>CM019171.2:22548026-22846219 GCA_009739505.2 Apolygus lucorum
TTTCAATAACAAAACGGAGTGTGGTTTATATCAATTAACTCTTTAATCGTATATAGGTCCGAAATTAAATGAGAATGGATTTTGGGTATCAAGGGAAACCGCAAAATATGTGAAAAGATCACTTACCAGGAGCAAGGCAGGAAAGTGACTAAATGCCAGCTCGTTACCAGTATAGGAGAGTAGCGACACCTCCTCAGGCCTATTCCGCGGAGCAGTTCGCAGAACTGCTACAAAATACATTTTTCGATTGTCAACTGTCATCATTTGATTCTTTTCGATCATCGACATACAACAATTGCAATCGAGCGAGGCGATATAGCTGGGTCCGACACTCTAACCAAACTGCTTCTAGTGAATCCAGCTTCTTTCAAGGCCAGTAATCTGAGAAATGGGAAGGAAATTATTATATTGTGTTCACAAAACCACAATAGTCAAATTGGAAAAACAGGAATGAAATATTGTAGGTAGCTACTCAATAATACTGTTCTTACCTGTCCACGAGAACAAAAGATTCGACAAGGTGTTGAACGCAGTTTCGAAGGGTATTGAACGCCATAGTTCTCTTCACAACTTTCTCAATTTCATCGTCAGAAATGAAATCTTCAAGCTCTTTCAGCAGTTCATTCCGGTCAATCAGCTGGTTACTGCGGAGTCTGTAAGCATCACTGTTGGCCACCCAAGCCTCAGCGTAAGACTTCCAATTTCTTCGTGAGGACGGCTTTGCAACTTTTCTTTTAGATTTCCTGAACATTATGCCATCTGGAAATCGAATCGGAGGAATGTATTAGACAATTATATTGTCTTTATTTTGCAGGATTTTTTCAAGGCGAAACGCGGAAGGTTCCAACCAACAATAAACCAGCAATGGGGTATTTTAGTCAAATTTTTCATTTATTTTTTCAAAAGAGTATGGCTCAGGAATAACGGTAATTGGGTCTGTTCGTCTGAAGCTAAGTCGTCTCTGTTGAAGCTAAGGAAAGTTAGAGACTTGAAAGGTGTGACGTACCTAGCCAAAACTCTTTGAAAAAAGTATCCATGCACAGAGAAGAGATGAAACCCTTGGAGGATCTCTTGGATACTACAAAATACTACTCACACACGCGCGCGGTGTAGAGTGTGTGCATTTATGGCGGCCCGCCTTTTCTTCAAACGTGTGATCTCTACAATTAATTTTCTACCACATGCTGTAGTATCATCGGGCTTAAAGTTGGAGTTTATAGGTTTTCAAGGGTGCTGAATCCAAATTTGAGATCAAAAACCTGAATTTCCGACCTACTGAAATACCCTATTCAAGTAGGTAGATGAAAAGCAAAATGTTAGGCTTACTTTGATCTTCGTACAACTGCACGATGGCACGAAAAGCGACTGATTGGGCATGTAGCATGTGGTGCTCGTGGGAGCGAGTTGCCCACAGTTCTTTAGTACTCTCGGCGGCCAACCTGAGAAAACTGACATCTGCAATGTCAGAGTCAATCGACCCATCGGCAAGACACGATTGCAAGAACTCGCTGGAGGGGAAGTTGCTGAACGCAGTTCTCCTGGAAATGTCATAATTCGAGCCGGTCAAAGTGTTTACTCACTTGAGGTACAACTGGTGACTGATGCTGAAGCACATTACCCTTTGTCTGATGATGAAACCATTTTGTGGTAGCAGCAAGACATTATGACAGCACTCAGTATTGAAGCATCATGTTTAAACAATCTGAAAGTTAGGAGGATTATTATTAACTAGCTGAAAAGCCTGCTGAAAGCAGGCAAAAACAATCGTAGATAAATACGAAATTTATTAAAAGGAAAAAATGTATGTCAAATGTGTGTGGGTTTTCTGAAGCGCCACACCTCCGATTTCAGGGATGTTGGGGCGCTAGTGACGCTATGTAATGCACTTGTTCGCCCTATATTGGAGTATGGCTCTATTATTTGGTCTCCTTATTATGCAAACTCGGCTGATCGGCTTGAGCGAGTCCAGCGTAGGTTTTTGAGATATGTTTCTTTCAAAATGGGAACTCCTTGGCCCGAATTTGACAACGACATCATGCTGCACGTATGTGGTCTACAATCATTGGAGACCCGCCGCCGCACCAATGATGCTATTTTTCTAATTAAACTCATCCGCAATACAATAGACTGCCCTCAGCTCCTACAGAACATATACTTTCACGCCCCTACCTATGCTACTCGAAATAACGCCCCATTTTATATCCCCTTCACACCAACCAACTACCTAATAAATAATCCGATCCATAGAGCCCAAAGAGCATTAAATTCAGTAAGCAAAGACAATAATTATGATCCTTTTTCCATAAATATCAAGCCTAAAATCACTCTTTTTAAGCAGGGAGAAATAGTATTAGGTAGGTATATGTTAACTTGTTAATTTCAGTAATTGTTATTTATATGAGAGTTTGTTAATACCATAGATGTTGAATTATTAGTTATTGTTTTTTTTTTATATTATGAGTTAAACTGTTTGGGAATTCATACTAACTCTGTTACTGGGCATGAATATGCCCGTGTATTATACAAGTAAACAAATGTCACGGCCTGGAATCGAACCCAGGTCCCCCACGTTTGGGCGACAAACGTACATACGGTTGGGGTTTTACGTACATAGATAACTAGCTGAAATGCCTTCTAAAAGCAGGCAAAAACGATTCCTCCGACTCTCCCCTCCACCCACTCCCTCCGACTCCTCCCACCGCCAACTCCTCCAGACTCCGACTCTCCCCACTCTCAAGACTCCTCGCGATCAGCGACGTGCATACGTATGTACATACAGTTGGCGTTTTATGTATATAGATAATATTTACTGGGGATATAAATACAGGCAATGTGCCTAATTACAAGGAAACCTCTGGTCAAAACAAAAATGGGGAATTTGCCTCACGTTTTAAAATTTTTTTTTCGAAATAGGGTTCACTGATATGGAAGAAAACCATGGTGTGCTGCTCGAAAATACATCCAAAAAATTTAGAAAATTTAAGGAAGATGGAAATTTTAAATATAGCAGCCATCTGTATGGGGGCAGCCATGTTGCAACGTATCTGGTCTTCTAACCAATCTCATTTCAAAGGAGGATCTGTGCCCCTTACGACTGTAGCGCTACCCCTGGAAGCACAAATGAATGTATAGCTTACGTGGTCAACACAGGAGGCGCGACTAGGGAGGAGAAAACCCGCATAAGTGACCAAAAGAAGCAATTTTACTTACTCTTTTTCACAATTAGGTTCTACCTATTAGTTTATCAAGCATTATTAATCTTCATCTTCTCTTATTTAGTTTCTGCATTAGTTAATTTCGTTATTTGAATTACATTATTTGAGTGGATTTTTTCTTGGGGTCACAAGGGCACCTACAACTCTACCTGTTGTCGTTCTTTGATACAATTTGCTGAGACTTCTTTTATGCTTTGCCAGAGCACAGCAGTGTCTCTCTCAACACCTTGTATAAGAAGGCCAAGCGAGCCAAGTCATAATTTCTGCATAGTTGTCCTGGAATTATACGTGCCAATACTTACGTAGGGGAGCTTAAAATATTATTATTATTGGACGAAGTTATTCTGTACGTAGGATCCAGAGCACGATTTCGTACAATTAGAATAGTATATTTTATCGTAATAACTTTCAACTAACCGGAGCGAAGTGGGTGTGAGGTCACCGCAAGCATGAAGAGCGATCAGACAGCTGACACCATCCGCGGAAGCTTTCACTTTACCAGCTACCTCCTCGATATTGGAACCTACATGGAAAATAAATGTCAGATGGAACGGAAGATTATAGAGAGGCTGAAACCTATTGCAACTTAAATAATATTACAACAAAATGTAAATATTACAAAATTGTAAATATTACAACTTCACTCACTGTACAGTTTCATTGGTAGCTGAATTATTCTATCGGCGAATCCAAAGTCTTTGTTTACTACATCAGCTGACGTGCATCTAGCTGCTTCACTCTCAACAGCCACAATTCGACAGCCCTCAACCACCTGGCACAGTTCCCTGTCAACATACCCCTATGGGGTCAATACAAGAACATCAATACCTATCCAACAGAAACTCTTAAAGAACTAATTTTTCTGAAAATAGTCAGCACATATAGCCTTCTGCCTTGCCTCAAAGCACTGATATTGAAAACTAATTAACAACGCAGATTTCATAATCCAAGCCAAAAAAAAAACCTAAGAAGGGTGTTGAATTAGAATCTACAAACACAGAACTCGGTCTTGCAGTCTCACAGGTCTTGCCCCTCCTGGAAAACCCCTTGATGAACTAAAGAAACGTGCAGAGAAAGAGCACAGAACTCAGGTTGAATTGGACAAGGTATCAAGTTTACACTTTGATTATTAATGATCGTGAATGCTGGAAAAGAAGCACGCCTCAATCTGAACCAGGATTACTTCTGTGACAGTGCGCTACTCTACGAATTAAGAACCTTACACCATTTATCGGTAGATGGTAGAATTAGTTCAACTCTCTGGAGGGGGCTACCCTCTCTCTAGCTATTCCCCTAGTTCATTTGACTAACCAAGATTTTCACCACTCAGCTCTGTCCTGATAGACTGTTAGCATCTCGCGCAGTATTTCTCTTTTTCTCCATTTTGGATTCCTTCTAAAATCCCTCGGGGTCTCAGTTTTCCTTTTTTCAGTTCGATTTTCTACTTTTAATTGTTTTCATCCAATTCAGTGGATTCAGGTTCTTTATTTTCATTATTTCGTTTTTTCCATTTTTTATTACCTACCTCAAGCAGTGGGAGTTTTCATTTTTTGTCTTTCATTTTTTTCTCATTTTTGTTGAGTACATTTAATTTTCCCCTATTTGGTTTTTATTCTTCATTTCCTTTTTCCTTTTGCCCTTTTTTATTTGGGCTCTATTTTGGCTGTTTTTCCCCAGAGAACTGGGGTGGTAGCAGAGATTTTGCTTAGAACGATTTATTTCTTTCATTTTCTCCTTTTTCGAAAGTCTTAAGTCGTTACACTTCTCTGGTACATAGATGGGAATGTGATAAATCGAAAAGCAGGCATAGGGATCAATGGCTCACATTTCAGCATAACTAAACCCTTAGGGACAATAGCGACCATTTATCAGGCCATAGAAATATACGCACAAGAGATCGCCAGAAAACGACTCGAAGGTGCGAGGATTTACATGGCTGATAGCCAGTCAGCCCTAAAAGGCATTGCAGCCTACTCAATAATGTAGGCGTCCTACTTGTGGCGGCTTGTGTCGAGACCACAGAGGTAGGGTCCCGTTTAAAGTTCCAGGTTATCAACGAAGGTGAGTATGGGTAAGTATAGGTTAACTTTATGTTGCAGGTAAGTTTTAGCTTTAAGTGTACAATCTCTCTGGTTACGATTCTGTTCAAATGTTATTTGCTTTACTTCTACGCACTGTCCTAATATCATTGGCCAATGGATAAAAGGTAAGTTACTAGTTCACTCACACGTGTCAGGGCCCTGAGGTATCCTTCCAAGGTGATGTGGCGATTGTGGCGACAATCGTCCAGTGGATGTCCAGGGGTCTTACCACCGGGCGTTCTTGAGGAAAATGGGCTGCACAATTCTGATGTCTCGAGGTCTTACAGAGATGGTGACGATTTGGGCGATTTTCGGGGGGGATGAAGCTAGCAGATTAAACACAATCAAGGGCAGGGCTCGCAATAACTGGTTATACTGAATATCTGAGGGGGTCTGACTGGAGAGGGGGCGGCTCGCTGGTTTTGTTCGGGGTGTTCCCCCTCCGCTCCCTCGACGGACGGGCGACTGCCAGGTGGAGACTCCTGATTGGCTCCCTCCGCCGAGGGAGGGACGCTCTGGCTGGAGACGGCGTCTTCAAGTTGAGGGGGGGTGACGTCACCTCTGAGCTGACCACGGACCCGAAACTGAGCAATGATGATCGCGGGTGACTATGCCAGCTTCGGGTCTGAAGGAGGTTAATGAATTAACCTAGCCTCTTCACTGGAAAGGTACCCACAGTGAGCGGAGGCTCACAATAACATCTTGGCTAACCAGAGGCAATAAGTTGACTTCGCTCTGGGTTCCTGGCCATGAGGGAGTTAGTTAGTGGCAATGTTGATCCAATCGCCTTGCCAAACAGGGAGTGGATTACCAATGTTTCAGTCCTACTTGGGGTTACTAAGAGCCTGTATTACTCAAAACGGCCAGAAATGGGAGGTTGCACATTGGCGCAACACTACAAAGCAGAGCCAAACCAAGCAGCTGATCACTATTTCTAACAGAGCAAAATCTCTGCTGTCACTGAGGAGGAAAGACTTTCTGCACCATAGCAGGCCTCCCCACTGACCATTGCCCCTTGAGAAACCACCTCAACAAGATGGACAAGACCAGGACAGTTGAATGCCGATTCTGCTGCGAAAAAGTCGAGACAGCAGAAAACATACTAAGTGAGTGCCCTGCTGTAAGAGTGAAGAGTGCTCTCGTCCGACATTGCTCAGGAAGCGCTCGAAAAACTCCTTCACTTTATGATAGAAGAGTTCTTCAGACGAGTACTTGAGTGAAAAGGGAATTCTGTCACAATAGATTAAATATGGTAAGTTGGAATATTTCAGGTTGGATTTTCGTCTGAGTCCCATTCCTGGTGTTACAGACGTCATCAACTTTCTTCCAAAGGGGAGATCGGAATTTGTTCTGATGATTTCGCTCGTGGCTTCCCATTGCCTCAGCACCCTGGGTTTAATTTAATTTGTGTTTTATTTGTAAAGGCCGGATCGGCAATACAATTGTCAACAATGTTAATAAAATTTAAAATACAATTTAAACGACCTAAAACTAAAGTTCGGAAAAACAACAAATGAGGAAAAAAAAAACACGCCCGGTAAAAACAAAATATTAAGGACCAAAGCCCTCCTGAAAAAAGTCCGTCACAGCATAAAGTTCTGCATTCAACAGCCTCTCCCAGACCGTAGCGAAGAACTTCTTTTCAGGAAGAGAACGCAACTCGTTGGGAAGGTGATTAAAACACTTGGCACCCGACTGCAAAGGACTCGTATCCCTCGTCGCACTGAGACGTGACACTGGAAGAAATAAGTCGTCTCTCTTCCTGGTATCATAGGTGTGCAGATCACGACGCCGTTCCATTTGACCCAGATTACTTCTTACGAATTGGAGACAGCTCAGGACATAAAGGGCTGGAACAGTGAGGATTCCCAGGGTGCGAAAGCTTCCACGGCAACTCTGACTCCGGGATAGCCCGCAAATAGCTCTGAAAGCCCTCTTCTGTTGACTGAAGACCTCACCCGCATGACACGAATTGCCCATACCAAAACTCCATTTGAAACCCTGCTCGCAAAGCAGGCAAAATATACAGTCCAAAGGACATCCCGTGACACAGAGCCAGCCAAACGGTGCAGCATGAAGTTGCAAGACAGTTGGGACGAGGGGGGCGATGAGGGCACTGGACGCCGAAAAACGCACGCTGCCGGCGATCAGCCTTGAACCCACGACTCCGCAGAGGTCGGTCCAAAGTCCACCGCTATAATAATATTTACAGATATTAAATAATATTTAATCGCGTCATTGTTCGGCGGTGGAATTTGGACCGACCTCTGCGGGGTCGTGGGTTCAAGGCTGATCGCCGGCATATTATGGTCTATGTAACTAAGGGCTAGCCCGCTCCCAAAAGAAAACAAATTTCAGAAGAAACAGCAGAAAAGAACAGGTTATTACACTTCCGGATTCCACTTCTACTCTACTCAAATGCCATTGAAAACATGAAGCTTACCAAACCAGATCCTACGTCAACAATATTCTTGATTGCCTTCGTTGAACAAATTGACGCAACAAACGCTGATAATCGAATAGTCTCATGAAGCTTTTTCGAAGAGGCTTTTCTTGTAGGAGACTCACTTTCGTCAGGAGTAACCACACATTTGGAAGGGAAGACGAGGCGCCCATTGCAGACTCTATCCAAGAAGATGAGCAGATCTTTTGGCCAAAACTCCTGTAATTGATTTTGTAGTTGAACTATTTATGAACATTTTCCAAAAAAAGTGATAACCTGTAAATAGGAACCATTCAAACTTACTTCTTTGAATCCAAAAGGTACTTGGCGTTGAGTTTCAGGGGGCAAAGAGGCTAAAGGTTCAATGATGTCCGCGTGAGACTCCAAGACCTTCTCCACCAAAATGTGTGTGGGTCGAGTACAAACCAGCCATTTCCAGTCAGCAAGAAACGTACCAAGTTTTTCAATATATTTCTTTGTGTCCTCCAAATTTATTTCCTGCAAAATTATGAACATAGTAGTAGAATACGATCGTATGTGTAATTCCTTTGAGTAACAAGTCTCTGGAAAACTTTCTCGACTTTGAGTAAAATAGGATAAGTTGGATATAAGTAGTTCTTCTACGAGGAAATTGCTCTTACTAATGGGGTATTTCGGTGGGTCGGAAATTCAGGTTTTTGACCTCAAATTTGGATTCAGCACCCTTGAAAACCTATATACTACAACTTTAAGCCCAATGATACTATAACATGTGGTAGAAAAATTAATTAAAGAGATCACACGTTTGAAAAAGGTGGGCCGCTATAAATGCACACACACTAAGCAAGGACTACGCCGCGGACAGCCCCGCGCGCGTGTGTGAGTAGAATGTTGTAGTATCCAAGAGGGGTTTCTGTGCATGGATACTTTTTCAAAGACAGTTGGCTAGCTACGTCATGCATGGCTTGCTACGTCACACCATTCAAATCTTCAACTTTCCTTAGCTTCTCTGATTTTTTAAAAACATTTTCTCGACGAACAGACCCGATTACCGTTATTCCTCAGCCATACTCTTTTGAAAAAAAAAATAAAAAAATTGACCGAAATACCCCATTGTCGCAAAAGGCGAGCTACAAGTAGGGAAAGGGTACAACGTCGGAGTGGGGGTAGCAAAAGGGAGGCAAGATGAAGTGCTCCGAGGCTAGAAGAGTCTAATGCCTATCGGGAGTGACTTGTGCTCTAACCTGGCGGTCGTAAGTTCTATATACCTAATAATGATTTATAACTGAATTCCTTGTTGTTTTACCTATTGTACCTCGTATGTTGGTTCTTTATTTCTATTAGTTTCTACTCAGACCTTATTGATTGATTGGATAAATATATGATGATCAAGCTACAGTAGGATCATCTTGGATGTGCAAATGTGCACTTGGTTTGATGCTAACAATACTAGCTAGCGAGGTTCGGGCCGGCTATAAGGGGCGGTTGGAGGCTGGTTGGGGGAAAACTACATACCCGGGAATGGGGGAATAACTACCCACACTCAACTACCCCTAGGAGCGAGGGATGAGCTACCCTCTGGTATTGTGGAATACCAACTCCTCGGGACGAGGGAAGAGCTACCCTCTGGTTTCGGTGAATAACTACCCCAAGCGTCGAGGGAAGAACTACCCTCTGGTTAGTCTATCTTTTCCACTTGCGTTAATTAGTTTCAATACTAGATATACAAATAACACGTAATTATTAACAATTTACGACACTAATCTTCTTCACCTTGGAAAACCCCCTTAGAGAAAAGTTTTTTTTGAGGTTGTTTTTCTGGCCTTTCATTTACCTCTAGCTAGGAAGAGGATGATTTTTTAGAACATTTGAAAACACAGAAAAAAGCTAAACATTGTAATGCAATTTAAGTACGACTTTTAAAAATATTTATATTCATGGTTGTGCCTCTCTTCTTTTGAGATAGGTGTGAGGTGAGGGGAGGAAATGAACGGTGTATCCTCACTTTCCTTTAAAAAAATTTTAAAAAATATAAAAATATAAAAAATTTTAAAAATTTTTAAGAAAACTGAGGATACGCCGCTCATTTTCTCCCCTCATCACACACCTAACTCTAAAAAATATTTATGTTCGGAGCCCTAAGGGTAGTTTATCCCCAACTTTGCAACCCCGAAAATCCTGTTCCATTGATTTTTTCAGTTTTTTAACTATAATTTCTGAACTGTGATAATGTCAGTTATTCATTACCAATAACTATTTAAAATACGTTAAATTTACTTCACTTTGAGATCAACTTGAGCTCGGTAAGTTTAATAATAATAACGAAGATACAGCAAGTTTAACAATAATAACGAAGATACAGCAATTCAAAAATAGGTCATTTGTTTCCTAAAAGTTAAAATTTCTAGTTGAGGCCGTGTTTTGGGCCGTTTCCTCGCAAAACTACTCACTTAGGTCGAGCATCATTACCTAAATGATGGAAAATTTTTCCACAATAAGCAAAGGATGAATGAAATGTGTATAGGATCGAGCACTTCAGCTCTGCTTATTATTAGGTGAATCTCCAAGGTGCACCTTTCCAATTACGAAAAATATCAAAATGTTCATAAAATTGTGCACTTTCTTTGAAATTGTTCAATATTTTCCCGAAAATATATATCAATGATCAAAATAATATTATGATTCACTATTGATATATTATATCAAACGATCAATCGTTACGTACATTTGTCCTAATTTTTGCCCAAAACATGATATTCTTATTTTACGGTTTTTATTAATTTTTGAGAAAACTACACGTAGGTATGGTTTCAAATTGAAGCTATTTACTTTTCCTTCAAATTCCTCTCTCTCTCAACTTCTTTCTAAACAAGGTGTTCGGACATACAAAAAAACGCTGAAATTATTACACAATGGTTTATTATTTTTCTATATAGATCACTCGTCTACAAAATCACCAACCATCCAATATGAAGAAAAAGAAAAAAGAATAAAAAAATAATCAAAATCACCAACCATCGATCACATTTCAGTCAGCTCTAATTTGAACGGAGATTAGGCCTCTTTTGCGATTCACACTCGTGTTTTGATTTATATATATATATATTTAAATCTAAACCCTTAAATTTTCGTAGGGAGGGAACGGTTGGTCCTACAGAGCTCCGCGTGGTCTCAAAAAATTCTAAAAATTCTATAGAATCTTAAATTGAAGGAAAAACAATACCTTTATATCGAAATTTTTTCAGTTAGGGCGTTTTCAAAATTGATTTTGGAACCCTTAGAAGTGACCTACATCAACCAAAAGCTTCGGGGCACAACTAGACCCCAAATGGAGCCTACATGTAGTATGGTATGTATACCAAATTTCATCAAAATCGGTCAATGCTAACTTAGCATTGCTAAGTGGCAAAAGTGCCGCGTACAGCGTACGGACGGCCAAATTTTTATTCGATTTTTGGATTCTACGTACCTTGAAACGTAAACCATCAAATTTTGAGGGTGTTAAAATTTTTTTTTCTTGGTCGATTCCAAAGGTTCATTATTGAAAATAATAAACCAAAACATTGTCGACCCACGACAATTGTTGAGTACCTCCTTTTTCGCACGCCTTCGGCGCGTTGAACTCGGTCGAGTTTTGAAGTTTTGACAGTGAAAGGCTCATAAATAAACGCACCACCAGGTTCTGTTTACTACGTCCCCATTCAATGGGATATTCAAAATCCCACAAGTTATTCTATGTACTACCTAGCAACTCACTGATCCTATTTCATCGATGTTGAAGTCAGACTCAGTTTCCATCTTTCCGATCAGAATGCGGTGTCGTGAAGGAACAAACTCGTAGCTGAACTGCGAATAAATTGTTTCATAACGACATTTTTTGTTACACGGTGCTGTAATAAATCTCGATTTTTCAAATTTTTGTACTGTACTTTGTTTTGAAACGTAAAATGACGTTAATGTGACCGCTTGATATTACATCCATGTCTCGACGATACATCGTGGACCACCAAGAAGAAATGCACTTCTTCCACACATCAACTACCTCTCCTTTGGGGGTTCATTCTTTGATATTTCTTTAACTCTGTAGTATTAAATACAAAATACACATTATTTATCAAATATTACTCAGATTCATGAGAAAAAACGGTATTTCTAATGAGATTAAAATATTAAATTATCTTCGAAGATTTCGCAAGTGTATGTTGGCAACCGTGTCTCTCAAGTTTGTTTGTCTTGTCAAGGCAGACGTCAAGCAATTTGGTTTTTGGTGAATTCGTCTCCGTTGTGCTTCTCGTTGAGTTTCCTGTTACTTCTTTCCTGTTAATTTAAATTCAGCATTCACCCCTGCTGAAAATTCAAACCTAGCAATGTTTTAATCATCGACGATAGCAGCCGCAGCTTGGCAGCCGACACCTCACTCCTCGGCATTCCGTGGTCATGACATTTGAGGATCCATTTTTTGTCGTCAAAGAGTGAGTTTCTTCTATACACCGTGTAATCGAATTATTCTGCTTTCAAAAACACTTCCTCGTTCAATTTTGTCGCCTATTTCCGGTGTCAACTGACGTACATTTTGAAAATAGTTGGTAACTCGAGTGTGAATTCCAACCATCGCGCTGTTACTAAGCGATTCTTGTGGGTTTTGTCT
Organism: Apolygus lucorum; assembly: GCA_009739505.2. Taxonomy (NCBI): domain Eukaryota; kingdom Metazoa; phylum Arthropoda; class Insecta; order Hemiptera; family Miridae; genus Apolygus; species Apolygus lucorum. The sequence goes on from CM019171.2 coordinate 22,560,393, forward strand.
TCACTCCTTGTCAATCTGTTCTTGTCTTGCGAATTACTAAATTTATGAGTTCTCTTGGTCTTGAAGGCTATTTTCATATTAACGAAAAAGTCATCTGAAAGATGTTCTACTATAATTTTGCATCAGTAGTAGTCACTACAAGTGAAATACTTATTCACCTAATGTTTCTTGGGCTAACATTTGAATGTGCACGAAGAGGTATTATTTGAACAAATATTGCATGAGTAATGTTATATTTTTACCATATTCTCATTTGTAGGGAAGTAGCTAAAGCGTTAAACAAAACTAGAGGATTATTCCGCCGCTGGTTAGAGCTCCAGGAGGATATCCGAAGTAACATTTCCAAGGATGAATTGGAATGGACGACAACTGAGTTGAGGAATGCCCTCAGGAGCATTGAGTGGGATTTGGAAGATCTCGATGACACGATTGATATCCTTTCTGGTTTATAACATAATATTTATTGAATTAAATAGTACCTACTACATAATATCTTAAGTCAGTGTATTTCGATGGGATGTAGGCACATACTTTGACGGCATCTAGTTAGAAGTATTTTCTATTTGTCATGTACATAAAGGAAACCCTGGTTAGTGGACTGTACGAGGCTATAGTTTTCGGTGTGATGGAATATTGTTATCTACAATTCAACGACGATATACCCGTGTTATGTCGGATAACCAATCCAATTTATTAAGCCGAGGGGACAAGGCCGGTCTACTAATAAACCCAAGTCGGAAATTTATCATTTATATGGGTGTATTATCAGCTGAGTAGTATGGTAGTGAGCCGCGCCGAACAGCAAACAGCTTGCTTGTCTGTTGGTATGGAACCCATTGAAAGAATATCGATGTGGAGGTTCTTGAGAATCGGTCGGGGAATGATAGAATTATTTACGCCAACGTTTCGTTCAATTTATTGAACATCTTCAGGGCTACCTAATACAACAAACAATGAACGAATTAAGTTAGGTAACTGAAGGTAGGTACATTACCATGGCAAATAACAAGTAGTAGGTATGTGTAAAAGCTTACCAGAAAGTTGGAGTAATGGAGTCACATCATGGATTGATCATGGTCTTATTGACTGAGTGAATGCACACTTGTGCACACATTAGGTAGCCCTGAAGATGTTCAATAAATTGAACGAAACGTTGGCGTAAATAATTCTATCATTCCCCGACCGATTCTCAAGAACCTCCACATCGATATTATTTCAAAAAAACGGTCAAGAATTCCAACTATATTCCCATTGAAAGAGTTCCAGTATTTAAATACCTTGGATGTCGTTTGCACGAGAACACCGAGGTGGACACTGAGATCAAAACGAGGATAGCTGTGGCTAAAGCATCATCCATGAACAGAGACCTTCAAATGCCACATTGCCACGGCGCCACTCTAAAATGCCACATTCGGCCCATTTTTCGGTAAAATGCCATAGGTATTTCGTTGATTTCTTTGAAAATGCCACATTTTGTGCCACATTTGTGCGGTGAAGAAAGCAAAAGCTTTCTTGGAAGTCAAAAGCTTTTTGGAGTCAAATTTTAAAAACATTCCAAGCATAATCGAGCAGCTGCAATCTCAAAATATTCTCCTGACGACCTCTGTGGAGAAGATGGAGGAAATCGCCAACACCGACTACCCAGGAGCCATTGGATTAAGGATTAACGCCAAGGTACAGGCCGTTCTGGACAGGAATTGCGGCTGGGAAGAAATGAAAAGTATAGCCGCGAATCTCGAAGGGAAGGAATCTTCTATTAGGGAAGAGTGGGACGCTGAAGACGCCCTTGCAATGAAGTACGCGCCCGCGACTTCTGCCGACGTAGAGAGATCATTCTCTAAATTGAAATATATCCTGAGCGACCGTCGTCTCAATTTATCCATGGATAACATAGCCGCCCACTTAAAATTGTTTTATAATTGAATTTAACGTGTTGTAAATACATGTAATTGTGGAATACATGTAATAGTTGATATACATAATACAGTAGTTGATATGCTTTCAAGTTTCATGATTTAATGGTTTAACATCCCTTTTATGGTGGGGAGGGGGTGGAAAGTTGAAAAAAATAAATACCACATCAGCTGAAATAAATGCCACATTGCCACATTTTATAGTGCCACATTTTACAAAAATAAATGCCACATTTTGAAGGTCTCTGTTCATGAAGTATAAAGCCGTGCTTTGTGACAAACATCTCAGTATACCAGCTCGTTTGCGCTTCCTTCAATGTTATGTATGGTCGTTTTTTTGACGTGATAACGTCTTATAAATTGGTTTACCGGGAGACACTTCAAGAAACTGCGTTACGCTCCGCTCACGGAGGGGGTGCAGCTCGGCGCTCCCTAAAGGCGGGCGGCCCCTCCCCTTCCCCAGCACTCACAAAAGCGGGAGCGCCCCGCCCCCCTTCCCTGGCACTCACTCCCCCCCCACCCATGGAAAATACCTACTACCTACGGGAAATACCTACTCTGTGCAACTTGACAAAGAATTTTTTTTTATCCTTCTTCCTACTATACGAATGAATATTAACATTAAAATTATTTTACCACTCAAAGTCGTTGTCACGTAAAACTTTCGCCCGTATACCGACTTCGGCAACAACACAGGGTTTTTTTTTGTACGGGGTTGAAGCATGGACATTGAAGGCTTCCCATTTGAACCGAATCGAGGCTTTTGAAATGTGGTGTTACCGGCGAATGCAGCGTATTTCATGGGTGCGTAGGATGACCAACGAAAATGTTCTGCAAATGATGAATACCGATCGAAAACTTCTAACAATTGTTAGAAGGAGAAAGGTTTCATACGTTGGTCACCTACTCCGTGGTGAGAAATATTGGGGCTGCAGCTGGTGTTTGAAGAAAAGATCGAGGGAAAGAGAAGTATTGGGCGACGGAAGACCTCGTGGTACAGCAACATTTTACAATGAACAGGACTCAAGTATCACGATTTGAAAAATAAAGCATTGAATAGAGATGAATTCCGACAAATTGTCGCTAACCTCTGACTTCAGAGAAAGCACTAAAAGAAGAAGATTATTAACTAACCTAACGCTCTACTTCAAGCCAATGCATGCTGAAGGATGGTGGATGTGGTTGACTTCACCGAAGTCGTGAGTTTCTCGGGGAGTATTGACGTGCTTCCCTCGCACGAACTGTCGTTTATGACCGGGAGTTTAGATTTCCTACGAATTACCGGGTACCGATCGGCACGAAATAAAATTGTTCATGGTTGAGGGATTAATAGCGAGATAGGTGCCTTTTTTCAAGGACAGTTTCCAATTTTTAATTGAGTAGGTTAGGTAGGCGCGCACCAGCCTAAAAACATTGGATCGACCCATTAAGCTTGCTCTTTTCCTTATTCAGGTTTGTAGGTCGTACTCGATTCATAAGAACCATTGCACAAACTTTGCAGTCTTTGAGAGAGGCTCAACTCCGAAACTATTTGGCTAATTTTGATTAAAGTCTCGGAGATTGATTGGGGGTTTTTACTAAGAATTTCATTGACATCGGACCGATTTCAGCCGTTACTTTTTACAAGAATCAACATATGATGAAGCTGTACTCTCGCTATTGATAGGAGGAGCGGTTCTATATTACAAGTATAGAATAGACTATATTACAAATCCTGAGTCGGGCTCGCTACCGGTGAGCCAAGGAAGTTCTTGGACAGTGTTGCTGAAGAGATAGCTGGTCACAACATTCAGTCTCCTACTGCATCTAAGGCTACGGTTACTATGGATGCGTATTCACACGAAATTTTGTTCTGACGAGCACTGAAATCGTCCGAACGAACAACCACCTGTTTTCTAATGATACTGTTTACATACCAGCGGATTGGACGTCAGAAAAGATACCGTCGTCGGAACCATTTGAGCGTTCAAACGAGTTTGATTTATTCGTCCGACCTGAGACAGTTTCTGCCTGTTAGCGCATACAATTTTAATCACATTTTTTTAAAAATTTCATTTGAATTTTGACTGAAAAACAAGGGAGCTTTGGCTGTTTTAATGGCGAAAGGTCGAAAATATGAAGAACATCTTAAAAGTGAGAAAAGTCGGATTTGAAAGCGGTAAAAAAAGTCAAGAGACAAAAAAAGTTGCAAATTAGTTGTAGAATCGAACCCTGGCTGGTGGTTCAACCTTAATCGTAACACTCTGTATATCAAATTTCATCAAAATTGGTGCATGGGATCTAAGGAAAGTGCCGCGGACGGCGTACAGTGGGCAGACGGATTTTTCAATTCGATTTTCGGATTCTATACCTTGAAACTTGAACCAACAAATTTTGAGAGGGGGTTAAATTTTCTTTCTTGGTCAATACCAAAGGTTGATTATTGAAAATAATGAACCAAAATTCATATATTTGTACGTTGATGCACAGCCAATCAAATGCTCCAACGTATAACCGCGTTCATGTGAACTCACCTTTACGCAATTGGGCATTTGATAGGCTGTGCCTCAACGCGTACAAATATCTGAATTTTTAGATCGCGACAGTCCACTCCAAAAGTATTCAGGTAGATGGAGGCGACCAATCAAATGCCCCAACCGTGTTGCCACTAACTGCTCTTCTTTTCTAGCTTTGGAATATTTAGAACGCGTTCTAATTTTTCTAGTCCGCCATTTTGTGCGGGAAAAAAAGCTGGAAGGAAACCATTCGAAGGTTCTCCATCGATAAGTAATTTGTGGTTGTAGCATTCCTTGATCTACTAGTCGACGTCTGTTCAGTTTTCTGCAGTTTTCCGAGAGAAAAATTAATCAGTTCTTCGTTCATTTTTAAACCTCCAACAAGTATGCCGCCGAAGGATATAGTGAATAGGTGGACAACAAGTGAAACTTCGCTTCTAAAACGTTGCTTCAAAATTCCACACTACTATAACCTGATCCAAAACTTGTAGTCAGTGAAAATCGCTGGCCGCCAGAATGCGCTCTATTCGCAGTTTTCTGTGGTTATTCTTCTTCAACTTCGCCTAACTTATTCTAACTTCCTCTTCACGTTCCAGCGATTTTCCAGCGGAAAAAAAGCCAAAAAATCGCTCGTGTGATATGGCCTTAACTGCATCTACCGCGCTCATGTGAACCCATCTTGAGTGCGGCAAGGTCAAATACGCGAGAAAAAAAACTTGTGCAGGTTAAGTGCTAAGTGGGGGAGTTGTTTCAAAGTTGTTGTAGGATCATGCTTGAAGTTCGGTCCATCCCAGTGGTAGACAGGAGCATCTAGAACTCCTCCATTCTAGAACTTCGGTTCCATTGACGTACTTCCAGAGTCCCGATTTTATCAAAATTGCCTGAGCTTGAAGTTTCTAAGTATCATAATTTCCTTTGGTAAGAGGCTCGATACGATAATTTACGGTACTGGCCATGATGAAACGCGTTATTCACACAGCACGAATACGAAATTTCGACGGGCACAATTTGGAAGAAAAATTATTTCAACTTTTCAAAGTAAAGAGTCCACAGTTCACGAATCTATGAGAGAACCGCCCATAACCTCTTGTATTACCAAGTAAAACTCCGTTATAGAAAAACGATGAACTGTATAATTACAGAAAATATTTTTACAATGATATTACGAGACAAGTTCAAAACCTAGAATGGGAATTTTTGGGACGACAATCATTTTGCTTGTCTTCATCATATGATTGTCCGTATTACCGTAATCAATAATGTTCGAAGTGAATCTTCTATAAGAACACGGCCAGGGATTGCGTTCGCTTCCTAGCAACACTGCGGCAAACTGCTTTTTTCGTGTTATCAACTTGACTAAACTAAAATGGCCGTAACTTCCTTGAATCACACGCCAATTCAAATCTTATTACACCGTTAAAAAAAGCGTTAAATTTCCAATTTTCATTTTCATTATTTTATTTCATTTTATTATTAGTTTGTCTTTGTTTTTCATTATCTTTGCTCCAATTATCGGTAACATCGGTCATCCCAATTATCCTGCGCTCCTCGTGGGGCCAGGGAGAACTAGCGCTGGTATAATACCTACATCTAGTCATCAGAGAGCATTAATTAGATTATTGAGAGATTCGCCTTAGTGTCACTAGGAAGCGCGTGCAGCACCTGCGGGCCATGTTCTAGATGCTCCTGTGGTAGACACCCTGTTTAATAATAATTATTGAATAATTAATCGAAACAACAAAAGTTCATGAGGACAATCATTACTCTCATGAACTTTTGTTGTTTTGATTCATACCTCTATAATAGTTCACTGTATAGCTTAGCTACCTAATACTGACATTCCACCATTCGTAGTAGTTTGTGTTGAAAATGCCGTTGCCTCCGTAGATTATTATTTTAAAGATGATTGTCTATTAACACTGTATCTAATTAACAGCATGTGTTCCTTAACTGTGACTCACGTATTGTAGAGAAAAATCCGTCTAAATTCAAAATCGACAACAAAGAACTAACCAGCAGGAGGAATTTCATCGAACTCACACGTGAAGAAGTGAAGGTGAAAGATTTAAACTAACTAAACAATATTTAATAACTGTATTACCGCTCAAAGAATGGTTTAAAAATTAAACTTTAACTACTTAACTATACTACCGGTATACAACAGTAACGGGTATTTCGACTGTTTCAGCACATGAAAGATAAAATGAACTACAGCCGAGGAAGAGATCGTGACAGGACTGCTCGTCAGGTAGGTTCGTTTGTATAAGTTATCATAACCTTCATCTAATATTAATTAATGTGTCTTGAGGGAGAGGAAAAGCCTTTAGTGATTGAAAAACGCTGCGAATTATTACAAAAAGGTTTATTATTTTTCTGTATTGATCACTCGCCTGCAAAGAATACAGCTTTGCCATTGTCACCACCCACCAGCCATATTTTTGGAAGAATAATAAAGAGTTGTGGGATGTGGGTGCCTTCATGAGGAGAAAGTGATTACTGGTTGCTAAGGACGCAAAACTAACGAAGAAACGAGCAACGATCGCTTTTTGGTCAGTTGAAATTTGAACGGAGATTAGGCCTCTTTTGTGATTCACACTCGTGTTTCTGATAGAGAGCGAACGGTTGGTGCTACAAAGCTCTGGGTGCATTCGATTCCAATAATTCAATACTATTTTAAATTGGTGAAAAAACATTAGGTACCTTTATATTGAAAATTGTATAGCTAGGGCTCTTAGAAGTGATTGACCTCAACCAAGAGCTTCGGAGAAATTTCATGAAAAAAACTCGGCGCTTTGCGCCTCGGCGGGGGGCTCCGCCCCCCTGCACCCCCCGGTTTATTTCTTTTTCCATACTCTGTATGAAATCATAGGAACACAGAATGTGTTTTTGCGATGCTAGTCATCCGTTAAATAAAAAAACAATAATAAATGTGGAGTCTTTGGCAATAATAAAATAAATAATTGTTAGACATTTAAATTGGTCTAAAACCCTATAAATGTTATATAAATAAACATGTAACTACAAGAAAAATACTATATAAATTGAGAGCTTTCCAACGAATGGTGAACAATTTCTGTGCAATGAACACTGCGGGAGTTCTATTTCCTTACCAACGGCTTGGTTGCACGTGAAAATCATTATAAAAGGCGCGTAACGGTTTTTTCTGTCGCTTTTTCGTGACGATTTTTTTTCGGTAGGTCATCGCAAAAACACATTCTGTGTTAAAATCTAAGGTGACTAAGGAAAGTGCCGTGGATGGACGGATTTTTTAAAATTCGATTTTCGGGTTCTACGTACCTTGAAAAGTAAATCATCAAATTTTGTAGGGGAGGGGGGAGCCACGATTTTTAATATAATCAACCAAAATTGGCAAAACAACGTGTTTTAAAGTTTTTGTGGATATTACCTGTCGTACCTCCAAGGAATGTTGTATTTCACAAATAAACTAACGGTCCCTTTTCCACAGGAATCAGGTAACAACGGCCAAACACACAACGGCCAGCTTGTCCCTCCCCCGGGAGAACTAGAACCCCCGGAGGAGGGGAACTGTATGTAAGGGCGATTCCTGTGGGGAAAGAGATAAACCAACTTCCAAACTCACAAGCGATCTTTTCTCTTCAACAACCTATACCAAAAATCTCAAACCTCAAAAAGGACTTGGAAAACTAAACCTAAGCAGTAAGCCGGTTTTGTGAAGACCAGGGGCTACACTTCAATCTCTTCCACATTTCATTAAATTCATTTGGTAAGCCGGTTTCTATAAAGACCAGAGGCCTTTCCCTCAACAATTTAGTAAGCCGGTTTTGTGAAGACTGGGAGCTAAATTGTTCAAACAACTCCCTTCAAAATTAAACATATAAATTTCTTCTTCCAAATTCAGAGTATAACCTTCCCGTATTTTCAATCATTCAAATCTCAAATTGGAGTCAGTAATTTCATCAGTCACAACCGTAGTAAACCCTACTCAGCAAAAACATAACATTACCATTAGGCAAAATTGATTGTTTCGTGCAGCGCAGGTCCTTCAAATTAATTTTGGACGAAATACACTTGAAACAAATCATTAAAGAGTTCAAAGAGGGAGCACGTGTCCCTGAGATTAGAAATTGGTTTTTGCTCCCTCCGTATAAAATATTGTCGTAGCGGCATGTCGGTGGTTTTATATGAATTTCGTCAAGATTGGCTCTCCAACATGAATTGGAGACGGATTGGAATCTGACATGGAAGTTACGCAGGAAGATATAAATGCGATACAGTTTTTAAAAAGTCTTCTTCTCTGAAACCTGTTTTAAGTGAACTTATCGACTCCTACAGGAGATATTGTGAATATGAAGCAGCGCAAGAGTTGGGAAACCATTAGAGTTGGCGGTAATAAATTAGCTTGACTGCTAATATCGGCAGTACAAGGAGGGAACTACGTGGTATCTCGGATTACTTGGTCATTATCTAGGAGTCCCCCAAGGTTGCGGCGTTTATTCATGAGGGATTTTATTCGCGGTTTGCTGTGAAACACGATGTTTTCTAGGATCAATGCAGAACATCTTTCACAATGGGCTAAAACCACATTAGATGGGCGATATCGCGTCCTTCGTTATGGTCACATTCTTAGATGAAACCAAGTTGAAATCGATATCATAATATTCACAATCATAATATCGAATATTATTATAGCATTTCCGGTCCAAATGAGCCCTTTTCCAAATCTTTTTGCAAAAGTAAGCCAATTATGGTAATGACTGTGAGGGAAAGTAAGGCAAATGACACCAAAACAATTTGTGAACCAAATAGTAATTTTATGAATGAATCAATGAATGAATGAATGAAACGTGTATTTTTTTCGTTCACAATGGTTGACAGGCAGTTCCGTACACAAAAAACGGTTTGACTCAATAAGAGTCGACAACCGGGTTGGCAATATTCTACCAGGTCACAATAGAAGAGCACTTACATAAATAAATACATAAATTTCTATTCCACAAAAAAACAAATATTAATAAACTTTCAGCATACAAAATTATATCACAACTTTTGGTATATATAACATAGTTTAAATTCCGTAATAAATAAACGAGTACGATAGCTCCGCAATTATTATATAACATTGTTCCCTAATATCATAACAATATAACAACTAACAAAATGAATCAGTAATTAAATTCTAGTAGGAGTTCATACCGATATTTCCAAGCTTGCCTACAATATCCCACCAATCTCCTACAGAGGAAATTGGGGGGATATTATAGTCAGTTTATGTTGAGTAAGCTTAAATTGCAATAAATAAAAATACATTTTAAAAATAAAATTAGTGATTTTTTAACATAATTTCTCAATATAGCATTTCCAAGTCAAATTAACCCTTTATCAAATCAAATGAACTATTTCAAAATCAAATTTAATTTTTTCAAAATTGAATGAAACTTTTTGCCAAAGTGAGACGAATATGGCGATAACTGTAAAGGAAAGTAAGGCAAATGCGACCCAAATAGTCAATTTCTGTTAGTAAGCCTAAATTAAGATCAATAACAACCAATTTTTTAAAACAAATCTAGTGATTTATTGACATAATTCCCAGGTAGAATGAAACCTTTCCCAGACCAAATGAACCCTTTTCCAAATCAAATAAAACTTTTTCAATATCAAATGAAACTTTTTGTTAAAGTGAGACAAATGTGGCCATGACTCTAAGGCAAATGACTTGAAACATTTTTTTAAAACTATATTAGTGATTTATTGACGTATCTCCTTAAAACATGAGTAGGGATGAGTTGTAAATTCAGTAGGTGACTACATATTTGAAATTCATTTGGAATTGTAAAAAAAAGTCTACTTTTCACTAGGTACTTACAAATTATTTTTTGAAAATTTTCTTAAATTCTAACTAAATTCCTAATTATGTTGTTACTGAAGTCAGTACTCTTCCCTTCGAAACTTTAGAGCTTGCTCCCAACAGCCCTATAAATTTAACAGGGCTAAACGAGAATGAACAGATCGGCGTGAATGATCAGGTACAATGTAATACTGGAAAGCTATCTGCCACACTTTAATAAGGAACATTTTGAAACGATCCTTTAAGTCTTAGGTAAATATGAAAACATTTTCGTTGAGGCAGCGCAAATAAGTTCGATAAGAGTACAATAAGTACCAATCCGGAATTGAAAAACGCTGCAAATTATTACACAATGGTTTATTATTTTTCTATATAGATCACTCGTCTACAAAATCACCAACCATCCAATATAAAAAGAAGAAAAAAAAAAAAAAATAAAAAAAATAAAAAAAAAACCCAAAATCACCAACCATCGATTGCATTTCGGTCAGCTCTAATTTGAACGGAGATTAGAGGCCTCTTTTGCGATTCACACTCGTGTTTTGATTTATATATATATATATTTCAATATAAACACTTAAATTTTCGTAGTGAGCGAACGGTTTGTCCTACAGAGCTCCGCGTGGTCTCAAAAAATTCTAAAAATTCTATAGAATCCTTAATTGAAGGAAAAACAATACCTTTATATCGAAATTTTTTGAGTTAGAGCGTTTTCAAAATTTCAAAATTGATTTTGGAACCCTTAGGAGTGACCTACATGAACCAAAAGCTTCGGGGCACAACTAGACCCCAAATGGGGCCTACATACCAAATTTCATCAAAATCGGTCAATGCTAAGTGGCAAAAGTGCCGCGTACGGCGGACGGACGGCCAAATTTTTATTCGATTTTTGGATTCTACGTACCTTGAAACGTAAACCATCAAATTTTGAGGGGGTGTTAAAAATTTTTTTTTCTTGGTCGATTCCAAAGGTTCATTATTGAAAATAATAAACCAATAATGAACCAAGAATGACTGAAAGTTGGTCTTTCGTGGAACAATCTCCTGTATATTCGTTGATCCCAAAATTAAAAAAAAAAATTACTGTATTTCTAGTGTAGTTTAATTAATCAATTCTTCTTCTTGTCGTTTGGGCCTACTTAGGACCACGGGGCTCGTTTGAACTCTTCACAAGGGCTTTTTGCTTCCTTTTCGCCCAGTATTCCTTCATTTTCTGGCTGTGTTCCCGCTTTCTCTCATCTGTCCACTTGATGCCGGTGTTACCTGTGCTCTTTTTACTTGTAAGTGATTGGCTGAATATTCCTTTCTGGGTTGTCTGTTTATAGTTAGGCCTATTCTGCACAACCTCAGGCGAGATCCCTAGTTGTCCCAGATCTGCGCGTACTGTATTGATCCATTTGCCATTGGAAGCTTTTCCTCTACCTGTTGCAAGGAGAACCCTATTTGTGAGTCGCTGTGGTGCCATACGAGTTACGTGTCAATAGAAAGCCAGGCGTCTTCTCCTCATAGACGTCACTATGTCCTCTAGTTGGTTATACAGTTCGTTATTGTGTCTGATTCGGTAGGTACCATCCTCTTTCTTTATAGGGCCTAGGATTCTTCTCAGTATCTTGCGATCTTTAAGCTCTAGTTTCCTGAGCTGACCTTCCTTGGTCATAACAAGACACTCCGAGGCATACAACACAGATGGTCTCACCACAGAGGTGTGCAGACCAGAGGTGTTTGAGTTTCAGGTGCCTCTCTAAAAACCTGAAACTCAGAGAGGCACTAGGAGGTGTAGATACTCTTGCAGGCATGGTATGCTTTCTCTAGCTTTGTGCATCGTGTGTCCATAGCTAGCGTTTCGCTCAAAAAAATAAATAAATCAATTCTATTTATTCTTTATCACTTTATTCATTTTGGAATCGACCAAGAAAAACATTTTTAATCCTCCTCAAAATTTGTTGGTTTACGTTTCAAGGTACGTAGAAATCCAAAAATCGAATGAAAATTTGGCCGTCCGTCCGCCGCACTTTCCTTCGTTCCCATGGACCGATTTTGATGAAATTTGGTATGTGGGCTCCATTTGGGGTCTAGTTGTGCCCCGAAAATTTTGGTTGATATCGGTCACTTCTAAGGGTTGACATTTTGAAAAAGCCCTAGCTCAAAAAATTTTGATATAAAGGTATTGTTTTTCCATCAATTAAAGATAGCATTGAATTTTTAGAATCGAATGAGACGACGTGAAGCCCTGTAGGACCAACCGTTCGCTCCCTTTGAAAACTTCAGGGTTGGGCTCACGATAAATCTGAAACACGAGTGTGAATCGCAAATGAGGCCTAATCTCTTCAAATTTTAGCTGACCAAAATTCGATCGCTGTTCGTTTCTTCGAATTGTACTCAGTTTTGCGTCCTTAGCAACAATTTTTTTAAATTGAGTTTGAAGCGTTTATTCCATCAAATTAAACTTGAATGTGAAGCGAAATTAGGCTGGTAGGTGGTGACAATGGCAAAGCTGTGTTCTTTGCAGGCGAGTGATCTATTAGGGAAAATAATAAACCTTCGTGTTTTAATTTGCAGCGTTTTCATTATTTTCGTTAAATTTGATAAAAGATGCTATACGGTAAATTCGGATTCCGCTTGAAATTTCCTACGAGAATGATTAATTTCATATTAATCTCCTTATAAATTAAAAAATATATTTTTTAAAACAATTAAACAGAATTTATTTTGAACAATTTAGAAGGAACAACAATAAATAGTATTGAATAAGATCGAAAATGACTGAAAATTACCTATATAGGTATATATTTTTTGAAATTTCGTTCATTCTGCACGAACGGGACTTTTTTGTGTTGAGTCTGAATTTGACATGACTTAGGTCATACAGCCTGGTCGGAATCTTTGCTACTACAGGGTGGCTGAAAACGGACGCCCACTTTTTAAAATGACGCCAAATTTTTAATTTTGGAGATATCAGGTTGAAATAAATTCCAAAATGTTCGTTAGGATTGGAAGTTTATTGTACAGTAAGAAAATATCAGTTATGGAATATTGTGCTAAGTAGATGGCGCCCTTGCTGATTAATGCACTGTTCAAGCCTTTCGGCGAAGTTTCTTATGACGTTATCCAACATTTCCATCGGGATGGCGGCAATTTCACGTGTGTTTCTTTGAGGTCTTAAAGAGTTCGTGGTTTATCCACATAAACCTTGGACTTCAGGTAGCCACATAAAAAGAAATCACAGGGAGTGAGATCGGGCGAGCCCTCGGCGGTCGATGAGACATCGCGCTCAAGCACTCGGAATTAAGCGTCGTTCTCTTCAATTAATTTCGAAAAAACATTTAAATTTTCATCCCTACAAGATTAAGATTGTCCAGAAGCTCATGCCAACTGATTATGGAAATGTTGGATAACGTCTTGAGCAACTTCGCCGAAAGGCTCGAACAGAGCATTAATCAGCAAGGGCGCCATCTACTTAGCACAATATTCCATAACTGATTTTTTCTTACTGTACAATAAACTTCCAATACTAACGAACATTTTGGAATTTATTTCAACCTGATATTTCCAAAATTAAAAATTTGGCGTCATTTTAAAAAGTGGGCGTCCGTTTTCAGCCACCCTGTATATGAAATATCAACCGAAATCGTGTTTTAGATTCATCAGGGACACAAGACTTAACGTAAATATCAGTACAGAATTGTAGGATACCAATTAGTATCGTTAACTAGATGGTTGTATGTATTACCTACCTGGTTAAGTATACAGGGTGTCACCCTTACGGGCGCACCACCGGGCAGGGTTCGATTCTACTACTAATTTGCAACAAAAAATGTCTCTTAGCAATTTTGTTTTAGAGGCTTCGTTTTCGACTTATTTCACATTTAAGATTTTTTCGTGTTTTCGACCTTACATCACTAAAATAGCTGTAACTCCCTTAATTAATGGAGTAAATTCAAATTTGATTATGTCATTGGAAAGAGCGTCAAATTTCCTATCTTCCTGATGGGGTTTTAGAAAATTTCAAATGAAACGAACGGGTGTAAAATAAACCAAAAGTAAAAAATTGGTAAAGTTTCGAAAATTTTCACTTTTTTCAAAGTTTGTTTCTCGAAACGTCGTGAACGGAAATTTCCATGCTGTAAGCCTAAAAGTTGCATGAGAATCCCAGCTTTCTAACGGTGTAGTCATTTTTTAAAAAACACCACTTATTCAGTTAGAAAATGACGTTTTTAGGGCAGAAAACGATCATTTTGGGGTGTAAATCGGCGTTTTTCACCAGAAATGCTTTCCAACTTAATAAATCATTTGACATGAAATTTTACGTACTTTTTGATCTTTTTGATCTTTTTGATTTTTTTTTTTGATCTTTTGATCTTTTTTTTGATGAACTTTCCGATCTCCTCGATAAACAAATAGTACTTTTCAAGCCCTTTCCGTTGGGCGAAGGGCTCTATCCTGTGGTTCCTTTTATCCAAAATTGTCATTAAGGGAGGTCTGGGTTATTAATGACTCGCACTCCTTTAACTTTGTTGACTTGCCTAATTTTTGCCCTCTGTCTTGAAAATATCGTCTCGATCATTTGCGGAAAGCTTTATCTTTTCCATAGATAATAAGTTGGGAGTCGAGGACTCAGTTGTTGTACCCTGTTCAACCGAGAAAGGGCTTGAAAAGTACTATTTGTTTGTCGAGGAGATCCGAAAGTGTTACCATTCGATTCAGCGTCAAAAAGTACTTACGTAAAATTTCATGTCAAATGATTTATTAAGTTGGAAAGCATTTCTGGAGAAAAACGCCGATTTACACCCCAAAATGATCGTTTTCTGCCCTAAAAACGTCATTTTCTAACTGAATATGTGGTGTTTTAAAAAAAAATGATTACACCGTTAGAAAGCTGGGATTTACATGCAACTTTTAGGCCTACAGCATGGAAATTTCCGTTCACGACGTTCCGATAAACAAACTTTGAAAAAAGTGAAAATTTTCGAAACTTTACCAATTTTTTACTTTTGGTTTATTTTACACCCGTTCGTTTAATTTGAAATTTTCTAAAACCCTATCAGGAAGATAGGAAATTTGACGCTCTTTCCAATGATATAATCAAATTTGAATTTACTCCATCAATTAAGGGAGTTATAGCCATTTTAGTGATGTAAGGTCGAAAACACGAAAAAAATCTTAAATGTGAAATAAGCCGAAAACGAAGCCTCTAAAACAAAATTGCTAGGAGACATTTTTTGTTGCAAATTAGTAGTGGAATCGAACCCTGCCCGGTGGTGCGCCCGTAAGGGTGACACCCTGTATTTTAGTTCATCGCAGTAATTAAGTACCTACGTACGTCAAAAATACATAAGTATGGTTAGGCAAATCGACTCTCCCGTTTTGAATGACGCCAAGAAAATTTTTACCTCCTACTTAATTACTACGTTCTACAATATTCAACTTCTTTGCAGCCTCTTCTAGAAAACAGCCCAGTTCGTGCCGCCACAAGCCATGGCACCACCAAGTATTCCAAGCTCGAGAACGAAATGGACTCCCCGAACAGACATTTCATGGATTCCACCATAATGCAGCAGAACCACTTGATGCAAAGTCAGGACGATCAACTGGATTTGATCTCGCACTCTATTGGATCGCTCAAGACTGTTTCGCGGCAGATAGGTTCGGAATTGGACGAACAGGCTGTGTGAGTATGACAATTTCTATACCCTCCGTATCACCGGACTAGCTGGAAAGCCTCTAAAATCAGGCAAAATCAAGTCGTATGAGAGAAGAAATCCGTTATCATAACGTTATTATGATAATTATTATTATTCGGTATAATACCGAAACATGAAATGCCAACATCAAAATTATGTATAATCACGTAATTCTTCAAATTACAATAAAAGTTGATGTGACGGCCTGGAATCGAACCCGGGTCTTCCAGATTGATGATTCGACGACCTGCACGTACGGTTTATGTATTACTTAAGTAAATATAGTAATTATCGTGAATTCGAAGTGGATTTAAGTGAAGAGCAACGAAGTCAATGATTCTGTTTTCAGCAAGAATCTCAGCCATTTTGAGTGCTGTTCCAATTTACGACCGCAGGGGAGAAACGTGGAAAGTCCAGTTTTCCTTTCTCTGATTCTCAAAAATTTGAAGTTTTTCATTTACTCTCTTATTTGTGGTACTTTTAACCTCATCCTTTCAATTTTGAAATTAAATTCAACTTGTTTCTAACCAAATAGAATGGGCAGAAGATTATATAAATTCATTTTAGGGTGCATAACAATTTTATTTTAGATGAGAAAGTAAGATTTTCTTAATAACAAGTGGAAAAACGAAAACAGAGGAAAACACCATAGGTGGCTACTCAACTATTTTCTGCATGTGCGGATCCAACAATCGAAGGTGAAAACAAGCCTTTGAATTGGTCGTTTCTCTCGAGTAAACCAACAAGTTTCGATGATTTTGACGTTCAGTTTCGACTTTTTCAAACAACCGAAGGTGAAAACAAGCCTTTGAATTGGTCGTTTCTCTCGAGTAAACCAACAAGTTTCGATGATTTTGACGTTCAGTTTCGACTTTTTCAAACAACCGAAGGTGCAAACAGTTCAGAAGTGTCAGAAATCGCACTTGTTATCAAATTGCTTCCAAATTAGGGTTGCGCTTGATTTTAAAAAAATTTTTAATCGAAAGTTGACCTCATCCTGAGAATTTCGACACTAGCCATTCTCTTTTTGGATGAGTAGATCTTTTGACATTTTCATGTCTTTCATATGGCACATAAAAACAGGAAAAAAAAGAGAGGAAATGGCCTTGGAGCTCACTCAGCTGATCAGTGACCACTCAGGCACCTTCAGCATTCTCCATTGACCCTGCCTCTCAAATTTCAGCTTCCTGCGTTCAACAGGAGAGAAAATGGCCTTGGAGCTCACTCAGCTGATCCGAAGGTGCTGAAATTTATAGGGGACCGTCTAGGACCTAACCCGCACAATCCCTGAAAATTTCATCAAAATCGGACCACAGGTTAGTATAGTTTTGCCCGGGACAAGGATTGACCACAGACAGACAGACAGACCGACAGACAGACAGACAGACAGACACCCAGATCAGCTCCCAGATCAGCTGAGTCGAAAATCGAGCTCCCAGATCAGCTGAGTCGAAAATCGAGCTCCCAGATCAGCTGAGTCGAAAATCGAGCTCCCAGATCAGCTGGGTCGAACCAAAATTGTTCGGGAAGCTCTAAAACGCAAAAAGCAAGTGGAAATTTTGATTTTGGAGGACATTTTTTTTTTTCACTTCTTTCACGAATACAAAGCTTCCCTACCTTCGGTAGTGAGGAAGCAAAATCGTCACGAAATTTGTTGCTAACGAAATTTGCTAACGAAATTTGTCCCAAGTCGCCACAATGATGATTATGACCATCAGAAGTGAAGTTGTTAGGTACTTTACAGGTAGGTACTTTACAGTTTGATATTACCAGATCAGCTGAGTCGAAAATTCAGCTCCCAGATCAGCTGAGCCAAAAATCGAGCTCCCAGATCAGCTGAGTCGAAAATCGAGCTCCCAGATCAGCTGAGTCGAAAATCGAGCTCCCAGATCAGCTGAGTCGAAAATCGAGCTCCCAGATCAGCTGAGTCGAAAATCGAGCTCCCAGATCAGCTGAGTCGAAAATCGAGCTCCCAGATCAGCTGGGTCGAAAATCGAGCTCCCAGATGTCTCGTGAGGGGAGGGGGGGGGGGGGGGCATGAAAATGTTTCAATGTGTTGCAGACTCGTATGCAAGCGTTTGAATTTGATTCTGCCACTAGAATACAGCGGGCTATCCAAGGCATTGTCCTCGCGTGGTGCATTGTAAACAGTTACACAGTTCAAGTATCACATTTAGTACTAAATTCAACATACCACTCGCCAAAATGGATTTTCCAAGAAATTTTTCCTCAAAACTGCAAATCACAAACACTTGCAATCCCAGTCACACTCACCTAAATGTTCTCAATAATATATAAAAACAACAATAATATTTTCTATGATTTTTCAAAGTTTCGAATTTTTATGACGTCACAGTGGGCAGGGAGGTTCCGCCCAGCAGGAGGGGCGCGTGACGTCATAAACATTCGAATGTTTGAAAAATCATAGAAAAAGATCCACTCATCCAAAAAGAGAACGGCTGGTGTCAAAATTCTCAGGATGAGGTCTAGTTTAGAATAAAAATTACAATAAACTGTTTTTTCGACCAATGCGCGTCACACTAAAAATTAAAAAAAAAAAAAAAATAATAAATAAGTTGGGTAGAAAGTAAAAATGTGATTCTGAGTGCATCAGATAGATGAGATGTGAAGCTATCTATATTTATTTTTTTCAAAAAAATGAGATATTAATACATCATGGTGAATTTATCAAAAAACAGCAAAAGTGGCCGAAGTTAGAGGATTCTACGGTACCTCTCGAATTTTGTAGCCTCAAATTTAAAACGTACGTAGTTACCCTCCTGAATTCGCACTGTACTGAGTATCGATTAGACAGCTATCTAATCGTTTATTCAATTACCGCTCCCTCATTAGCAGTAGATACCTGCCTAGATAATGATATCCATGAATACTAGTATTTATATATAATTAGATAATCTTTACGACTACCTTCTGAGCTTATCGGAGTGATGATATTTGCAGGATGTTGGATGAGTTTGGTTCGGAATTGGAAAACACAGAATCCAAATTAGATTCAACTTTGAAGAAAGTAGCTAAGGTGCTCCATATATCCAATGGTAAGTTGATACAGAAATATCTTTAACTGAACCCGTTTTTTTTAAGGGGCTATGTGACATTTTCGGCCATTTTCACTTTTTTTATTTTCTGGGTTTCCATACTTGGTTGCATCGATTGCGATGAAAAGGAACCTCGTATCATTGACGCTTCCCATAGAAAAAACAGGTTGAAATTTCCGATGTCTTTTGAAAGGGGCTATGTGAGCCACATAACCCCTTTCAAAAAAGAACTTACTCACTAGTTATGTGGTCGACGTGGAGTTTCGATACTCAAATAATAAACTGTCAGGTTGGTTAATAAAAATGAATGTGTCGGTAAAGGGAGGGGGTTAATTTTTGTTTCTTGGCTGATTCCTAGGCTTTGTTATTGAAAATAATTAACCGAAATCACTCCCTTTTGAATCTCCACCTCGCCTTAACTAAGACAACAATTCCAAGTGGGTGTGGCAGGTAGCTTCTTCGTATCCATAACCCGACCATCTAGATGACCAGATGCATTGTAGTTACTCCAAAACATCAATCTCTAAGTACCTTCCACTACCCTCATAGGGGACCATCTACACGTCAACCCGCACAATATCTGAATATTGTTGCAAAATGTAGAAGTTATGGCTGTTACAAGGATTTCACGTTTACGCATGCGCATATGATACTTTCAATTTGGGGGCCATGATTTTCATAGGGGACCATCATCATCACAACTCGCATAATTCCTGAAAATTTTATCCAAATCAGATGGGAAATATAGAAGTTATGGCCGTGGCAAGGATTTCACGTTTGCGCATGCGCAGTGGCTACTATCAGTCCGGGGGTAATGATTTTCATAGGGGACCATCTACACCCCCACCCGCACAATCCCTGAAAATGTCATCAAAATCGGATGAGAAATGTAGAAGTTATGGCTGTGGAAAGGATTTCATGACAGACAGACAGACAAACACGGAACCAAAATTGTTCAGGAAGGTCTGAAACGTAAAACGCGAGTGGAAATTTTGATTTTGGTTGATTGGATTTTAATTTTGAATAAACTGATCATATACATCTTTTATGTTATGATGTTTTATTACATATTTTCATCAAAATATGTTTCATTCAATGAATGTTGTTTATCTAAATGATTTCAGTCCTGAAAAATCGATTTTTTTTTAAAGGGGGTATGTGAGAGCATTTCAAATTGCAATTTGATACACTTCCCCTTGCTGAAAAAATCTGAAAAATTCTGGAGGATTGTAGAGTATTTAACTGTATTGGAATATATCCAAAAATGTGATGTTTTGATCGTTTTGACGACTTGGGACAGTTTTTTTTGCGTTTTCCCGAAAGTTTCACAAATGACACATAGCCCCTTTGAAAAAAACGGATTCAACTCTTGATTATTCTGTCCTGTGTTGTGAAACGATGATTCCAGTTGAGCTCTTTTGAAGTATCAACAACTTTGAATGACTAAGCAAACACCTCAGGTAAATGGTTCGTAAATCTTGGAGATAATGACCGTTCGAGTGGCTCTCCCGATTCACCAATAATAGTCGGCTATTTGAAACGAAAAGATTACAATCGGAAAAACCAGGTGGGGTGGGCTTCATACTTTTCTCTTGTTCAATACGAAAGACGCATTATAATACGTGTAAAATAATGTTATCTGCTAAGAATGGCAATTGGACAATTTTATTATTTTCAATCATGAACCTTTGGAATCGACCTAGAAAAAAAAATATTTTAACACCCCCTCAAAATTTGATGGTTTACGTTTTAAGGTATGTAGAATCCAAAAATCTAATAAAAATTTGGCCGTCCGTACGCGGCACTTTTGCCACTTAGCATTGACCGATTTTGATGAAATTTGGTATGTAGGCTCCATTTGGGATCTAGTTGTGCCCCGAACATTTTGGTTGATGTAGGTCACTTCTAAGGGTTCAAAAATGAATTTTGAAAACGCCCTAACTCAAAAAATTTCGATATAAAGGTATTGTTTTTCCTTCAATTTAAGATTCTATAGAATTTTTTGAGACATCCCGGAGCTCTGTAGGACAAACCGTTCGCTCCCTACGAGAATTTAAGGGTTGGACGTTCGATAAATCTGAAACACGAGTGTGAATCGCAAAAGAGGCCTAATCTCCGTTCAAATTAAAGCTGACCGAAATGCGATCGATGTTTTTCTTCTTTCTTCTTTTGGATGGTTGGTGGTTTTGCAGACGAGTGATCCATATAGAAAAATAATAAACCATTGTGTAATAATTTGCAGCACTTTATTTGTGTAGTTGGCTGGCATCGTTTTTACCAAAATTGAAAGTAATCAAAGGATCTTGTAACCTAGGCTTTTAGTTGCGATGTGTTCTTCGACGTTTTAGATGTTTTCGATTTTAATAATAACAACACCTTTTGTACCTTTGGGACATCAAGAGGTGAATGAAATGACGAGCAGTTTGAAAAGCAGGCCCATAAAGAGCTAAATTAAAACAACAGACAACAAATTCCTAGCAAAAGGAAACAGCAAACAAACAAAACACGGCTAAAGCATGTTCCATTTTTCTTGAATTTTCGCCGAAGGCCATGGAATAAGTATTAGGAACACCCACTCCATAGGGAGATCTGTGCTGCTCGCTCAAGTACCGCCACCTCTGGAAGCGTAAATTAACTATTAGCTTACGTGGCCGAACGTAGGAGTGCGTGAACTAGGGGGGAGGGGGGGGGGAGGTAGAACGCAGATGCGAAAGTGAGAAGAAGCAATTTTACTCACTCTTTTTTACAATACGATTCTACCTATTGAGTAGTTACATCTAAATTATTTGACTTCATCGTCTCTCATTTAGTTTCTGTTTAATGTTCGTTTCGCTATTTTTTCACATTTTATCATGACATACATAACAATGTACCTACTGTGGATTTGATCACATCCGAGGAGTGTAGTTGTTTGAAGTGGCGTAGCTGTGAAAACTCATTTAAATGTTATTAAAGGTACGTTGGAAGCCACTATGTTTTTCCTGTGTGTTCCTCCTTCCGATTAGAGGAGCTACCTCTAACTAGACCTTCCTCCTTCCGAATTAGACTTAATTAGTAATAACGAACAATAATCGTTTTCTTTGTCAATAAGATCCGATTGCTTGGTTCAGGTTACCTACATTCACATTTAAAAAAACCGTGTTTTCAACGAAGTAGGTGACTATAAAAAACAAAGTAGTTTAAAAAAGGTAAATTAATTAAATTTAAAAAAGGTACCTATTTCAGTTCTAGGTTACTACCTCCCATTTTTTGGCAACAAGCGAACTGAAAAGAAAAGCATGCTATTTCTTTTGGCTGATAAAATAAGTGTTTTTTTAATTTGTATTGATATATCGTATCATAGAAAATTTTTGATTGATTCCTCTTCGAACCGAGTATTACTTCATTTACAAGATTTATATCAAATTGCTGGTAGAACTGGTTATCAACAACTTGGTGGATAGAATTTTTTGGAGAGAAATAAGGAAGTGGCTGAGTGTGTTAGGGCGCCAGTAGGGGAGTGGGGGGCACATTTGACACTTTTTCGCATTTTCCATCCTACAAGGTTGAAAGAACGAGAGGTCTTGAATTTCTTTCTCCTATCGTTAACTACGGTATTTTTGCTACCCACATACATCTCGTTCCTTTTTCAATCTGCTTGCCAAGTATTTTTTTTTGTAAATTTTCAAAATGTTTAGGAAGTGACAATTGTGCCCCACCGGTGGGGCACTTTTGACAGTTCACAGAAAGTACCATAATTCTAAACTAATCTTACCAAAAACCCATGGAACGTCCGGCAAATCATTATCTGGCAATAATGTTGAGTCAGACAGAACAACTATAGACCCTGCAGCCTGTAACAATCAACACTATCAACACAATTTCAATTAGATGAGTACCCACTCTTCTTTCTCAAAGGAACACCAAATTTTATGGATGTAGGAATTGAAGTAACAAAAAATAATGATCAGAACAAAGATGTTTATTGAAAAACGTCAGGTCGAGTAGGTATTCGAAATCCTACATCAACATAGCATTGACAAACTTCATAGGTATATAAAAATATATGTCAAATGTTCCCCTAGCAAAACTGTCAAAACTACCCCGAGGGTAGCCATTACAGTAAAACCAAGCAACCTCGAACGATGAATTGTTTTGGAGAATCCAAGGAAAACACTTGCATGGAGACATATACGACAGACAAACTGGATGAGCTACATTTGAAAAAAAAAACATATTGTTTAGCAATGCATGCATTCCAGGGGACGTCCCATTGGATAAGCATTAGATCAGTTTAACCAGTTGGTAAGCGATAAAACTGTTTCACTCGATGTAATTTATCTATTACTTTAGGCAAGAAATACTGCCCCCCCCCCCCCATTATCCACCTTAACATTTCTAGCGGCATGGGAGCCTCGAATCTGAAGAGCATTTTAAAATCCATGATCTAGGATACCCAACATGCGAATTTGAGTTCACCCCCCCCCCCTCACCAACGCCAACAATGGTGCCAGTCTGGCACCAAAGCGGAAATACGTCGTAACATTGAACTTTCATCTGTTAGTTTTGGTAGGCAGTCCATCGAAGTTCACATCCGTATTCAAGGTGAAACACAAAAAAACCACGAAATATGCGGTTTATGGCATCATGGCACCATGTCCTGGCACCATGGTGGCACCACTATTAGTTCCATGGTGGTACAGAGAATAATTCATGAAAATCCTGGGGTACAATGAGAATTTTTCCTCAATTTCAAAGGTTGGGTACAATTAGTAAGCAGTAAAGGAACCGAAACATTGAAAAATCGGATATTTTGTGAATATTATACCCCCACCCATCCCCTCCCCTTGCTAATTTTGGTACTCTGGTAAAATCATGTACAACTCGGAAGTTATTTGAGTCAAACAAAAAAAGAAACACGCAAATCGGTTGGAAATTGAGGCCTGGGCAGATTTTACAAGATTACCCCCGCAAACGCACGTTTTTTAAGCATTAACCCCCCCTTTCCCCCCCTTAAAAAGCAAAATTCAAAACTCCGACGCCGTAGTGCACAACTAGATAGTTTTTCGCGTCGAAGAAGAAAAGAACCACGAAAATCGGTTGAGAACTAAGGCCTGGGCAGACGACACAAGATTATGCCCAAAAACGCACGTTTTTTGAGCATTAACCCCCCCTTTCCCCCCCTTAAAAGGCAAAATTCGAAATTCCGGCGACGTAGTGCACAACTAGATAGTTTTCCGCGTCGAACAAAAAAAGAACCAGGAAAATCGGTTGAAAAATAAGGGCTGTGCAGACGACACAAGATTTTGTCACACACACACACACACACACACACACACCTACACACACACATACACACACACACACACACACAGACATACACCTATGGTTTTTTTCGCGGATTTGGATTCAGAATGGTCTAAAACGGATTACTGTGTGGTTATTTTTTTTTCTGTTGAGTGTTGTCCAACTTTACCCCAGATCGATCGCATAAGGACGCCCAAGTCTTACTGTGGGACGTCCTAAAAACTGAATCCACTCTGTAATCAACGAAAAACAAAATGAAAAAAAACTTACTTTTGAGGGGTCCAAACACTCAAACCGCCATGAGCGGACTAGATGATTTGTAACCTGCACGGTTTTCACCTGGAATGGTTCTTCTTCTTCTTCTTCACAATACAAAAACACGAAATCGCGGTAAAATTCAAATCTTGTGTGACAAACAGCCATTGTCAAATGTGCCCCTATGTCAAATGTGCCCCCCACTCCCCTACTTAGCTCGAAGTCCATGGGGGTCTTGTGTTCGAAACACTGAACTTGCAGTAAAATTTTTCGTATGTTGTGCTCTGTTGCTCGCATTCATTTAAATTTCGGTCACGAGGGCGCCTATACCTCTATCTATCGGCGTTCCCTGATACTATTTCTGAGATGCTTCATTTACGCTTTGCCTGAGCGCAGCAGTAGTAGAGGATTTTTCCAGCGCACTTTTTAACCTTGAGTGACTCTTCCTAATACTTCTTCCATGCGAATGCTCTAAGCAGTAACCATCCGGGGGTCCTGGAGTTTTTTATTTTTTTCATTACAACTCAACAGAGTCAAATTTAATTCTGCTCAATAATGCTTTTGGGCACTAGCCTGTTTTGTTAATAAATAAATCTATTCCAAGTATGACATAATTCGACAAGAGAGAGCTATTTCCGTTTACAAATAAAATATCTTGAAAATACTTTAGAATATTCATGGAAGTTTATTTAATCATGAAATTATCGTTTATTTTTCAGACCGGAGACAATGGATCGCAATAGGGGTGCTCACCTGCATACTCATCATCGTCATAATGCTCTTCAAGTTACTTTAAACTGAAAATCACCCACGACGATACCAAAGATGCTTCACTTGCACAAAAGGGTGATTCGAAGGTTGTTCCGTTCCTCAAGCCTACTTAGTATTCATAGGAGGGTTAGTGCAATATTAATCAACGGAACGTCTCGTAGGTTTCTCAATTTGATTTTGGGGACTCATTGATTATTCGTCCTCCGAATCGTTCTTAAATTTTTTTCCAGCGAATTTGTAAACATTTTCTTGAGTATTCGAATTTTGAACTCACGGAATAGCGTTGCGGGGAAGCTCCTGGAGCTTCTGCGTTTGAAGACTGCGGTTTGGTCGAGGGAACAATAGTTGGTTAGTCGTATTGGTTGTTTTGATTTCTTTTCGTTGTTGCTCGTCACGAGATTGTATATTTTTCAAAGTACGATAAGATACGTCGTTGTGACAATATGCGTTCGACCCACCGCTAACGGGTCGCTAAATATGGATTCGGAAAAGGGAGCGATGTCACGCTAGATAACTTCCGGGTGCGCGTCGGTAATCATCGCAAATTCAATTCTTTGAATCAATTTCTTCTTGCACTCCCGTTTTTATAAATTTTAGGTGTTATTCGTAGGGAGCGATGAGACGCTGGTGATATTGTGAGTTACTCCGAGCAAAAAACGCTATTCTCGGCGCCTAAATTGTGAGTTTGACGGGGAATCTGCCCTGTTTTTCAGGTTGTAAATAGCTACCAGGCCATATTCGTAGTATTTGAACCTATAACGCGCTATTTTGGAGACGTTGACTTGTCATCGCGGCAATTCAATCCTCTTCTACTGTTTTCCTCTTCAAAATGAAGCTTCTCCTTGCCCTGTTTCTCACAACAGACATTCCTAGATTCGACATTATGTTGTAGCGTATAATCGATAGTGTAGAATTATCATTAAGATAGTATTTGGGGTCTTGTTTTTGAATTTTTGTGATATTTGGTTTGTGATTCGATTGTTTATTAGGTTCTTATGGCTCAACTCGGTTTAGCCGTGCGATTAGCAAAGATACGACGAATTTACTCAAAGCTAAAATCGGTAGGTACCTTCCCAGTGTGAAATTCTCTTGCTTTGCGTGATATTGGGCCGCTGTATAGTCTTAACCAACTACTATTTACCCTAAACAATTCTTGTTGAAAATATCGGAGCCCACATTTCTCTCTTTCTACACCCTCTAAATTCCTGGTACAATTTTCTACAAAAAATATTAATCGGTATATTCCCACTTAATCACTATAATCACACCTTGCTAGTCAACAAAACCTTGTTTTCAGGCTTTGCTTAAATTAATTTGACGATCAGACGAACTCACTAGATCTTTTCCCAGTCAATTCTGTTTTTCCTCAGGAATGTACGAGGCATGTCCAGAAAGTAAGTGTACTCGATTTTTTAGGGTTCAAAAAAATTTATTAAAAAAATACGTGGTTACATAGGGTATACATCTAAGCTATTTTTCTACGTAGTCGCCATTCCTATCTATGCAGGTGGTTAGCCGGGGGATCAATTTTTTGATCCGACCTCCTTCGTCCACTTGTCGACCTCCCTCTTCACCTCCTCGTCCGTTGAAATTTTTTCCATCCATGTGCGTCTTTAGAGAAGTGAAAAGATGATAGTCTGAAGGCGCCCGGTCGGGGGAATAGGGGGGGGGGGTTAAAACATCCCATCCAAAAGAGTCCAACAGTTCCTTCATGGCATTGGCCATGTGGGGTCTGGCATTGTCATGGAGCAAGCAAACTCCTTTCGTCAAAAGACCCCTCCTTCGATTATGAAAGGCTCTTTTCAACTTTTTTAGTGTCTCACAATACCTTGCCGCGTTTATGGTCTCCTCGTGAGGCAAATGATCGATCAGTATGGTGCCTTTGTGGTCCCAAAACACTGATGCCATGATTTTTTTTGCCAGAAATTGTGGTTTTGAACTTTTTGGCTAAGGGTGAAGTGGTGTGACACCACTGTTCGGACTGCCTTGGTTTCTGGTGTATAGTGTGCAACCCAAGTTTCATCTCCAGTAACAATACACTTGAGAAAATCATCACCCTCCAGTTCATACCGCTCCAAAATCTCTTTAAAGGTTTGCACTCGATTCAACTTGTGATTCAACTTGTTTCTGTTTTGGGACCCATCTTGCGCACAGTTTACGAAATCCGAGGGTTTCTGTGATTGTTTCGTACAGCAGAGATCTGGATATTTGTGGAAACTTCGTAGAAATTTCGTCCAGAGTCAATCTGCGATCATCACGGACCGCATTCTCAACTTTTTCCACAAGTTCGTCAGTCACAATCGACGGTCTCCCACTCCTCAAATCGTCATGCAAATTCGTACGAACGTTCTTACACCCTCGAACTCCCTACACCACTCGTACACACTCGTACGATTCATATGTCCTTCACCATAAATTGCCTTCACCTCATTAAAAGAGAAGAGAGATTTCTCCTTCACAACGAGGTAGGTAACGGATTACCGCCTGGATTTCGCACTTGGCGGCAGAGTCGATCGACATCTTTCACGAGAAATGCTCCTGAGACCACAGTTTTCAACGTACTGACCTCATTTTGATCTTGTTTTGAAGGGGAGGAGTCACGCTACACGGCAGTGTGCCCAACATAGCAAAAAAAAAATTCCCTATGGCCGCGGGAGCTTCAGCACACTTACTTTCTGGACATGCCTCGTAGTTCGTACCTAATATTACCACAACCCTGTTTGTAGCAGCCGATCCAACAACGTTGAGTAAGCAGATATTTTATTTGCTAGGTGTCTAACTGAGATCAGTGAGCAATTTAATGTAGGCGGAAAAGATCAAATTTTGACTAGAAGAAATAAATTTGACTGGTTTGCTATTTATGAAGGTGCTGTTCATTTTGGTTGTACAATAATATTGGGTGAATAGAAGCAATTTCCAACTTCAATACGATTTTGTGGCTATGGAAAAAAAACCTCAAATCGCATGGATTTTGAAAGCTAAGAGTTGAAACTTGTATAAGGTGGGGCGAACACGCTTCAGGTAAAAAGTTATAACTGGAAAATCAGGGCGCCATTTTGGTCAACTTTGTAAGAGTCGGTAATCAGCAGACTTGAAATAATTTTTTCTCCAGGAACAGGGTTAACACTTGTTTAATTCTAGATACTACTAAATGATCCATAGGTATAATTTTTTCGAAAAATAATTTCTTCCTTATTATTAGTAACGCTACGTTTCGATAAACTGCTTATATTCACCCAATCTCAAGCCGGATTCACAAGGGTGTAGTCTGTAGTGCATAATTGGACACTAATTTTTTTTCGGCAGGCAGGTGGGAAAATCTTTAAGATTAGGTGGAGTTGGATCTCGTAAGATACCTGGAAGGATCCGCATCTTCCGGCTATGTGGGATTCAAATCCACTAAAAAAAACTCCTCCTTTTCCCCCACGTTGGAGCTCAGCCTGGAACCATTTAACACATTACTTCGGGCGGACAATATTGGCTGGGATCAATTAATGAGGGGAGAGAGCTTCGAGGTGTAAAATACCAGAGACAAGTTCCATGCTAGCCAGTCCAGAAGATCCCTTCCAGGTCCACAGCCATTCCATGTTACTATATCTTCTCAGTCCGTGGAATCAGCAAGGGCGTTTCCCAGTACATGGAACTGGACCGGTACATAAGGGAAATGAACCGGTAAGGGCTGAGTTTTTGTCTCTGCTTGGAACTAGAGGTGTGTTGGTCAGAAGTGGACATATTGAAAAGACCTTATCTTTGAAACGACTTTGTCTGAACTGAACGGGTTGTCAAAATGAACACAGTCTTTCGTCCATCAACCCACCAATCGAGTTTTCCAGAAAAATGCCGAGAACAACAGCAGAAGACCAACAAAACAAATTAATTGCACATCAATTGTACATGGATCATGATGTGTGAAAATGACATGGAAGTATCAATGGAAAGAAGTAGATGGAAGTGGTTTTCTAAGCAAAAACTTCCATCATCCAATGGGGTATTTGGGTGGGTCGGAAATTCAGGTTTTTGACCTCAAATTTGGATTCAGCACCCTTGAAAACCTATACACTCCAACTTTAAGCCCAATGATACTATAACATGTGATAGAAAAATAAATTAAAGAGATCACACGTTTGAAAAAAAGGCGGGCCTCCATTAACGAACACACACTTATGCCGCGTGCGTGTGTGAGTAGTATTTTGTAGTATCCAAGAGGTCCTCCAAGGGTTTCGTCTCTTTTCTGTGCATGGATACTTTTTTCAAAGACAGTTGGCTAGCTACGTTACACCATTCAAATCTTCAACTTTCCTTAGCTTCTCTGATTTTTTAAAAACATTTTCTCGACGAACAGACCCGATTACCGTTATTCCTGAACCACTCTTTTGAAAAAAAAAAAAAAAAAATTTTGACTGAAATACCCCATTGAACTGTGAACTAAAAAGACAAAATTGAAAGACCAAAAACACTCAGAAACTGATTCATACGTTTCGAATCGATCTTTCATTCATTTTTGTCCTTTAGCTCATTCGATTCATTCAAATCACCTACTCATTGAAACCTATTCCAACTCGTTTGGTTTACAGACTCGTTCGTTTTTGTGACTTCTGACTGGTTGGTTGTTTGTCCAGTGTGTGAACGTAATGAACGGGTGAAGGATTCAAAAGACCTGGTCTCTGTAATGAGTGACTGTTTGGGATTCGAATCCGCCAAATGACCTTGTCTTACACAACTCTACTTGGAACCGTTACAAGTTGATACTCAGTTCCACAGTCCTGTTACAGCTGTGGGGTCACACCTCAACCACCTCTCTTCTCTTCTTGTACATTACAGATTATGGACATCACGCTTCCATGTGAACCCGGCTGTAGGCTACCCATCCTAAGTTTGAGTTCATTCTAAACAACGATTTCTTCTCGAAGTCAAATTTTGAGTGCATATTTCGACGCCCTACGCGTATACACGTATTCATTAGATCTTGCACTTTAGAGACGCTCAACTCTAACCAGTACTTCTAAGTTCTTCGTATAAAATTTGTATGTTCTTGAAAAATACGACTATACGACACGAGTTGTGGAATCAAATTTTCAGGTACGCATATTTTACTCATTCATGACATTTTTCAACGATTATAGGTTCATTTTGCGTATCTGCTTTCACTATTTTGCACCTAAGCGAATCTGTAATTCCTACCCGTAGGAGTTATTTGGGTAGGTTTTTGAGTTCAGACTGAAATTCCAAGTAGTGCTTCTCTCCAAGAATTAAAAAATTATTGTGATAGTGGAAAAACGCTTGGTTTATATTTTCCAAATATTAAAATAGGCTTTCTAAACAAAATCTAGTCATTTTCACATTTTTGGGACTAAATTTATCTTGGAATGTTCAAAGTAACTTACGAGTTTTGAAAGGCCATTTCAGTCGTTATACATCGTTGTATTTTATGGAATATTTATTACTGTAATTAAACTATCGAGAATCGTGGGATATTAAGGCGGCCAAATTGTATTTTAAGGTTATTGTTGAAGTTCCGGTAGGTACATCTGATTTTCGTGGTAAAACGTAGGTAGTGAGACGATGTTTTCCTCAGAGATTGATATCCCATTATTTAATGACTAATAACTACCAATGTAACGAAGTATTTTGTAGGTTTTCATGGACACATTCTTTAGCGTATTTTGCTGGTAGTTGGGGTTAATTTGCCGTTGATACGCTGTTCTAGGTTGTTCGAAATCTCGTTAGGTATTGTAGGTCTTCCACAGAAACTTTGCATACGTGTGGCGCCCCCTAGGTGGTGGATCCGCGAACTATAGAATTTACAGATTTAATTCAACCTTTTCCTGATTTATTCCAACCTTTTCCTGATTTATTCCAACCTTTTACAAATTCTATTCAACCATTTACAAATTCTGTTCAACTCTCCACCAGAGGGAATGGATGTGGAGAGCAGCTGATTGATCAGGATTATAAGTAGTAGGCTATACACAGGTGGGTAAGTACTGTCCCCCGATAAAAAGAATGAACGTGAGGACCGACCTATTCCTAAACTGAAAACATCCGTTTAACCTCCTCCGAGCTTGTCACTTGTCCAAGGAAATCCCATTTTCGGTCACTTCCTCTTAAATCCTTAACCTGACTTTCCA
Source organism: Apolygus lucorum (assembly GCA_009739505.2). NCBI lineage: Eukaryota > Metazoa > Arthropoda > Insecta > Hemiptera > Miridae > Apolygus > Apolygus lucorum. Next base: position 22,591,805 of record CM019171.2, read on the forward strand.
CTAGATAGGCTTGGGCGAAAATGAAGAGATTCACAAGGGAAAGGAATTCAGGAGGTGATTTATCACTTAAACGGCTTCAAAACTTACAGTGACTACAGGAAAATAATAAACTTTTGTGAAATAATTTGCAGCGTTTTTATTCGATTTTCGGATTCTACGTGCCTTTGCATGTACACCAACGAATTTTGAGAATCTTTAAATTTTTTTTGGTCGATTACAAAGGTTCATTATTGAAAATAATAAACCAAGTGTTCAAATTGGCACTTGACCGTTGCAATTACCAATTTTTGGTTAACTATTTTCAATAATGAACCTTTGGAATCGACCAAAAAATTGAACACCTCTCAAAATTTGTTTATTTTTTATTTCAAGGCACCTATGTTAAATCCCAAAATCGAATAAAAATTTTGCCAAAAAATAGGCCAAAAAACGGAGTAGTCCCTCTTGACAATCGTCGAGATGAGTTATTTTGTTACGTAATTTCGTCACGTCACTATTATTTCTCTATCGCGAGTTCTTAATGTATTTTTTTGTCCACATATCATTGGACATAAGTAAGGCATGGCGTAAACTGCATTATAAGAAGGGGCTAGAGAAGGGGATGGAAGAAAGTATGACTCACGGCATGGTCAGGGGTAGGTATTGGATAGGTCAGTTACTACCTGTAAACGTATATTTGTGGAAAAGGGTGTAGTTCTGCGTTGTGGATTTCCAACTCCCTTTCAGGCCTCGCGTTCATTCTTTTCATCGGGGGACAGTAGGTAGGCAGTGCGTGTAGAATGCGCCCTTCATCCCACTCTCTCTCAACCCCACCTTCTTCATCATCGCTAGGGCCGGCGTCGGGTGAGTCCTGGGCGTCCTCCCCATTATATATATTTGATTTGTTTTCTTATTTCCCATCTTTGAGGGGAGTTAAAAAAAAGATATGTACATAGTACCTACCTACCAACCTACGTGACCCAGGGCCATGCCAATTCAATGTCTACTGTACGGTCAGAATCCCTTCTGTGTGCAATGCCGACATTCGCTTATGTTTGCACGTCCTCGAAAGTGATAACTTTCTCATTAGCCGCTTTGTATTGCTGTTTACGATTTTTTTTTTGCTTCCGAGTCTACCAAGGTAGCGGAAGCTTTGTTTTCACTTTTCAAGGACGAAAAAAAAAAGTTCTCCAAAATCAAAATTTCCACTCGCGTTTTGCGTTTTAGACCTTTCTGAACAATTTTGGTTCCGTGTCTGTGTGTCTGTCTGTTTTTTCTTCATAAGATAAATTGAAGGGAGATGCGTTAAATTAGTGGAGAGTTGAATTGAATATTTTAAAAGTTGAATATAATTTGTAAAATGTTGAATTGAGTTTGTAAAAGGTTGAAATAAATCTGTAAATGCTATATAACAGTCGAGATAACCTTCCATGGTAAAACCTGGTGACACGGAAATTGGAGCCATAAGAAATTTGATGTTCGCGTAGAGCCACGAAATTTCAATTACGGAAATGCACGAATATCAGTCTGCAGTAGGAGGGAAATCATGTCACTTTTGAGGGGAGAAATTCCAAAAAAATTATTTGCTTGATGATAGGAGACAATTAGTTCTATGTTCTCCAGAAGAATGCGCCAAAGGGATGCAAAGTTTCTGTGGCAGACTTATAACTGAACGCCATCCTTGAATGCAGGATGTGTTGTACGAGTATCTCCTTATTGTTTCCTGTACTTACTCGAAATTCTACTTCTACTGTCTCGGAACTCAATTAGGTGATTAGAAAGAAAGATTTCAATATAAATATTAACGGTAAAAATTAATTAAAATAAAATTGTCGGTGTGTTTAATGTGTTAGTTACGGTTATGTGCACAATACTGTAATCCTATTCCCTGTGTAAATATATTTAATTCAAAATACATCTGTATATAATCCGTTCTTGACGATCTTTGTTTCTAATGATCCAATCCTTGCAGGTTTCATCGTGCTTACAAATTGGTGGTTATGAAGGGGCAAATAACCGTGGTTTCGTAAATTGTTAATAAATATGAGTTATTTGTTAACCTAGTACTAAAGCAGCATTAGCCTAGTCCTAACAGGAAAAACGTCTGCCAAGTGGGTGTGTCACGTAGCTTCCTCGTATCCTTAACCCGTTTATACAGGGTGTAACGGTTAAGGTCGTACCACCGGCCAGGGTTCGATTTTACAACTAATTTGTGACTTTTTTTGTCTCCTGACTTTTTTTTCTTAATCCCCTTAAAATCGGACTTTTTCGACTTTTAAGATTTTTTTCGTATTTTCGACCTTACGTTGTTAAAACAGCCACAACTCCCTTGTTTTTCAATTAAAATTCAAATGTAATTAAACCGTTGGAAAGAGTGTTAAATTCTCTATCTCCCTAGTGTTAAATAAAACTTTTAAAAGAAGACTAAAATGTTGAAAAATGAGCACAAATAGTAAAATCTCGGAAATTTTTTGTTTTTTCAAACGTTTGTAACACTAACTGAAATTGCCGGTTAAGTTCACACTGTAACCCCAAAAGTTGGCCCAAAATCTCAGCTTTCAAACGGTATGGTCATAAAATTGATTACAGTAGACTAATGGTGTAAAATCGTCGTTCCCGTGCCAAAAACCGTGGATCTTTCAGTAAAAATTGACGTTTCGCGAAAATCAGCATTTTTACCCTAAAATGAGTTAGGCAGCCATCTTTTCGTACTTTGTCTCACTGAGTCAAATGATGACACAAGACTTATCGAAAAAGCAGTGACTGATTTCTTGTCCAATTCACTTTTCGAAAATTGTCTTAATTTCTGTTAATTTGTATGCCAATTTTTTATTACTACATCGGCCAAGTTAAACGTTACTACCGTTGACAATAAGGTCGAAGATATGTTTTTAAACATTTTTTTAAACGTTGAACATGTTTTTAAACAAGCAAGTAAACAAACCACCCTGTTCATAATAACACTAGGTTCCGAACATCAGATTAGTAATCTGATCAGTGATCAGTTCGTGACCTGCCTACACATCTACTTGTATCATGGCAACTTTTTCAAATCAAGAGTATGCCGATATGCTGCTGGTTTATGGTTTCACAAACCAAAATGCCAGAGAAGCTGTACGGGAATACCAGCGGCGGTTCCCACACAGGCGCGTAGCCTCCAAAAACGTGTTTTCAAGGGTATGTAACCGGCTGACTATGCTGTTAATGTTTTGTGTTCTGTGCGCGACACTAGCAAAGTGGATTTATGTCATTTCACTCACCGGATTTCAACTGTAAGTATTGAATCCTTCCTTCAATAATAATTGTGTCTTCCATCTACTTGAAAGGCTTATCCCATTCATACAGAAAATGAGATTGGTTTTGTTTGTTATTGATATCTTCCAGTTTTATGAACTGCTATTTTGTTTTATACAGGTTATTATGAACAGGGTGGTTTGATTACTTGCGATGACGGGAGGAGGATGGACATTAAAAAGATACCTTCGACCTTATTGTCAACGGTAGTAACGTTTAACTTGGCCGATCTAGTAATAAAAAAATTGGCATACAAATTAACAGAAATTAAGACAATTTTCGAAAAGTGAATTGGACAAGATATCAGTGACTGCTTTTTCGATAAGTCTTGTGTCATCATTTGACTCAGTGAGATAAAGTACGAAAAGATGGCTGCCTAACTCATTTTAGGGTAAAAATGCTGATTTTCGCGAAACGTCGATTTTTACTGAAAGATCCACGGTTTTTGGCACGGGAACGACGATTTTACACCATTAGTCTACTGTAATCAATTTTATGACCATACCGTTTGAAAGCTGAGATTTTGGGCCAACTTTTGGGGTTACAGTGTGAACTTAACCGGCAATTTCAGTTAGTGTTACAAACGTTTGAAAAAACAAAAAATTTCCGAGATTTTACTATTTGTGCTCATTTTTCAACATTTTAGTCTTCTTTTAAAAGTTTTATTTAACACTAGGGAGATAGAGAATTTAACGCTCCTTCCAACGGTTTAATTACATTTGAATTTTAATTGAAAAACAAGGGAGTTGTGGCTGTTTTAATGGCGTAAGGTCGAAAATACGAAAAAATCTTAAAAGTGGAAAAAGTCCGATTTTAAGGGGGTTAAGAAAAAAAAGTCAACAGACAAAATAAGTCACAAATTAGTTGTAGAATCGAACCCTGGCCGGTGGTACGACCTTAACCGTTACACCCTGTATAGATGATCCAATGCATAGTAGATAATCTCTAAGTACCCTCATAGGGGACCATCTACACGCTAATCTAGACAATCCTAAAAAATGTCATCAAATTCGGATGAAAAATGTAAGAGAGTAGTGACTGGGTCAAAAAATGTCTTGGCTTGACTGGGAGTTGAACCCGGGACTCCTGGATGGAAGTCCAATGCGCTACCTCTGAGCTATTGGGGCCTGGTGATGGGAGGTATAGGATTTGAGATTCTCACGTTACACATGTGAAATTACGCGGGGAAAGAATTGGGAGGGCGACAAATGTACGGCTGTTAAAAGGATGTTACGTTTGTGGATGCACAGAGGCTACAAGGATTTCATGACAGACAGAGGAGGGGTTAAAAATTTTTTCTTGATAGATTCTAAAGGTTCATTATTGAAGATAATAAACCAAAACGTTACACAACATAATTAACAATGGTAATATTATCTCCTTAGAAAAGGATACAGCTAACTGAACTCTCCATACATACTTCTAATCGATTATAGACTATCGATTTTAGAGGTATGGCTGATTTTTAGGTTCATATTAGAGAGTTTTCGCCACGTCTTTTGTGACGACTGTCCGCGAGTAATATCCATGCAACCGTCTGAAAATGGTGACTGCGCATGCGCGACGTCCCGGACGACTTCGTACATCTATCCTAGTTTGATAGATCTGTACTTCCGTTTTTGTATTAGTCTGCACTTTCTGGTAGGTAGAAACGAAGTTCCTACCTTCTCTAAATTATCTAGAGACATGGTACGGACGTGTTGTTAGACAAACAAGGAACCAGTAGAAAGGTAGCTACTGCAAAATTGGCAGTAAGGTATTACAGACTCAAAAAAATGCAGTGAGATCTGGAAAAGTTACTGTTGTTCGCTACTTTCTAAAGGTGAAAACGATCAAAATCATCAAAAGGTAGGTTTTTATATCGCAATGTAGTGACCCTACAGACCTTTTCAGACCGAAAGCGATGTAAATAGGTAGCTATCCAAGTAGTAATAAATTTATTGCTTTTACAATACGGCAAATATTCTGATTTTCGATCTGAAAAACTCATTTCGAGACCCCCCGGAGTCTGAATCAGCTGTTCGCTATCGGCCATTTTCTAGTGACTTCACAGGTCGGTAGTAGGGTTGGGTATCGTTATAAAAGTATCGATATTTTGTATCGATACTGTATCGTATCCGAGTATCGATATTCCAAGTATCGTTGGGCATGAGTATCGATATTTTAAAATATCGAGTATCGATATTTTAGTGTCACAAACTATCCACATTATCCAATATTCTCAAGAAAAATAATTTTTTAAACAATTTTTATTCATTTTTTACTATCAAGAGTCCAAGCAGAGTGATTTTTTCCATGATATAGACGTTATTTGTGCAACCAAAGAGTAATGACCCAAAAGCCACTCTACCTTCTTCATTTTTTAGCCATCTTAGTGAATTTTCCGCGAGAAATGCAAAGAATAGATATCCATTAATATCGGATAGTGCAGTATCGATACTAAAATATCGAGTATCGGTATGAAAGTATCGATATTTTGAAATATCGAGTATCGATACCCATCCCTAGTCGGTAGCTGTTTACCGTCACTTCCTGACACCTTATTTTGTGACGACTCGAAATCAACCAAAAAAAGTTAGCATCTGCGTCTGCTGGCCCCATCTGTCTCTAGTTGTCCCGATCTCAAGTCATTGCGCCTGATGTGGCGAAAACTCTCTATTAATTTCACGTGCAGAACCCTCTGTTTCTCGTCACAACTATGATGTGTGACCAAAGAGCTCAAGGTCAGACAACCTTCTGTCCGACCTACCTAGATTGATTCCTTCTTCAAATAATCCAACCAAATCCACAATCAGCCTTGCGTCACTTTTTTATCTTTATCGTATAAGTACCTTTTAAACCGCAACACAACTAAAATTCTGTCCTGTCGCACATCCGATCCTGCAGTATTCGCATCGGACTTCTTAGCATATCTGGCTTTTGTTTCTTCCTTGACGTCTTCGTCCAATTCAACTTTGACTTTCCCGCCTTGCCCAAACGTCGACCTGATCACACCCGTTTCTCCGGACGTAAACGTTACTTTCAAATTTAAAAACGAGTGCATCTTAGTTTCTTTTTTGAATAAAGAGTGCGCTATTATCTCCCGATCGTTCACAATCTTGTAAATCAGCCCTTTCTTCTCTTTCCATTTGAAAATCAGCAATTTTGGCAAAACGGTTTCCTCGTAGTTTTTATCCGTAATGCAAAGATTGACGTTGCCGTACAGTCCGAGGCGGCAACACGGCTTCTGGATGTCGATGTCCAACTTAGACACGATCACCAGATCTCCACTCGTGCACGGAATGGGTTGCTCGAATTCCAAAAGAGCGAAAACGTGAACACAATCATCAACTTCCGGCAACTCCTCGGCGAATTCGTACTGTTTTTCCAAATTGAAATGATCGGAAGTATCTTCGGTTTTGAATAACGTGATTTTCGCTATGACCGTGTCGTGGCCGATGGAGATGTGGTATTTGGAATTCGAAGATACCTTAGATTTGTAATATTTGACGCGATTGACGTTGATAATAACGGCGAAACCCAGTTGAAGGAAGCCCGGAGCACACGCGACGCCTCTTTCCAGCAATTTCGATTCGAATTGCGTTACGCAGACTCCAACTCGATCTCCAGCCGCAGCTTGAACGACGTCTTTCCTGAACATTTGCATGGATTTGACTTTTTTCGATAACTTCAAATGTGGAATTTCAATCGTCTGCAAACAAGAAAAGAAACCATTACAAGCTGTAATCTCCCTCAACCAACAATAATATTAATAGTCATTATTAATGTCAAATTATTGAAGTTCTCACTCACATCATTTACAGCCAGTCGTCCCTGAACGACTGTTCCAGTTAGGACCGTTCCTTTGCCTTTGATGGAAAAACAGTGATCCACAGCCAGTATTAGAGGTGCTTCGGGTTTTCTGACGGGGGGAGTGATCATTTTACTCAACGCTTCAACTAAACCTTCAATACCTGAAAAATTTTCAAATTACAGGACTCTTTGAAATTGTGGAGCGTACACAGCTTTCACGATTAAGTGAGGAAGTTTAATGAATGGGTTGTGTGCATGGGTTGGAAAAACTGTTTATTGTTATTTTAATCTAAACTAGGCCTTATTCTGAGACTTTTGACACCAACCGCGACCTTCTAGCGTGAGAAGACCTTTTTCTATGATTTTTCGAAGCGTCGAATGTTTATGACGTCACAGTGGGCTGGGGGTCCCGCCCAGGCGGGAGGGGCGCGTGACGTCATAAACATTCGAAACCATGAAAAATCATAGAAAAAGATCAACTCATCCATAAAGAGAACGGCTGGTGTCAATATTCTCAGGATGGTTCATAGGTTGAAAGATAAATAATGAAAGTTTCGGTTGGCTTGGGGAGGATTCACGGTGGCTTTCCTCGGGTTAGAAAATATTTATTGTTCAGTCGAGCTATTGGTCTACCAGAGAAACTTGGTGGTGGATTCATGAATTAAGGATCGAGTCAACCTTCGATGGTGATAACTTGACAGGGAAATTGGCGTGGTGAGATATTTGAAGTTGTGTAGTGGCTGCACTGTGAACGAAAGGGCATCTCCTGGTCTCCGTTACTCTGTGGACTGTGGTTGTTTTAATTCAAAAGTGTTTGTGGCTGTTAGACATGGGCGGTATTTAACGTAACAGTTAAAAATAACCAGGTTTCCTTAATTCCACTTGGCACCTATTACCAAAATAACCCTGTTATTAAATAACGTTCCAGGGAAGGCTCCAAAATGTGAGGAGCCAAACAATAGCTTGGGGTTTTTTAATCGAAAAAGAGTGGAAGTACACTAATACAGAAATAACTTGACAGAAACCCCAATTTGGTTTAGAAACGAAAACTAGAGATCTACAGGGTGTCCAAGTAACTACGCTCCCCCCACTTATTTTCTCTAATTGTGTGAGAAAAAAATTGGACAAACGCTATTATTCTATTCTATTCTATTCTATTATGCGCAATCGTGCGCAAACATGATCAACTTTGTTTTTGGTTTATTATTTTCAATAATAAGCCTTTGGAATCGAGCAAGAAAAAAAAAAATTTTAACCCCCCCTCAAAATTTTATGTTTTACGTTTCAAGGTAAGTAGAATACAAAAATCGAATAAAAAAATTTCCGTCCGTCCGCCGTACGCGGCACTTTTCTTAGCAACACTGGACCGATTTGGTTCAAATGTGGTATATGGGCTCCATTTGGGGTCTAGTTGTGCCGCGAAGCTTTTGGTTGATGTAGGTCACTTCTAAGGGGTGAAAATTAAGGGTTGAAATTTTCAAGAGTGCCCTAGCTCGAAAACTCTCGAAATAAAGGTATCGTTTTTTCACCAATTTTAAATAGTATTGAATTTTTAAAAATTTTTGAGACCACCCGGAGCTCTGTAGGACAAACCGTTCGGTCCCTACGAGTACTTGAAGGTTTTCCTTCGATAAAACAGAATCATGTGTGTGAATCGCAAGAGGTCTAATCTCCATTCAAATTTTATCGGACTAAAATGCGATCGCTGTTCATTTCTTCGATTTGTATACAGTTTTGCCTTCTGCGTAACCAGTAATCAAATTTCTATATCAAGCTTTCTATTTTTCGAATCGAGTGTGAAGCGTTTAGTTCTTTCTAATAAACTTGATTGTGAAGGTGTGAAGCAGTATGGTGTGGTAGGTAGTACCTAGCTGGTAGGTAAAAAAAAGTTGGTAGGTAAAAAAAATGTTGCTCAAAGGCTTCTTCACTCTTCAGATCACTGATCAGCTGAGTGAGCTCCAGAGCCTTTTTTACTCCTATTGAATGGAAGTGCTCTTCCAGGCGTCTCCAGCATTCGAGGAGATCTTCTTCACTCTTCAGATCACTGATCAGCTGAGTGAGCTCCAAAACCATTTTTACTCCTATTGAATGGAACTGCTCTTCCAGGCGTCTCCAGCATTCGAGGAGATCTCCTTCACTCTTCAGATTACTGATCAGCTGAGTGAGCTCCGAAGCCATTTTCAATCCTATTGAACGCAGGAAGCTGAAATTTGAGAGGGAAGGTCAAGGGAGAATACAGATGGTGGTAGGTGCTATTGATGGAGAACCAGTGATCTATACAGAAGGGTGATCTATACAGAAAATAATAAATCCTTGAGCAATGATTTGCAGCGTTTTTCAAATGGAAACCCCCATTTTGGTTTATTATTTCTAATAATAAGCCTATGTGATCGTATCGCAAAAAATTTTTATAACCCCCCCTCAAACTTTGTCACTTTACGTTTCAAGGTGCGTAGAATCCAAATTTGCAATGTCCGTCCGCCGTTCGCCGTCCGGGCCATAAAAGGCCTTAGAATCGGTCTAAAAAACCCGATCTTTCGCACATAGACTCCATTTGGGGTCTAGTTGGTCCTAACGTCGAACTATTCCGATCGCTTAATTCGTATAGAAGTTATGGGCAAATAACCGGCCAAAAAAGAGGTTTTTGCTTAAATATGCGTGGGGTGACATTTTCCAAGTATTTTTCTTCATGTTGGATGGTTGGTGGCTTTATAGACGATTGTATAGAAAAATAATAAACCATTAAAAACCAATAAACCATAAAAATAATAAACGTACGATAAATCAGAAACACGAGTGTGAATCGCAAAAGAGGTCTAATCTCCGTGGCTTTATAGACGATTATATAGAAAAATAATAAACCATTAAAATAATAATAATAAATAATAAAATAATAAACCATAAAAATAATAATCGTGCGATAAATCAGAAACACGAGTGTGAATCGCAAAAGAGGCCTAATCTCCGTTCAAATTAAAGCTGACCGAAATGCCATCGATGTTTCTCTTCATGTTGGATGGTCGGTGGCTTTATAGACGATTATATAGAAAAATAATAAACCATTGTGTAATAATTTGCAGCGTTTTTCATTGCAGATTCGAATTCTGCGTCAAATTTTATGAACATGTAACTTCGACAATTTTTTTTGGACGCGCACAACCCGCTCAGCGAGCGCTCAAAGTTGCGCAACCTAGGGATTGCGCCAAAGTTGATATGAAGGTAAACCTCAAGTGTGGCACATTACTTAGCACTTTTTCCACGCTGAATCGCGTGGTGGTGTCCCTTTCTTGATTTGATTTCATTTTACCTTATTAACAGCCGAAAAAGTCACCCAAGGAGGAAATCATCGACTTTCTTATGGAGGGTACCTAATGAATCATCCCAATGAAGTCTAAAAAAACTGTAAGATTTATAAAATTGTGTCAGAAAAGAGGAAATTCCCGATTTTCATATATCCCACACCAATAACTATTCAGGAAAAATGCAAACAGAATTCGGTGAAATTCCTCATTCATTTTTTCCCCGAAAACCCTGGAATAAGCCTGAGAGCCGAACTTTTTTATGGGAAGTTCCTGCAGTCTGAGGGAAAATCCTCATGGCGATTCTTCCGAATTTTTCGCTCTATAAGTGTACATCAGGCCTTTCAAAAACTTTTTAAATTGAAAAAGCTTCTAAAATGTTGAAATTTTGAACAGATTTTCAACACGTGTGGTATAGTAGTAGGTACCTATATTATCGTATACTTCTAAGTCACTAAATATAAATGAGAGCCCTTATTAAAAATTTGATGTTTTACGTTTCAAGGTACGTAGAATCCGAAAATCGAATAAAAAACGCTTGCATACGAGTCTGCAACACATTGAAACATTTTCATGCCCCCCCCCCCTCCCCTCCAGAGACATCTGGGAGCTCGATTTTCGACTCAGCTGATCTGGGAGCTCGAATTTCGACTCAGCTGATCTGGGAGCTCGATTTTTCGACTCAGCTGATCTGGGAGCTCGATTTTCGACTCAGCTGATCTGGGAGCTCGATTTTCGACTCAGCTGATCTGGGAGCTCGAGTTTCGACTCAGCTGATCTGGGAGCTCAATTTTCGACTCAGCTGATCTGGGAGCTCGATTTTTGGCTCAGCTGATCTGGGAGCTCAATTTTCGACTCAGTTGATCTGGGAGCTCGATTTTTGGCTCAGCTGATCTGGGAGCTCAATTTTCGACTCAGCTGATCTGGTAATATCAAACTGTAAAGTACCTACCTAACTGTAAAGTACCTACCTGTAAAGTACCTAACAACTTCACTTCTGATGGTCATAATCATCATTGTGGCGATCTGGTAATATCAAACTGTAAAGTACCTACCTAACTGTAAAGTACCTACTTACCTGTAAAGTACCTAACAACTTCACTTCTGATGGTCATAATCATCATTGTGGCGACTTGGGACAAATTTCGTCGCATCAAATTTCGTTGCAACAAATTTCGTTGCATCAAATTTCGTGACGATTTTTTTTTTATGTGCCATATGAAAGACATGAAAATGTCAAAAAGTTTTAGTACGGAAAAATATCCACACTTGAAAATTTGACTTGGTAGGTAGGTAGTTAATTTCATTTCATGGAACTAGCCATAATAGATTGGATGTGTCCTCCTTTGCAAATGAATGCTCTGCTGTTTTTGAGGTTTTTGGTAAATTTCTTTGAATATACCTACGGACTTTATTTTGTTGTTTCCTACCCTACTTAATGTTTCACTGTCTCAAAAGTGAAGCTGGATTTCATGCTGGAGATGCATGAAAATCTCGAAACATATCCCCAACCTGACAAACAAGAATCGCCACGTCCCACAAACTACTCAGGACAGCATTTTCGAGAGGACCCAACGATTCGTGGACTATGAGCTGAATCCCTAAAGGGTGTGGCGATATTTATCCGATCTACTTAATCAGTCATATTAATCACTCACAACAGATACTTACTGACACTTGGTCCATTCTTCCACCTTTACTTAATTACGTCATTATTGTATTATTCTCAAGTCATCGATTCAGATGAATGAAGCCTTAGTTTTTCCTTAATAAAATATCTTCTAACCCGAGGAAGCCGTCGTGATTCCACCCCTCACCAACCGATCTTCAAAAAGAAGTACGTCGACGTAACGATATGAAATAAAAATGCGAACAACCTTCAGGAGCAGCATCAACACCTCCCTTTGGATCAGCAGAAATAACAACCATCGGGGCTGATTTGAACATGGTGTCTTTCAATGTATTTTGCATTTTCTTCATCACCTGTAAAATAACCAAATTAATTCCATTCGTTCAGAATTGCTACCAATCGGGTTAAAGGCAATTAAAGTGTACATACAAGATGTCCCATGTTAAGGACCGAAAAACTTCGTTCGATTCTACAACTAATTTTAGTAAGAAAGTGTCCATTAATAATTGTTTATTAGTCGCTTAGTTCCCGAGTTATTTAAATTTTAAAATTCGTTTCGAGTTTTCGACCTTAAGCCATAAAAGTGACCAAAAATCTCTTAATTTAAGTGAAATTTGAAATCTAATTACACCGTTGGGTAGGACGTTAAATTTACTATCTTTCTAGTGGTTACACAAAACTTTTTGTGAGATCGTAATGGGTGAAATCAACTCGTAAAGTCATTTTTGTCAAATCGTCCAAATTTTCGGTTTTTTATTTACTTGGTAAATCATAAATTTTATTTACTTTCTCTATAAAAGCTTTATTTCTCTTTATTTGTCATTCCTCATCTACACGCTATTCTTTATGAGATATCTCTCTTTTCATACAACCGAGAAAGTTGCGAGAATTGAGAATTCAATTTGTGAATAAATACCAACTAAATTAAAAAAAAATATTCGGACCTACCAAAATTTAACACTGATCACTTAGTAACGGCAATGGATTCATTCGAATAGCGTTGAAAATGACGTAGAAATCCACCCCTAATTCCTCGAACCTGCCAGAGGCCCAACGAACCAGAAACCTCGATTTCCAAGAGCGGAACCACGTTTTTTCGCATTCAAACGTATTTTTCACCCCTGATTAGCGGAGTAAAATTAAAACAAACTACACCATTGGAAAGCTGAGATCTTTGCGCAGATTTTGGTGTAGAGGTACGTGAAAACCCATGTGAAAGTAAAACCTTAACAATCAAAAGAAAAAGTAGGAAATTTGGACGATATGAAAAAATGACTTTACGAGTTAATTTCACCCATCACGACTTAACAAAAAGTTTTGTGTAACCACTAGAAAGATAGTAAATTTAAAGTCCTATCCAACGGTGTAATTAGATTTCAAATTTCACTTAAATAAAGAGATTTTTGGTCATTTTTATGGCTTAAGGTCGAAAACACGAAAAAAATCCTAAACTTGAAATAACTCGGAAATTGAGCGCCTAACGAAAAATTGCTAATGGACACTTTCTTACTGAAATTAGTTGTAGAATCGACTCCCGAAGTTCTTCGGTCCTATATAACAAACGGTGTCTTCACTTAACGAATGGTCTGTTCGGAGAAGAAGTCCGGAACGTTCAGAACCAACTTGAGAACTTGAAAGGGGGGGGGGGGATAGAGGCGCTTGGACTCCTCCAAACCCCTCCGAACCATTCAAGACTGCTTCTCCGAATTAACCTTAAGTCTAAACTTCAAGGTTCGATTCTACTATGAATTTTGAAAATATAAAATATCTCTTAGTAATTTTGTTTTAATCCCTTGTTTTTCCCTGTATATTATTTTTTTTTTCAAAATCATGATTTTTTTGTGTTTTTGAGTAAGTAAATTCAAGTAAAGTAAATTCAAATTTGAGGATAGGTATACTTAGTTGGAAAGGGTGGTCAATTTTCAAGCTACCAAGTGCAAAAACCAAAATCTTATAGAAATAAAACATTCAACAAATCAAGTCAAAGCAAAGTTTTGAAAACATTTTTCAAAATTCGACTTATTTAAATTGAAGTTTTTGCTCTGAGTCAAATTATTAGCTTTCCAACGGTTTATCATGTTTGAGGTTTACTACAAAATGCAAGGAGGAAAATGGTTGTTGAATTCGGAAAAACGTGTTAAATGGAAAATTGAGGGTTAAATACTTAATGTAGAATTATTATTCTCAATATTCCCACCTTATTAACGGTTGCTTCTCTTTTCTCGAGAGGTATAAGATCAGCTTTGTTTAAGACAACAAGAATGTTCTTCTTCAAAATTTCAGCAACGACTAGACATTCTGCTGTTTGCGTTTGAACTCCTTTGTTGATGTCGATGACAAGCAACATGAAATCGATTATCTGGGCTCCTTAAACAGATAAGAACATAAAAGGCTGTTTTATTAATCAAGCCTTTTATTTGATGGATTCATAAAACCGACTACCTAGTTGTTTTTCAGTTTGAAGGAGGAATTGATTTGTCCGTGGGAGAAAATTTGTTATTGCATCCTACCAACATAGACAGGCTTGCTACTTGACTGATTTCCACCCTGCCAAGTGACTTGGATGGGTCAAGCAGCTTCTGAGCAGTTGTTTTATAGAAATCCACTCATTTGCAATGTTCTTGAAACAAAACCAGGTGATTGGGAGTCTTGCATTTAGATATCGAGGTATTATTTGAACTAGTTAAGCAGTCACAGACACCATTGTACAACGCTTCTTCACACAAATCATAGAACAAATAGATTGGTAAACTGCTAATACATAATGACATTATGTCATTACCCGTCCTAGAGTAAGGGCACAACTCAAAAATACGTGATTTTTGGGAAATTGCGTTTGATGCCCATTGGCTTGCGGTTCCACTCAATAGAAACGTACCGCCAACATTTACTGTTGCATAACTGTGTACTGTAACATCTGAGCTATTGTTTCATCGAGAGAAAAAGATAATTTTTTGTTTATGGGCCAAGAGGGGCGTAAATTTTGGTCAAATTTCGAGTTGTTACCTCTTTAACCGAACATTCTCTGAGATATTTTGAAATGTGACCTTACGCAATAATACCAAATTATAACTTTCTGAGCCACTAGTAATAATAATTACTTACTTACTTCTGTTTCCCAACGGAAAATTATTACCCGTTCGTCAACAATAATAATGAACAACACAAAATGAACACAAAATGGTTTGGAATTGTATGGCCTCAGCTGGACTGTACTTGGTGCAGGAATAGTTGGCTGTCTAGAAGTTTGAACCTAATGGAGAATTAATAAAAATAAAAAATAATTATCATAATTTCGTCTTCATCAAATTGATTCTTAAAAAGCCATAGCATGGTTATCATGCAAGTTTGACACAATTTTATTCAATCTAAAATTTTAGGAATTTCAATTTTACTTTAGAAATTAGTAAAAAACCGAATTAAGTAGGTAATTGCAACTACGAGTAAGTAATAATACAAGTAATCCAAAACAATCAATATCATCAATACAATGAAACATCACAGCAATCATCATCACTACAAAATATTGTCAGTCAAATTTCAAGAAAAATTCGTAGGTGTTAAAAAGCTACCTAGGTATCAACTAAGACATCATTCACTATGGGATACTTTTGTAAGAGTCTCTCAAAAACTTGTCATCATTTGGATCATGGACGGTGATGATGTGTGATGCTGGTCCATTACAAAGAACATCGTCTGAAAAGTTGATGGAGGAATCACTGGAATCAACAAGGGGACGATTTGTATGGCTTTCCAAAACAAAAAAACAGTAGGGCAGAATTGTCATTCAGTTGTTTCATAAAATTGACATTTTCAATTTCTTTGCTGGACGATTTTTGTATTAGTGTATGTGAATTGGCCCCCTGAATCTCATTCAAAGTAGCTGTCACGATTGGTACCCCAAAGAAGATGTCAGGGTTGGCTCACGAATATTAAGCTTATCTCTTACCACGTCTTTGTTGTCATAAGTGACTAGGTCAAAACTAGCGTGTTCAAATGGCACAGACTTCCAAACCTTATTGACAGTCAGCCACCCCAAGAGCCTCCTAGGAGACCTCCACCGAGAGTTTTTGCTAAGAAAAAAGAAAAAAATTCACCTTATAATATAAGAACATATTATGTTCGAAGAAAAAGTTGCAACTCAAATTTCACGATACTTTCAGGCGAGTTTTTTGAGTTGGCTCTATGTTCCGCGAACCAAACGTCTACCCCTCCTCCGTCGAACAAAGAAACTAGTCGACGGTGAAGTAGAGAATGGTCGTATCGCCAAAATCGCTACTTTACAGGAGAGCCAAAAAACGTCTCATTTTATCACACTGAAACTTATTTTAACGGTTAACCCATTTTCAAATCTTTATTTCCTCGCGGGACTCCAGTAAATGGAGTTTCCTTGAAATAAATTACTTTCCAATTAAATATGGGAGATACGTCTTTACACTATAGCCCTAGTGGTTGATACGAGGTTTCACGAGGACAGTTTCACAAGCGACTAAGTACGTTACTTTTATTTATTTTTTTTCCCTGGTTGTCTTTTGGTTTATTATTTTCAATAATAAGCCTTTGGAATCGAGCAAGAGAAAAAAAATTTTAACCCCCCCCCTCAAAATTTGATGTTTTACGTTTCAAGGTACGTAGAATCCGAAAATTTTCCGTCCATCCGCCATACGCGGCAATTTTCTCAACACTGGACCGATTTGGTTCAAATTTGGTATATGGGCTCCATTTGAGGTCTAGTTGTGCCACGAAGCTTTTCGTTGATGTCAGTCACTTTTAAGGGGTGAAAATTAAGGGTTGAAATTTTCAAGAGTAGGTACCCTAGCTCGAAACCTCTCGAAATAAAGGTATCGTTTTTTCACCAATTTTAAATAGTATAGAATTTTTAAAAATTTTTGAGACCACCCGGAGCTCTGTAGGACAAACCGTTCGGTCCCTACGAGTACTTGAAGGTTTTCCTCCGAAAAACAGAATCATGAGTGTGAATCGCAAAAGAGGTCCAATCTCCGTTCAAATTTTATCTGACTAAAATGCGATCGCTGTTCATTTCTTCGATTTGTATACAGTTTTGTCTCCTGCGTAACCAGTAATCAAATTTCCATATGAAGCTTTCTATTTGTCGAATCGAGTGTGAAGCTTTTAGTTCTTTCTAATAAACTTGATTGTGAAGGTGTGAAGTTAGTATGGTGTGGTAGGTAGTACCTACCAATAGTTGGTATGTAAAAAAAAAAAAGTTGGTAGGTTGAAAAAAATGTTGCTAGGTAAAAAACGCTGCAAATCATTGCTCAAAGGTTTATTATTTTCTGTATAGATCACTGGTTCTCCATCAATAGCACCTACCACCATCTGTATTCTCCCTTGACCTTCCCTCTCAAATTTCAGCTTACTGCGTTCAATAGGATTGAAAATGGCTTCGGAGCTCACTCAGCTGATCAGTGATCTGAAGAGAAGAACTTCTCGAATGCTGGAGACGCCTGGAAGAGCACTTAAATTGGAAGGATTGAAAATGACTTCGGAGCTCACTCAGCTGAACAGTGCTCTTCCAGGCGTCTCCATCATTCGAGACGTCGACTGGTGGCATCCTTAGCAGGCTTTATCCAGCCAACGTATGGCTTCCCTGATTCTCTAAAAGCTTTATTTTTATTATCGAACCAGCTCAAAGGCTCAGCTTTCCTTTTTCTTTGCATTGATTGGTTCCTTGGTTCTTCAGTCCTTGGGTTGATCTTTCCAGCATTGCCAGATACCAAACGATCAGCACTCGAGAGGCCATTTTCTACAATATCATGTTCCTCTGGCTCGTTGTCGTCGGGTGGCTCATCATCGTTCATCCGACTGTCATCTTCCTCTGGCTGCCAATCCGGGTCGTATGGATCATGAGGTGGCGATTCAGTAGGCTTTAGTTGGGCAACAGGACGTTCTTCAGCTGCAGTGTCGTCATCAGAAGGTATTTGACCAGATGTTTTGTGGTGGTCCGTGCTGTTTCGTGGTTCGGAGGTTCGAGTTGAATGTGGTTCATCATCATTCTCACTCTCGCTGTTCGGCAAGGAAAACCTCTTCTTTTCTGTTATATCAATACCAGCCGACTACAGGGATTCCAGAAAAGTGTCTGCGAGAGTCAACTCATCATCAATAGCTGAATCGCCTGAAATGATGATTAAATCATGTTAGAATTGTTATTTTTGTGGACAAGTAAATTTCATTTTACAGAGTTTTTCACGATTCGATATAAAGGTAGGAAAAACGCTTGCGCTGAGTCTAGAGTAAGGTCGTATCAACCAATGAACTTGATAGTGGAAAGTCGTATCTCCGTAGCAGATTTCTGGAGAACGTGAAACAATCCAAAGTTGTCTAATTTTTTGATTTTATGAATTGATGGCGTAAAAATAATGTCATGAAACAAAATTATGAGAAATGAGGTCATTTGGTCAATTATTTATTAAATTATTGGCTTCTTACCTTCACTGGTCGTACCTGACATCATGCTGGGTCTCGCAGATAAGGCAGATACGTCCTATCACTTCTTCTTGTTTGCCTCTGCGAGATACGCCAAAACTCTTCTTCACTTTTGAGCCACTTTAATTTAAAATTCAACCACGAGAACGCTAAGATCGGTAGAACCCACCTAGGCAACTTGAAAACAAAAAAAATCCCATTTTGGCCAAAAGTGGAGATACGACCATTCTCTACTTCACCGTCGTAGTGCTCTCAAGCGGTCCCTGAATGAGACCACAAAATGCCTGTCATCTACGAATGTATAGCAGACACCTTCAGCAATGCTTTCCCGGTCATAACTCAAAAACCCCATTTTTTGAGTTGGGCCTTTACTCTAGGACGGGTGCGATGTAAGGGGATGATTAGGTAATGACGAACACTTCCAGTCAAAGAGGTACAGGGGAACACTGCCACTCTGTATACTTTTTGAGTTCTGGATCCACCTATCCTACTGGCAACAAATATCGATAAACGTAACATGTCAGCTGTAATTTTGTTGATTACTTGAAACATTTGTTGAGAAAAACAGTGAAACAACTTCAGTCAATTACCTCCTATGATTTTCTTGATAAGGGAGGCGTGTCCCGGGCAGTCCACCAAAGTCACCTGGACTTCTTGGTGCCCCAAATTCCTGAAATCGTCGTACGATGGAACCACGAACGAGCTGAAACCCAAATCAATCGTGATTCCCCTTTCTTGGGATTGTGGGTGTTTGTCGAAGCAAGCTGTGCTCGTCACAGTCGTCAGGGCTTTGGCCAAAGACGTTTTCCCCGAGTCCACATGCCCTAAAAGTCCCACATTAACGTTAATTAAACTCATTGTAGTCACAACTGAAGAATCAAACGAGAATTATGCTTTCAAATACACGAAAATTTGAATGAAACAAATAATGAAAGTCACATTCCTTAGCACAACCGCCTAATCTCTTATCAATCTTATCAGTAGCCATTTCGGGTAACCGGTGGTTACCTCCGTCTTGATAAAAACTGGTTTTTATCTGAGAAATTCGCGCTCACGCTCGCGCATTCGCGTTTTGAAATTTGAAATTTCGATTCCCTAAATTTTTTGTGAAATCGGAAAGCTCGAGTGCGGTTCAAGCTTTAGGAAAATCAATTGATCAAAGACCCGGGAGTGATCGATTGCAGATTTATTTTTGAATGACAGCGGCAGGTTATGTTTTCGTTTAGTGTTTCGTGAGTGTTGCAGCTGTAGACGTCGTTTCTCTTGATTAATTACGTTTAATCAGGTAAATATCAGTAAATTATGTAATATTCTTTCTGCGATGATGGACCTAGACTCTTGATGTGTGTAGTTCGGTGGGTACCGAAATCTTGAGAGTGGTAGCATTATTTACCTGCCGTCTATTGAGGTGACATTGCTCGATTTGTTTTGGATAGCAAGTTACAAAAGTGAAATTGAGGTACCGATTATACGTAAACATCTTGAGGATTGATCAACGATGTTATTAATTTGTAGCTGCTCCATTTAGGTAAGTATTTTTGAAACGTTAATTCGGTACCAAGGTCAAAATTTATCGTGTGAATCACTTCCTGTTTCTGTGATAACCGATGTGGTGTGAAACCTCGATGTTACGAACTGTTTTAACTAGGTACCTGGTACATTAGTTACGTACCTACTGATGTGTAGGTGGGTACGGGTGCTTCGATACAACTATGATGTGACGCGTGAAGTTACGGCGCGCTGACCCGATGTAGAAGAAGTAAGTTAGGTATACTTATCTGAATATGTGAAGGTGTTTTACTTATTTTTAACAATTTTTATTGGCGTCGTATAATTTTTACTACTCGTATACTACTTTTACTTACTAGGTACTCGTATACTTTTAATTATATTGGCTGATAAATCATAATTAAGTTAGGTGATTAATGAAATAATAAAATAACGTTCATCTACAGGAAAATATAATTAGTAACTTCACTTTGTGGTTGATGTCGTGGAGATAACTGTAGAGAGCTAGATAAACTGTCCAGTTTTCTGATAGCAGTAGGGTGTCCAGGTTGAAGGGGGCTTGAACTTGGGGTGGGATTTTGTGCATCATGGGTCTTTGGTCTTCGTATGAAGGGCATATGAGAAATATATTGTGGTAAACCCATACAATTAGCATGTGTGTTGTGTTAATGGTTACGAGTTGCATCTGCTCTAGTTGAGCATGTTTTCAGTCGGAATGGTGTGCCATGGGAAATTCACACAGACCAGGGTCGGAATTTTGAAGCAAAGCTCATGGAGGAGGTTACCACTATTTCATCCTCAGTCTGCAGGATTGGTCGAAAGAATGAACCGTTCAATCACCAAGTTCCTAGCAATGTTTGTGGATGAACACCAAGCAAACTGGGATGACAAACTTCCGCTTTTTCTTCTTGCTTATCGGTCCGCTCCCCATGCTACCACTGGTTACACGCCCGCACAGCTTCTCTTTGGAAGGGACCTACACCTACCAGATACTCTTGTTAGACCTCCTGCGACAAACCCTGCAATGCTAACCACATCTTACGCTCTCCAGCTTGCAAAAGTACGGGATTTTGCTCAAAAGAATGCTGGATTAAAGATGAGAGCACAAAAGGAGTTCTTTGATCGTAGAGCCAAGCACCCTCCATTCAAAGAAGGGGACTGGGTGTGGGTACACGATCCGAAACGGGTACGTGGCAAGTGCCCCAAACTTCAGCCACAGTGGACAGGACCATGGGTAGTGTCGCAAAAGAAGAGTGACGTGTTGTTCCAGGTGAAGATGGGGAGGAAAAGAAGACTTCTCCATGCAAACAGACTATCAAGAGCGGATGTGAAGCCCGTGGACGGGCCGAAACGAGAGGGGGGGGGGGTAGTGTGGTAAACCCACACAATTAGCATGTGTGTTGTGTTAATGGTTACGAGTTGTTGATTCGGAAAAGTTATTGTTGAGCTTGAGAAGTCGGTCTAAAATATACCTGACTAATTGTTACGTGTTTGTTGCTGTTTTTACAATATGTTCCATAGACCCTTCGCCGTCGCCGCACTCGTCACAATTATTGCTTTCCACCACGTTCAGTTTGAATAAGTATGCTTTGCATATCGCTTGGCCTGTTCTTAGTCTCATCATGGATCTCAGGAAATGAGTGGTTGCTGTAGGAGGTGCTGTTCTATACCAGTGTGTTTTACTTCTATGAGCTAGTGGATGGTACCTACTCTTTCGTATGTTGGGTCTTCACTTGGGGTTAAGGGAAGCGACCAACATGAGGCTTTTCTATGCATAAGCGTGATTCGACGTGGGTACCACTGTATCGAGCCTAGTCCAAAACTCTACACCGAAACACTTCTCCCACAGCCTCCGCCACGAAAAGGTTTCCCGGCTATTCACAATCTAAACATCAACACGATCGAAAAGTTGTTCCCAAATGTATTGATGATTTTACGTTATTTCACACGTAGCGAGTCTACGATAAATATCATCGTGATCAAATAAGCAAGCATCTCTGGGCCAGCCCATAATTACCTGCATACTCCCCAGTCCAGATTTTGAAATAATCTGGTCATCTGAGATGCCGAATTGCGAAAGGCTACTAATGGTACGATATTCCTAGGAGACCATCTCGAGGCTAACCCGCAGTTACCTGCATCAACCCTGAAAATGTTATCAAACTCGAACCTGGGTTATAGTAAATGGCAGAGTTGGGATTATTCGAATAAAAATTTAGTTGAACAAGTTGAAACTAAAAACTAACTTAGTGTTTAGTTTGACTTTCAAAACTAACTTTTGAAACTAAATTAACTAATTAAACTAATTTAGTTTCAAAAGTTAGTTTCGAAGTTGCGAATAAAAACTAAAATGGTTTCATCTTTCATTCACAGTTTCGGAACTAAAATTGAAACTAAATTTTTTTCCTCGCGTCTTTTACTAATTTGAAGGGGATGTGTTCGGAAGTAAAATTAATTATCTCAAGACTGAAAAAACTTTGATTCTAACGGAACCAATCCTTACAAAAATGAAATTAGGTTAATCAAAATAAATTATCCCTAATTCTATAAATGTAATTCTATAAATATATAAATTATCCCTAATTGGACCATGGTGTCACTAGTGTCGCCGAAAACATCTGGAATTCCACAGCTATCTCAAGGTGTCACCAGATTACCTAGATTTACATTGCAATTTAAAAACGTCTGCCAAGTGGGTGTGGCACATAGCTTCCTCTTATCCATTGTATTAATTTAAAGTCAATCTCAAAACACCAATCTCCAAGTACCTTCCACTACCCTCATAGGGGTAGTGGAAGGTACTTGGCAGACGTACCTTACGTACGTACACCATCTACATGCCAATCTGAACAATCCCAGGAAATTTCATCAAATTCGGATGAAAAAGGTCAGTTTTTTTTACGTTTGCGCATACGCAGTGGCTACCATGAGTGGGGACAATGATTTTCATAGGGGACCATCTACAACCGAATTCGCATATTCCCTGAAAATTTCATCGAAATCGGATGAGAAATGCATAAGTTGTGGCTGTTACTTTGGAATTTACGCAGAGGCTACGTCATTTTTAAGGCCTTGATTTTCATAGGGAGCTGTCTACAATCTAATAGTCGTAATCCCGGAAAATTCCATCGAAATCGGATGAAAAATGTAGCAGTTATGGCCGTTACAAGGATTTCACGTTTTCGCCTGCACAGTGGCTACTTTCAGTTCGGGGTGATGATTTTCATAGGGGACCATCTACAACCGAATTCGTATATTCCCTGAAAATTTCGTCGAAATCGGATAGAAAATGTGAAAGTTATGGCAGTTGAAGGAATTCGTGTTTGCGCATGCGCAGCGGCTACTATCAGTCCGAGGTGATGATTTTCATAGGGGACCGTCTACACGCCAACCTGCGCAATCCCTGAAAATTTCTTTGAAATCGGGTGAGAAATGTAGAAGTTATGGCTGTGGCAAGGATTTCATGACAGACAGACATGGAACCAAAGTTGTTCAGGGAGGTCTAAAACGTAAAACTCGAGGGAAAATTTTGATTTTGGAGAACTTTTTTTTTCGTCCTTGAAAAGTGAAAACAAAGCTTCCGCTACACTGGTAGACTCGGAAGCAAAATTCATGGACAGAGCTGAATTTTTTGAACAATTGTATAAAGTATTAGAAGTCAAAAAGTGATGTTATGAGAAAACTTTTTCTCGTTTTCTTTGGAAAAGTTTGTTTCTATTTTAAGACTTTCAATAGCCCACAAAAATTTCTGTTTTCCATTACATTTAAAATTGCAATTTAGTTTTGGTTACTCCAGTTACTTGGTTACTCCTAGACCAGCTAGTACACCTTTCCTCGAACAAAAGTCCCTTAAATTATAATTGTTAGTCCTCTCCCTGAAAGTCTCAATCCTGAAAGGGTTATCAAACTGGAACCAGGATGGTATTGTAGGTGAGGGTTTCCGACTATTCTCCGACTCGCACAGGAATCCCTGAATCATGTATTCTGAATTGTTATTGACGTGTTATGAACCACCTGATGAGGGACAGCCTACACCTTGCTCGCTCAGAATCATACTGGCAGGTTGAATAACTACGAATATTTTTTCGATCATTCTGGTTTTTATTACGCCATTGTTCTTCTGAATGATGAAATTTTTATGACTTTAAATCCTCTGTGCATCAAATTGTCGCGAGAAAGTTCGGTTATTCATTTTTACCGAGGACTCTTCATTCACCTTCGAGGTTTGTCATGCCAGAAAACTGAATACTCAGTATAATTCTACATATCACAAGTTCTTCGATGCCTCCAAGGTAAGGATGTATACGGGGCTGATTTTTTTCTTCTAAATATTATACATAAACTATACATTTTCGTTAAAAAACAAGTAGGTATAGAAAGATTTTTTCGAGTGAAAAAGAGGAAACGGTTTTTTATTCATTATAATATTGTTGCCACATTTCGTTTCCGAAATTTGCTTCGTGGGTGTGGATTGACAAGCCTTGATGAAATCAATCAATTTAACATTTTAAAGTACTTATCTGCATTTACGAATGAAAATTAAATTTACCGCTCTTTATTATCAGACCTAGCTCATTTATATTATAGCATTTCCAAGCCAAATGAAACCTTTTCCAAACCAAATGAAATCTATTCCAAACCAAGTGAAACCTTTTCCAAACCAAGTGAAACCTTTTCCAAACCAAAAGAAACCTTTTCCAAACCAAATTAAACCTTTTCCAAACCACATGAAACTTTTTCCATATCAAATGAAACCTATTGAGAAAATGAGTGAAATGAGGTACCTAGATAGGTAGATACTCTGCAAATTTCAGATCAATGCAATTGTACCTATCGTACAAAGAAGTTGCCAAAATGAAAATTCAATGAATTTTAGACATAGTATTATTGAAGTAGATCTCACCTCAGTAGAATAGGAAACAAGTAAGTTTGAGAAATTTCTGACTGTTGAATATGAGTGGGTACCTACCTACTCGCCACGCCCACACGGAGAAACCTCGTCACCGATACTTACATCGACTGATTGAACCTCTAAGACTGAATTTCTGAAATTTTGTAATATGTTATTCATCTACGATTGTTTACTTTACAGAAATACAATATGTTTGGAAAAAGTTTCGTTTGATTTGAAAAAAGTTTTCTTTTTGAAAAAAAAAAAAGAAGTCATTTGGTTTGGAAAAAGTTTTGTTTGATTTGAAAAAAGTTTTCTTTTTGAAAAAAAAAGAAGTCATTTGGTTTGGAAATGTTTCATTTGGTTGGGAAAAGGTTTCATTTGACTTAAAAAAGGTTTCATTTGGCTTGGAAATGCTATACATAATAATAAGATCGGAGAGTTGTTTTTTTTAAAGAAAATATTCTGTTTATTCATAGAAACAATGGAAATATCCATGATATATTGTTTTTCTCTCTAAGAGAGATATTTAAGTCACGAGAAGAGTGTTTTTAATTCGATTTTCGAATTCTACATCTACATACTTTGAAACGCAAAACATCAAATTTTGAGGGGGGTTTCAAATAAACCATATATTCATAAACCAACAACAAATTCGCCTATGTAACAACAAATACGCCTCTTGCCCAAAAAACAAGTGTGTAAACAGAGAAAATTGAAAATAACTGTACCTGTAGACGATAGTGTACGGTAATCACTCACAACTAGTCCAAGTAAGTGCATAATTATTCTGCAATGAATACGGAGTACGAACGAAACTAATATCAAGGCCTTATTGGAAGAAAATTATAACAATTAGGTCAGGAAGCGAGACAACCATGTAGAAGGTTTCTACTCCCGGCTCGCTGGCATGCAGAAGGTATTGGCTAGAACTTGCTACTTTCCAACAAAATTTGGAATGTGTGTCCAACTATACTGATTATTTAAGTATCAGCGGATTTAAAAAAGGAATTGAAAATTTGACGCTTTTGGTCGATTTTCACCTTCCAAAAATTACGTTTTGTAGGTAGGTGGTACTGAGTGGGATAATATTGGTTGCTGGTAGTACCAGTAATTCTAGAGTGTTCAGTTGCTACTCGCCTAAAACCGTTTAGGGTCAATATGGGAACGGATTTAGTGTTGCTGGTATCTTGGTATCTTTTATAAGGGTAGCTGACTGGTATGACTTTCGCCAAGGCACTACCTTATCCGATACAGCTTTTTACTTGTCACAAAATGCATTTGGTTTGGAAAAGGTTTCATTTGACTTGGAGAAGGTTTAATTTGGCTTGGAAAAGGTTTCATTTGGCTTGGAAATGCTATATCTAGTTATTGCTATTATGGGATTTTGATGCTGGATTTGGAGAAAAAGGGTCGTGCATTGTGTATTGATAACGGTTTTCCACTAGTGAATTTTCCTTTGGCATTCTCAGGTATATCAGACCTCGCACCATTCTCATAGGGGAGCATCAATCTACACGCCAATCTGAACAATCCTGAAAAATTTCTTCAAATTTGGATGAAACCTGTAGAAGTTATGGATGTTACGAGGAAATCCAAATTTGCGCATCCGCTGAGGCTACTATTGGCAATGATTTTCATAAGGGACCGTCTAAATGACAGTTGGCACAATCCCTAAAAATGTCATCGAAATCGGACAACAACTTCGTGTAGTTTTCATGTACATTTCATGACAGGCAGACAGACCCGGAACCAAAATTGTTCTGGAAGGCCTAAAACGTAAAACGGGAGTGGAAATTTTGATTTTAAAGAAAATTTTTGTTCAACCTCGAAATGTAAAAACAATGCTTCTGTTACCTTGGCAGACTCGTAGCAAAAAGTCATGGGGCACTCATTAGGTAATTAATTATCGTCAGCAAGAGATCGGTTGGTCCCAAAAACTCTATTTGGTGTCAAACAATTCTTAATTTTTTTTTCAATTAATGAAAAAACAATACCCGCATATCGATGTTTTCGAGGTAGGGCGTTTTGAAAACTTTTTCCCCACTTTGTAACTCTTAAAAGCGACTGACAATAACCAAAACCTTTCGGGCACAACTAGACCCCAAATGGAGCCCATATATCAAAAATTTCATCAAAATTGGTCCGTAGGAACAGGGCGAAGAGTTCGATTTTTGGATTCTAAATACCCTGAAACGTTAACCATCAAATTTTGAAGAGGGTTTGTTATTGTCCTAAGGTTTGTTATTGGAAATAATAATCCAACTAACAGAGAACATTCTCCGGCTATAAAACGCAATATCTTGATGCTTATTTATTAATGAGTTTCATCTTCGTCTTCGGAATCAGGCACTTTCTTCCACTTTTGACGAGGCAGGCGCAAACAAGAAAGAGCTTTGTGAACAGTTTAGTGCGAGCGTAATAAATCATCAACTTTCGTATCCCAAAAGGAGAGAATTAAAGCCCATGAGGGTTTCTTGGTGGTTTCGTTTCTCTCCCTTGAGACGTTTTTTACCGTGAAAACGCGCTCTACATGCGGCGGAGTTCCCATTATTAACACACATGTATTGTTGTGTACCCGTCGCTATTAATTGCCACAATTACACTTTCCCGATTCCAACTGGTGCTCTGATTCGTCTGGTATGTGTGTACGACGATTAATGCATAATAATGGTGTCCAGGATGCAGGTTTGTGTATTTGGGTGGAGGGAGTTACCCCTAGTTTCAATCAACCAAATTGGACCAAAGTATCTCGTTAAATTTTGTTGGACAAGTCCTGAAGAGCTGAATTTATGATTTTTTTCAACGAGGAAAATAGAAACCACTCATCTCTCTGCATTGTAAATTTCACCCGAGTCTAACCTTCAAGCTTGGTTTACATGAGTAGAAGATGTAGAATTCCACTCAACTCTTTTAGATGAAAATTTTCATTGGAGAAAAGAAGGTAAACTGTCATGTCAGTGGTCGAGTAGGAGTAACTGTGCAGGGTTTCTTGCATTTACCAACGAGCGAATTAAAAAAAGCTTAACTATATTTTGGCCAATGAGGAATTTCACCGATTTCTGTTTGCATTTTTCCTGAATAGTTAATGGTGTGGGATAGATGAAAATCGGGCTGATTTCGGAAAATAAGTCTCCTGTTATTTTTGGGAGACAATCAAAATTTTTAATTTCAAAACTAACCGGGAAAAAGGACGTGCAGCGGGGGAACGCTCGCTGATTGGGCTGTTCGGATCGCCGTCTCCTCCCAGTGTTGCTCATTGGGACGACGAAATCGTGTTTTCTAAGAGAAAAGTTATCAAACAAAAACAGAGGAAACCTAATTATCCCCATCTCGCTTTTTCTATTTTTTTCTTCAGTTTTTCGATTTTGAACTTTACTGTTTCATGAAATTTTGCATCTGGGGACTATAGATTTCTCGATCTCAGCGCTTCAAGCGGCCATAAATGAACTATTCCAGCATGACGTCATTTTCCCGGTTTTTTTAAACATTCGTATTTTCTACACTGTTTTGTTTATTCGTAAATTAGGAATTTCGGGCTGAAAGTTTGCCTTAGGGGGTTTTTAGAGGTGCTGAATCCGATTTTGGGGTCAAAAATAAGAAATTCCGGTGAAATTCCTCATTAACAATACTTCAAGAATCGATTCTACAACTTTCCTTTATTTGCACTTTTTTACCCTGCTAAAAATGCCACTTTTTTACTTTTCATTTTTTCTTCGTGTTTTTGACCTTGTGGCACTGAAATGGTCATAAATCCCTCATTTCGCATGAAAATTGAAATCTAATTAACTACACAGTTGGGTACTTGACTGAAAAGGGGATTTTGTCACAATAGATCAAACTTAAGGTCCAAGTGACTGAAGGCTTGCCAAAAAAAAAATAAATAAATAAATAGTTGGAAATAGCGTTAAATTTTCAAAAGGAAAGATATAAGAATTTCCTGCAGGAGCTCATGGCCATTCCAGAATAAACTGTTCATAGGATAGTCTTTCTATCTATAATTTAAATATTTGTCAATTTCGATTTTTGTGATTTTTTTGACATTTTCATGTCTGCTTTGGCACATGAACTGAAAAATCGTCACGAAAACTTTGATGCTTTTTCTGTTTCTAAAATCATCCCTCTAAAACTTTTCAGTTTCACTAACTTTCCGACGGTATCTCATTTTTCAGATTTTTTGACATTTTATGTCTTTACTATGGCACATAAATGAAAAATCGTCACGCGGGGAGCGTTACGCGGAAATTTCTGATGATTTTCACGTACAACCAATCGTTCCTAGGGAAAACTAACTTCCTCATTTTCCACCCCACAAAAATCGTTCACCACTCATTGGAAAGCTCTCAATTTATTAAACATAAGACATAAAATGTCTCTCGTGGTTGCATACTTGTACGAAAGCTGTATCTACCGTTTGTGTTTTTTCAATAATTGAAAAAACAATTATTGTTTTTCTTTTCACTCTGTAATAAAACCTTTCACGGGAAAACTAGGCTTTATTCATCTGAATTGATGACATTGAGAATGATACAATAATTAGGTAATGAAATGAAATTAGAAGATGGAATCATGTGTCAATAACTGAATCATATGGCTGATACAATTAGAGTGAATAAATATCACCACATTCTTCCACCCTTTAGAGATTCAGCTCATAGTCCTCGAATCGTTGGGGAATGCGGCGTTCTCTCGTTGACCGACGAAGATGCTGTTCGGAGTCGTTTGTAGGGGGTGGCGATTCTTGTTCGTCAAGTTGGGGAGTTGTTTGGAAATCTTCATGCTCCTCTTGAAACTGGTCCGCAATGTTCTGAGATGATTTCGGAATTTCCAAAACATCTGCAGACCTTGTCTCGCTGCTTGGTGCCAGATGCTTCAGGGATACAGTCATTTCCCGTCCATCCTCCAGCTGAACTCTGGCATATTGGGGGTTCACGTCTACAAGTTGCACCTCCTCAACCAGCGGATCATATTTGCTTGGGCGAACATGCTTCTTCATTAGGACTTTTGATGATGGTACAAGCCAGGAAGGAAGTGAGCAGCCATTGGTGGATCTTCTGTTGTGCTTGAACATCCTCTCATGGGGAGTTTCGTTAGTCGCTGTACATAACAATGATCGTATGGAATGAAGAGAATCAGGAAGTACAGACCCCCAATCAGATGCTTCCCGGTTCCTCTGTTTAAGAGCAAGAGTCACTGTCCTCCAAATAGTACCATTTTCTCTTTCGATTTGGCCATTCCCAGTCGGATTGTATGGCGATGACATAGAAGTTGCTATACCTCGGGCATGCAGGAAATCTTGGAGTTCCCGAGATGTGAATGAAGCTCCTCTATCAGTATGGATATAAGAAGGGGTGCCGAAAATTGAGAATAAATCCACAAGACAGTCAATCACTGTAGACGAGCTCATGTCGGGACAGGGATATGCGAAAGGAAATCTAGAAAATTCGTCTATGAGAGTCAGAAGGTATTTATTTCTAGTTTTGGAAGGGAGTGGACCTTTGAAATCCATGCTAACTCTCTCGAAAGGATGCGTTGCCTTGATCAGAGTAGAACGATCAACTCGATGGAATTTTGGTTTCACCGCACTGCAAGATGGACAAGTTGCAATCATTCTGCGAATTTCTTCTATAGAAAATGGTAGGTTATGAGTTCGTACCCAGTGAGCCATTCTAGTGACACCAGGATGACACAAATCGCAATGAAGTGAATATAGTTTGTTAGGTTGGATAGAACTGCATACTCTTGAAAACGCATCTGCCACTTGATTTTCTTTTCCCGGTCTGTATATGATGTCGTAGTTATAGCATGACAATTCTAGGCGCCATCTCTGAATTTTCTCATTTTTAATTTTGTTTTGATGATTCATATCGAACATGAACGATACAGAGCGTTGATCTGTGATTATTGTAAAATAACGGCCTAACAGGAAATGTCTCCACTTTTTCAATGAACTCACTACTGCATAAGCTTCTTTTTCTACAGCCGAATGTCGCCGCTCGCTATCATTCAGTTTTTGGGAAAAGAAAGCCACTGGTCTGCCCGATTGTGAAAGAACTGCAGAAATTGAAAAATCAGAAGCATCCGTTTCCACGACAAATGGCTCCTTATCATCAATCGTACTGACCATAGACTTGGAAATCTCGTTCTTGAGAAGTTCAAAATCAGATAAAACCTCTGAAGACAGCGGGAACGATTTAGAACTAAGAAGATTTCGAATTTTGTCAGAGTAGTTCGGGACCCATTTCGAGTAGTGGGCAAACATGCCAATCATTCTTTGAAGTTCTTTGGAATTACCAGGAGGGGGCAAACTGAGTAGTGGTTTGAGACGTTCTGGGTCTGGTGAAATAGTGTTATCCTGTATCTTATAGCCAAGAAGTTTTATTGAAGTTTGAGAATACTTGCTTTTGTCTTGGTTTATGGTGAATCCATACTTTTGAACTGAATCCATGAAACGTTTAAGATTGATATCATGTTCTTCTTTATCCTTCCCACAAACAGTCACGTCATCTAAATATGCATATGTCTTTTCTAATTTTTCGTTCGAAATCATGTCGTCAATAACTCGCTGGAAACAGGGAACCCCGTCAGTCAAGCCGAAAGCGAGACGTCGAAATTGGTAAAGGCGTCCACACGCCTCAAAAGCAGTAAAGGGTCGGTCTTTCTCTCGGAGGGGTACCTGATGGTAAGCAGATTTAAAATCGATCGTGCTGAAATAGGAGTTTTTGGATACCCTAGCAACTGTTTGTTCTATATCAGGCAGAGGGTATGCGTCCAAAAGTGTATACCTGTTGATTGTTTGCGAGTAATCAATCACCATCCTCTTTTTATGATTCTCGTTCTTGACTACAAAAGCTTGAGCCCTCCAGGGGGACCTACTCTCTTCAATAATTTCGTCCGAAAGCAATTTTGCGATTTCTTTCTTCATGAAATCATAATCATCCACGGAATGTTTTCGAGATTTCGATATTATTGGTTTGACGTCTCTAGTAAGGAATTCAAAGAGAGGAGGAGGTTTGATTTTTGCAGGGGCTAGAAAACATACAGTCAGAGGCGGTTTTGACCCACCAAACGAAAACTTGAGTTCTGAGTGCAATTTAAGCAAATCATGGCCAATAATAACGTCACTGCATAAATCTGGGAGCACATTGAGTTTAACGTTTGTGTAAGTATGACCCAAGAAATCAAGGTTTGCTAGGCAATAAGCAGAAATTACCGAATTAAGAGTCGTGTTGGCCATGGAAACTGAGGCATTTGTAGAGTACGTCTTAAATCTACACGTTTCTACCAATTGTTTGGATATGAAGGTCTCGGAGCTCCCAGTATCGATTAAGGCATAAGTAGGTACATTGTTTACCTGAATGGCGACGAGAGCTCTTTCGAGAGTTGAAGAAGAGGCAGCAATCAGGGCTGCTGATTTGGTCGTCGAAAGCGATTTGGTTTGTGTTGATTTGCAAACTGAAGCCCAATGGCCGATCTTCGAACATTTGTCACATTTAGCATCAATTGCTGGGCACTGCTGACGAGTCCTATGTCGAGGACGACCACAAAAGAAACATTTTTGATTTGGTCGAATTACAGCTAAGCTACTCGTGGGCTCATCTGGAGCTGCTGCTGCCTCCTGTGGGATAGAAGAGACAGAATTAATATTGGCTTCTAGGAAGGAGTAGGATGCCGACTGATTTTTAGCTGACTCCAGTGCGCGGGCTTTTTCAACAGCCTCATCGAGCGTCAGCGAATTGAACTCTAACAGTCTCAAGCGAATCTGTTGCGAACTAATTCCACGAATAAAGGAATCGCGAACGTAGGTTTTCCGGTGAGTTTCAGCGTCCACTGCAGCAAATTCACAATTTTTGCTGAGTAGCTGCAGGGCCTGATGGTACTGATCAATGGATTCTTCAGGAATCTGCTTTCGTGACGCGAGCTTGTGCCTGGCAAATATTTCATTAGAAGGTTTTACATAGGTGGATTTCAAGAGTTCTATTGCATCAGCAAACGTATTCTTATCAGCAATCAGTTGATAAACCGTCGGGGACAGTCGATTGATAAGGAGTTTCAGCTTACCGGCATCGTCAATGTCAGCAAAAGCAGCAGCGAAGTTTTCAAAGGTCTTCAACCAGTACTGCCATTCTTGGGTAGCCGTGGGTGAATGTGGATCCACATCAAACTTATCCGGTTTCAAGAATCGATCCATTATTGATTTGAATTCAGATGAATAAATTGTAATAAAACCTTTCACGGGAAAACTAGGCTTTATTCATCTGAATTGATGACATTGAGAATGATACAATAATTAGGTAATGAAATGAAATTAGAAGATGGAATCATGTGTCAATAACTGAATCATATGGCTGATACAATTAGAGTGAATAAATATCACCACACACTCATCTACTCATGTCTGTAATTTGGGGGGTAACTAAGCATTATGAGTGAATAAAATTAATTCCAAGCAATGTTATAGCTTTCTTTCTAAATTATATCTCGAAAACTCACAGGAGTTCTCATTTTAATAGGCATTTTCAACGCTGATTTCGTTGAATCGTTGAAAGACGTGCTTGGAGAGAAAACGTTGTTGCAAATTAGTTGTAGAATCTATTCCTGAAGAATTGATCATTGGTTCCAGGACACCCTGTACAATGGAAGCAACGTCAGAAGCTTGAAGATCAAAAATATTGTTTTTTTTTTACAAGAATCAGGAAGGTTGTCAGCTACAAAAAAACCGCAGGGTATCCAATTAATAAAAGTTAGTCCTCCCTAACTTCTTCCCTGGAGGAAGGAAGTACGATGAAAAACACCACTATCGGAAACCACTCATCACTGTCGTAAAATATCCGTTGAGTATTCCAAAGATTACATGATATGAATGAAGTAGGTACATTACTAGTTTTCGAGTAGCTTGGCACTTGTCAAAAAATATTAGGTGGGTATCCAGTTTCTGTTTAGCCGTATTTTCATAAGGAGGGAACCGTTTTCACTGATGTTGGCAGGAGAGCCGACAACAACTCTGACGTTACCTAGCTAAGATACTCTCGATAGAGCGCATTGAGATCACTTCTATTGAGGACAGATTCAATTATGAAACATTGAAATAAGGGTGCAACATAATAGGGATGATTAAAAAAACAATAAAATATGATTTCAGCCTCTGCGTATTAGGATATTCCTTTTAATTTCACAGTAATGAAGCATATTTTTATTGTTTTCTGTTGTTCTCCTTAGTGTTGCACTGCCCACCAGATCTATGAAGTAACCCTGTGAAGGTTTTCCCGCTTGAATCTGAAAATCCAGCTTTTTGGAAGAATCTAGTTTTTAGGAACCGTGTCTGGGAGTTTTACTTGTAGATATTATGACATAGGTAATATGATGGGACGTCCTTAAAAGAGACCGCGTTTTGAGACTCATCAATCAAACTGATCGAATATTGAAGAATCACTGCTGTTCGTCGCAGAATTCGCGCCTTTGTCCGAGTCACTTTCCTAAGAAAAGGTGGACTATACATATCTTGGTACCTTCTTCACAATGGAAAATAATGGATACAACTTGCTATAACTCAAACATATTGTTTAGTAATGCATGCATTCCAGGGGACGTCCCATTGGATAAGCATTAGATCAGTTTAACCAGTTGTTAAGTGATAAAACTGTTTCACTCGATGTAATTTATTTATTACTTTAGGCAAGAAATACTGACCCCCCCCCCCCCACCATTATCCACCTTAACATTTCTAGCGGCATGGGAGCCTCGAATCTGAAGAGCATTTTGAAATCCATGATCTACGATACCCAACATGCGAATTCGAGTTCATTTGGATTCAGAATGGTCTAAAACGGATTACTGTGTGGTTATTTTTTTTTCTGTTGAGTGTTGTCCAACTTCACCCCAGATCGATCGCATAAGGACGCCCAAGTCTTACTGTGGGACGTCCTAAAAAGCCCGGTATTTTCAACATGCTATAATTCAATGGAACTGTCTTTGTGGTTTTCAAGCGGCGATTTAATAACAATTGCTGATGCTTCCAAAGAGATTTTTAGCGTTACTAATTGAGGATAAACTAGTTTACAATTATCAAGCAAAAAACAAAGGAATTACTCGCAAATTGTTTGCAAAAACAAGGAGATTTACCGGCTCGACCATGATCCTAAGCTTTTCTCATTCAAATCCGCTGAGTTATCACATGTTGCTTTTCAAAATGAATTATTTCATGTTGGCAATACTGTGAATAACTCCGAAACAAATAACTTTTTCGACAATCTGACTTCACCAATGGATCCGGTTGGAAATTTTGAATCAAGATTGATGTATAAATCATTTTGGTAAAAAATTGAGTTGTTGCATGTTGCCGCTTTACAGATTTCAATAGAAGAAATTCACTACACAGAAAAAAAATAAAAAATATTGTGCTACCTCATTTTGTGTTTTGTCGCTGAGTGCGTTCTCGTGCATTACTCGGAAATCTAGATGTCACCGGACAAGAAAGCTTCTCTCAGGTAGAAGATTCAATGTTCGGAAGTTGTACTGAAGAATGTGACCGATTAAGTCTCGTAAAGCATCCCAGCAAAGACTTAAAAGGGGCGATCAAGTCGACCGGGCAGGTGAAAGTATCTCGTTAATTGCGATCGTCTTTCAAAGGATCAAGGACTCCAGGACTGGACGTGGTGGCGGCGTCACCGGGTCAGTGGTTCGAATTCGAACGAGTTACCCACGCCGTTTTCACCCGGTCTCATCCTCCTCCAGCTGATTTCGGCGGGAGAACGTCCTCCAGGGTGGGGGTCCTTTCTGGCAGGATGGGGCGCTCCCGAAGAAGGGAGGCTCAGGTAACCAGTCAAGTGAAACCGACTGATATGGTCACCTCGGATTGATATGGTTACCTCTTGGATTTACGACGAACCAAGGCGTTTGGATATACCGGCAAGGTTAGTGACATTGCGAAGTTATACTCAGTACATGGTGAAGTTATCTCATACTCGCGGTGTTCTTCGATCTCCGATTTCGTCTCAAACCTCCATTGTTTCTTAATAACGCTCAAATATTTACATTTGAATGATCTCCGTTTCATGTCATACACGAGTGCATAATTATTGCTAGCATTTCCAATACCTTCTTCGTGCTCGGATTACCTACTGGTTATCGATCTTTCTTCCTCTTACAACTCTCTTTCCTTGAGGTCTTCTCTCATATTTGCCTCTGGTATCTACCTCACTCATTCTTATTGAGTCCCATCTCTTCTGCTTCACTTCTTCTTCTTCTTCTTCAATACTATGTCTAAGAGCTTAGATTGAAAGGAGTAGTACCTACTGAGGAATACATAGGTAAATACCATTTAGTTATAGGCAGTGTTGGGCAAAAATTTGCTATAAAATATTAGCTAAAAGCTACAGCTAAATTAGCTACGATTTAGCTGAAGCTACCAGCTAAATATTTAGCTATTAGCTGTCGAGGAACAGCTAAAATTTCTAGCTAAATTAGCTATTAGTCGAAAACTTATAGCTAACAGATTTACCTGCGGTGTTTTAGCTGTTCCTCAACAGCTAATAGCTTTAGCTTTAGCTGGCAACTAATAGCTAATAGCTAACGCTGAAAAAAAAAAATTGTTTCTCCACACTTTTCTACACAATTTGCTAGTAGCTAATCTAACCATTTCAGTTTTAGCTGGCATCAGAATTAGCTTTGGAACATTTTATCGAATGCATTCCACTGATATTACCACAAACTCAATTTCACCTTTTCTCTTTTCTGGCCACTTGAAACCCAAATCTGAAATATAACCTATTTTTTGTTAGGTATTACTTTTATGGGTGACCCCATTCTCGATCACCTTGAGAAAAGTTTTGTTAAAAATCAGTATGTTTTAAATTTTTAATTCATTGTTTGAATTTTGATTTATTCGATCCTAAAAAAAAATATTTTTGGTAAAGTTTTTAGTTGTTTTGTGATCTGTTACCTGTTTAAAGTAGTTCAAAACATGTTTGACACACACACACTCACGAGAAAATATTTTTTTTAAGATCACATAAATCAAAACTAAAACAATGAATTAAAAATTTAAAACATACTGAATTTAACAAAACTTCTCGCAAGGTGATCGAGTTTTAGTGGTCGCCCATAAAAGTAATATCTAACAAAAAATACGTTATATTTCAATTACAATTTACCCGACTTTTTTGCAAGATTTGGTTTTTAAGTGGCCAGAGAAGAGAAAAGGTCAAATTGGGTTTATGGTAATATCAGTGGAATTATTCGATAAGATGTTCCAAAGCTAATTCTGATGCCAGCTAAAACTAAAATGGTTAGATTAGCTACTAGCTGTTCGTGTGGAGAAATACATTTTTTTTCAGCGTTAGCTACTAGCTATTAGTTGTCAGCTAAAGCTATTAGCTATTAGCTGTCGAGGAACAGCTAAATCTGTTAGCTATAAGTTTTCGACTAATAGCTAATTTAGCTGGAAATTTTAGCTGTTCCTCAACAGCTAATAGCTAAATTTATCTTTTAGCAATTAAAAAAAGCTAGAAGCCAATTTAGCGATTAGTTGGATAATTAACTAGCTAATAAATTAGTTAGCTAATGCCCAACTCTGGTTATAGGTGGATTTTTAAAATTCTTCTGTTTCCCACATTTTCTGATCCCTTTATTTCATTTATCAAAAAAAGAAAATTTGACATAAATAAATTAAAAATTAGAAAATTGAAATTGAAGTTACAATTGGCCAACCCCTTAGTTTCCTGCTCTATCTAAGGGGGGTTTATTCCTTAAGTGTAGTGGCTCCCTTTTTGAGTATTTAAAATAAATTATAGGTTCCCACAGGTACAAGCAAAGTTTGGAACCCACAATACCCTGAGCTAGTCGCGCTGGTCAGGTTACCAACTAGTTAAGTTAGCATTACATTTTAGCAAATGATCGGTAGTACCTACATCATAACATGGCTGGCTTTCAATAAAGACCATAATTCTCTTACTTCACTCAGATTTTCAAATCATTATAGGTAAAAAATGTCCAGTACTTTTCT
Organism: Apolygus lucorum; assembly: GCA_009739505.2. NCBI lineage: Eukaryota > Metazoa > Arthropoda > Insecta > Hemiptera > Miridae > Apolygus > Apolygus lucorum. The sequence continues at coordinate 22,629,649 of CM019171.2, forward strand.
CTTGAGTGGTATCCCAGGTCTTCCTTTCATCGTAAATTCATTTACTCTCCGTTTTGTCCCATCCTCTTTTGCATGAAATTACTGCTCCAATTCCATAAGGATCGCATTTCAAAAAATACTCGTATTTTGACGATCCTGTTTTTAGTATAAATATTCCAGAATAGTTTAATTATATTTATGTCTAAGCTGTTCGAATATTTTCACCTTGTAGGAATATGGAATAATATTGAAAATATCCAAAAAATATTGCTACGTAACATGTTTAATTTTATTGGGGTCTTTTTTGGAAATTTTTTTGTCCATCAATAGTGCTCGTAGAATTATTTGGGTGATTCCAGCAATGTTGCCAACTCAAAACCCACTTTTCCCTACCTAAAATTCTGTAGATTACGCGAGAAGACTTGCGATCCAAAATCAGTAGAAAAATTAGTAGATGATTAGCATTTATTTGAATTCTTCTCAGATATAAGTAGGTTTGTACAGTTTTGTCACGATTTGTGTTTTCACGATTGTTTCACGATTATTCGAATGTGTAGATGATTTCTTGATTAAATTTCAGTAGGTAGTAATAACACTGTACTTCAGATCTCGAGCTCAGCTCGTTGCCCTTTACCACACTACAAATTAATTTTGGTACCTTCCTACTGTTTTTGTATCTGTATAGGTACCTAAGTCTATCATTAGCTGAATTTTCGATTTTTAGATTCTACATACCTTGAAACTTTGAGTGGGAGTTCATTATTAAAAATAATAAGCCAAAAAAAAGCTTGTGAGTCTGCAACACATTGGGACATTTTATGTCTTTTACATAATTCATGCATAAATTTAGGGCTTTCCAACGAACGGCGAACAATTTTTCTTGATCACGAATGACGTTCCATATCAACGAATTGGTAGTAAGTGGAAATCATTAAAAAACTAACTGTAACGCTTTTTCGTGACCGATTTTGTGGCCTTTTTTTCGTTCATGTGCCAAAGTAAAGACATAAAATGACAAAAATCAAAAGCAAGGGTAGATCGTGGGAAAAAAGTGTCAAATTATAGTAAAAGCCAAAAATATTTTATTGCAGCACCAATTCCTAAAAATGCTTTTAAACACTGCTTAATCACACCAATTGAGGCGAGCAATCCCTTGAAACATAATGACTCTTCCCGTATGAGTGAGAACGATGCATTTTGTGACAAGTAAAAAGCTGTATCGGATAAGGAAGTGCCTTGGCGAAAATCATACCAGTCAGCGACCCTTATAAAAGATACCAAGATACCAGCAACCCTAAATCCGTTCCAGTATTGACCCTAAACGGTTTTGGGTGAGTAGCAACTGAACACTCTAGAATTACTGGTACTACTAGCAACCAAGTTTATCCCACTCAGTATTCAAGCCTACCTAAAATAAAGTATTTTTTTTCAGTAAAAAGACCGTAAAATAATTTTTCAGTAGATGGACCAAAAACGTCAAAAATGCATTAAATTTTGAATTCCTTCCTTAAGTCCGCAGATATTCAAAAGACTGGAAACACATAGCTTCATCGTATCCATAACCTGATTGTATAGATGATCAGATGCATAGTAGTTGGTCTCAAAACATCAATCTCTAAGTACCTTTCACTACCCTCATAGGGGACCATCTACACGCTAATCTGGACAATCCTAGAAAATGTCATCAAATTCGGATGAAAAATTGAGTAAGTAGGTGTATGTGTAACTATGGAAACGCCGCTATGATCACTGTAGGATCCAAGGTGTAGCAGGTAGGTAATCTGTCATCTTCCCTCCTTTGTTGACGATCTGGATGCATCAAGTGTGTGAAGGATCTGATTTGATGAACCAGGAGTTTCTTCTGTACTCTGCGCCATCTTCCGTCCTTACGACGTATGAGCGAGGTTGTGGACCGATCTCAGTTACAACTGCTGGTAGCCAATGTTTGTGGTCGAGTCTGTAGAGAACTTTTTGTCCAATCCTGAAAGTGGCAGGATGCATTTTGTTTCTATCTGCTTGTTGTTTTTCTTTGTTTTTTATTGTTTTGAGTCTGTTATTAACACCTTCGACTATTTTCGGTTTGAGAAGTTGTTTGTGAGTTGGAATTAGCGTTCTGGTTCGTCTGCTCATCAACCTCTGGGCGGGAGAACCGAGTTTTCCACGAGGAGTGTTCCTATGTATAAGCAAGGCCAACTGAACATCAGAATTCTCACTGACACATTTGGATAGTAGGTTTTTAGCTTCCTGAACGTATCGCTCAGCTAGTCCATTGCTCCTAGCAAACTGAGGAGAAGATACCCGGTGATTGAAATTCCATTTATTTTGGAATTCTTTGAACTCCATCGAAGTGTAGCAGCTCCCTCCATCTGTTCTTAGTTCGTCAGGTATACCATGAGTGGCGAACCATTTTTTGAAACAATTAACAACTGTTGTCGTAGATTTGTTGTTGATTTTCTCAAAATCAAAAAATCCGGAGTAAGCGTCAGCTATTAGTAGATAGTCTCTAGATTTGAATGTGAAAATGTCACTTGAAACGAACATCCATGGTCTTGTAGGGGTTTCTTCCAATTTTAGAGTCTCTTGTGGTTTGTCGTTATGAAACTTCTGGCAGACTGAACACTTTCGACAGAATTCTTCGATGTGCTGGCTCATGTTTGGCCAGTAGACACACTCTCTAGCGAGCTGTAGACATGATTCGACGCTCTTGTGAGAACGATGAAGGTCTTGAATTATATGTTTTCTCATCGCTTTGGGAATTATTATTCTGCTTCCTTTGAATATCATTCCTTCGACAATTCCTAATTCCTCTCTGAATGAGTGATATTTCTGCATCGTTGAGTCAAGTTCACTTCTTTTTTGTGTCCAGCCGCTAAGTATGTTGTCTTCAAGTGAAAGCATTTCAGGATCTATTTCATTTGACTCTTGTATTTTCTGCATGTTAGACTTGGACATTGGAACAACCACTTGAATTTCAAGTGATGGTTGTTCATCAGGCTCCTCAGAGTTTTCGCAGTCCCTACTCAGAGCATCCGCTATGTACATTTGAGTGCCTTTGATATAACAGATTGTAGGGTTGTAAGGAATTATTTCGAAATAGAGACGTTGTACTCTAGGTGGGGCGAGATGTAGTGGTTTTTTCAGTATTGCCTCAAGAGGTTTATGGTCGGTCTCTACGGTAAGGCTTCGGCATCCCCAAACATACTCATGGAAACGTTTGCAACCAAAAAATATGGCATATGTCTCTTTTCTAATTGGCTGTATCTTTGTTGCGTTTTGGAGAGTGCCTTTGTAGCATACGCTATGGGTTGACTGTTTTGGAGCAAGACTGCTCCTACTGAGTGAGAACTGGCATCAACTGAGAGTGTGACTGGAAGTTTGCTGTCATAGTATCTCAGTAAAGGAGGAGTTTGCAGTGCTTGTTTGAGAGTCTCGAAAGCTTTCTCTTGCAGGTTTCCCCAAACGAAAGTTGAGTCTTTCTTTGTCAATTCTCTTAAATCTTTTGTGATTTCAGAATAGTTTGGAATGAATTTAGATAAATAGTTCGTGAATCCTAAAAAACGCTGTAAATCTTTCATTGACGTTGGTGTTTTTAATTTTTCAACTGCTTCTAATTTTTTGTTATCAGGTTTAATGCCTTTGTTTGTTAAAATATGTCCAAGAAATTTTATTTGTTGCTTTTCGTATGAACATTTGTCTGGATTAAGTTTCAGTCCTGCGGCTTTGAGTTTGTTTGTTACTACTTGTGTTGTTTTTCTGAGTTCTTCCAACATTTTTCCATGAATAAGTATGTCATCAATTGAGTTAGCAACATTTGGAATGCCCTCGAGTACTGAACACATTGCTTGCTGAAAAATTTCAGAAACCGAGACCAATCCAAATGGCATTCTTAAACATGAATATCTTCCCCATGGTGTTGAGAATGTGAGGTATCTGGAACTTTTGGGGCTAACTTTAATCTGCCAAAAACCTTTTCTACAGTCGAGTAGTGTGAAGTATTTTGCACCTTCAATTCTAGCTGCTATATCTTCGAGTGTGGCGAGAGGGTAATGTCGTCTTTTTATGTTTCTATTTAAGTCGCTTGGGTCTATGCAGATTCGTAGCTTGTCTTTTTGTTTGACAATCACCATCGGTGACACGCAAGGAGTTGGTTCGGTCACAGGAACAATTATGCCATCCCGAACCATACTGTCTAGTTCTTGTTTGACTTTTTCTCTTAAGCAGTGAGGAACTCTCCTGGGAGGATGGATCTTTAGCTGGGGGTTATTGACTAGATCTATATCGTACTCAAAATTTTTTAGACATCCAATTCCTTCAAACAGGTTACTGTTGGAGTTCGAGAGACTGTTCGTGACTGTATTTATTCGTGTAATGAATCCTAGCTCTTGACAAGTGGCATTACCAAGAATTGGTTGGTAATTTTTGTCTATCACCAAAAATGTCACCTTAAACTGGGAGCCCTTTTTGGTAGTGACTCTAGTAGTGGTTTCACCCATGACCTCAGTGGTCAAGGTATTGAAAGATATCAAAGACTTGATGTTTGAAGGAACTATTTTTAGACCAGAACTTACTGCAAAACCTTTCGGTATCACATTGCATTGAGCACCACTGTCTAATTTGAAACGCAATTTGTGATTGTTCTGGAATTTGAGTGTTTCAAACCAATCAACTTTACTATCGGAATTTGTGAGTGAGTTGATTGAAAGTACATTGATGTTCAACATAGGGTCCTCCCCGTCTGAAGAGCTATCATTATTTTCTTCAATGTAGTCTACATTTTTAATATTTCTTGTACGGCACATTGATGAGACGTGACCCCTACGTTTGCACAGCGGACATTGCTTTTGAAATGCTGGGCAACTGCGCCTTCCATGATTTGTGCCGCACCTTGAGCAATCGTAAGTATCATTGTTTGGCTGTTTGGGTCTGCTAATCGCGTTGACTGATTGATTTTTTGGTGAAATGTCCTTAATTTGTTTTTTAGTCATTTCGTGAGCTCTACAGATTCTTTTAGCCTCTGAAAGATTTAGGTACTCATTGGTCAGAAGTTTTTCGCGAAGCTTGTCATCGTTCACCCCTATAACAATTTTGTCTGTTATCAAATCATTTTTTAGTGACTCATAGTTACAGTTTGAGGCTTGATTTGCGATTAAGGTCAAAAAATCTTCAAATGGCTGGTCTTCTTTTTGGATTATTTTATTGAATTTGTAGCGCTCGTACGTTAAATGAAGTTTTCCTACAAAATGATCTGTAAACTTACTGATTATGACGTCCAAATTTTCGGATTCTTCGTCGTCCAAGGAGAAGCTATTGAAAATATCGATCACATCTGGTCCTATCGCTGACATGAAGGACGCAACCTGTATCTCTGGTGGTCGCGTGGACAAACAGGCCGCAGTTGCATACCATTTCCATTGCTGCAACCATTTCTTCCAAGAGTTTCCCATTCCGTCTTCAGAGATGAGTAAGGGTTTTGGAGGCTTGCAGTTGGAATCCGGTTTAGCTGGAGCTGTTCCGACCGTCCGGTGGTCATCGTCTTCATCATCATCATAGCGATAACTTTTTGATGTCTTCTTAGTTGGTTTCGGCACCATGTATGTGTTTTGTTATTTAGTACTACTATGTTAAACATACACAACTCAAGTTGAGGTAAGTAGGTAATAATATAATGAGGAAAATCGATTTCGTGCAATATTACAGCAACTGATTATATGTAACTATGGAAACGCCGCTATGATCACTGTAGGATCCAAGGTGTAGCAGGTAGGTAATCTGTCAGTAGGTGTATGTGATTGGATCAAAAAAATTCTTAGCCTCGGCTGGGATTCGAACCCGCGACCCCTGGAGCTCAAATCAAGACTCTTTCCTCTGAGCTATTAAACTTTTCATGAAAAAGATTTGAGATTCTCACAAGAGACCATCCCTCTATGAAAAACAATTCTCAATGATTTTCATAGGGGACCATCTAAACACTACTCTGTAACATCCCTGAAAATTTCATTGAAATCGGATGGAAAATGTAGAAATTATGGCCGTTACAAGGAAATTCACGTTTGCGCATGCGCAGTGGCTACTATCAGTCCGAAGGTGGTGATTTTTATAGGGGACCATCTACAACCTAATCCAAATAATTTCTGAAAATTTCATCGAAATCGAGTTGAAAATGTGGAAGTTATGGCCGTTACAAGGAAATTTACGTTTGCGCATGCGCAGTAGCTACTATCAATCAGAAGGTGGTGATTTTCATAGGGGACCATTTAAATACTATTCTGTAACATTCCTGAAAATTTCATTGAAATCGGATGGAAAATGTAGAAGTTATGGCCATCACAAGGAATTCACGTTTGCGCATGCGCAGTCGCTTCTATCAGTCCGGGGATGATGATTTTCATAGGGGACCGTCTACACACCAACACGCACAATCCCTGAAAATTTCATCGAAATCGGACAATAACTTCGTATAGTTATGCGCGTTACAAGGAATTGATGACAGACACACAGACAGACAGACACGGAACCAAAATTGTTCAGAAAGGTCTAAAACGCAAAACGCGAGTGGAAATTTGGATTTTGGAGAACTTTTTTTTTTCGTCCTTGAAAAGTGAAAACAAAGCTTCCGCTACCTTGGTAGACTCGGAAGCAAAATCAGTATAGTTGGCAACCCTGAATTCCAGATTTTGTTGGAAAGTAGCAAGTTCTTGCCAATACCTTCTGCATGCCTGCTAGCCGGGAGTAGAAACCTTCTACGAGTACATGGTTGTCTCGCTTCCTGACCTAATTGTTATATTATTTTCTTCCAACAAGGCTTTAGTATTAGTTTCGTTCGTACTGCGTATTCGTTGCAGAATAATTATGCACTTCATTGGACGAGATGTGAGTGATTACCGTACACTATTCTACATGTACAGTTATTTTCAATTTTCTCTATTTACACACTTGCTTTTTGGTTAGGAACCTGTAGTTGCTGACCCAATCGTCATGGAGGCCGATTTCATGATTACAGAAGAGGCGTATTTGTTGTTACATAGGCAAATTTGTTATTGGTTCATGAATATGTGGTTTATTTGAAACCCCCCATCCAAATTTGATGTTTTATTTTCAAAGTATGTAGAAGTAGAATTCGAAAATCGAATTAAAAACACTCTTCTTGTGACTAAAATTAGATTTAAATTTAAGATTAAATTAGTGGGAAAACCATAGATCATGGACATGTCCATTGTTTCTATGAATAAACATAATTAAAAACAAAGACAAGCTGTAGTATTTCTCACAGCCCCGCGTCGATGGCCATCTGGCGAAGATCTGTTCCTATTTTATTAAGGAAGAAGTTGAAGCACCTTCCGATACATTTGAGGACAATCGTGAGATGAGTCGTTATTTGGTCACCTCTCTCTTGTTCTAATGAAACAGCCAAATCTACCTCGACATCAGCTTAACGTCTTGTAAAATGGGAAATGAAGTTGCACTTTGTTCATTGAAACCATCCGGTTGGAGTGGTTGGTCAGAGCTGAAATCCATGTTCCATCATTATATTCTAAGAATTTCGTGATGAGAAGGACGCTACCTGTCATTGCGTAAGTTCTCAGAATCCTCCAAATGTGGGGAAGGTTGAGGCCAGTATTCGAAGAACCTTCCTACAGGTTCTATTCTGTGAATGGAACAATTTGTACTGGACTAATTAGAAGTTTGTGAGTTTTGAAAAATGACATATTTTTACTTCCCTCAACTGACCTCAAAGGTGAAAGGAAAACACTCGATTCGAAATGCTTGCATACGAGTCTGCAACACATTGGGACATTTTCATGTGTGTTTTCTTATTGTATTTATTACTAGGAAATGGTTGAAACTAATAAATCAAAACAAAATGTCAACCACTACACAACAAGGTAGTGAAGTGAGGTTGTTAGTTCATGTACCCAAGCATCAAAATAAGAAAACAGTTGATTGTTCTCTACGCAACACGGTGAGTCTATTTTGTTTATTGGTATCGCGTGAGCAAGTTTTCGTGACGATTTTTCAGTTTATGTGCCAAAGCAAAGACATGAAAATGTCAAAAACAACTCTCCAATCTCACGTAATATTATCGCAGTATTCTAGAGAACCTTGCTTCATAGCTACTGATATGTAGCTATCATTTTGATCTCTGGTATCGCGTTGCATTTGTTGTGGCAAAAAAAGTGTCGCGAAAAATATCTTGACCCCCAGCCAAAAGGCACATCATCATAAAAGACAAAGATATAAAAGTAGACTTACTTGAAAATCATTTTCCAAGCAGAATACCGGGAACTTCATTGATTATGTATGTTGTATTGGAACGATGGCTTTCTTTTTGGGTTTTCTTTATTTTCGGGACGTTGAGGTTTCATTTAGGTGCCCTCCTAATATCTAATATGTCCTCGATTTTTGGGTGATGCCATAAATTATTTTTTTTAGCGTGGAAAAAGAAGTGTGGTAAATCAAACGAACGACACGGCTGGTCTAATTAGTGACACCCCTTTCTCAAACCAGTCCTTTCGTCGCATAAACGGGTTCCATTGCTTTACAGTATCGCAGAATTACGAAGGTTCCTAGAAATTTGTGGAATCGACTCGGCCTTCTATACCTATTCGACTCTTCGGTTGAAAGTAGATTGGTGTAGAAAGTCAAAAATGCATAAATAAATTCGTAAGAGTAAATTACGTGTATTTGGTTAAGGATGTTTTCAAGTCATAAATGCCAAGTAGTTCGCTTCAAGTGGGTGCAACGTTTTTCTGAAATGTGAGTGTTATCAGATGATTAATATTCCTGTCTTCGCTTTCCTTCTGGTTTGAGAAGGTTCAATTACCTGTACCAGATGAGGCCCAGTTCATAGGCGACCCTGGAGGTAATCTGCAGACCAAACCAGATGTTAGAAACTGCTTCTAAGCACCTGATTGGATTGCAGTCAACCAACTGCCATGCGAAATGATCCATTCTATTCTTTATTTTCTGTCTCTATGTCAGTAATTTGGTAATTGCGACTCGTGCAACACTTCCACGGTCGGCCGACCTTCCCCGAGGGTCAGTGAACAGGTCTGCCTCAATCTAGAAACGTAATACGTCTTCCTCGTGGATCCGACGGACAAACCATGTCGGATCTCCACCTTCAGTCTGTAATTAACGCCCTAAAAGATAAATCCGACGAAGGATAGGTGGATCCGACATCTCGGTCTTGGGTGAGCGCATCCTGACTGGCTTCGTGTCCTGGCCGTTTTCTCGAGAGGAAATGAAATACTGCTTGTGCCATTCTAATCGCCCTCCTCTCGTCCGAAGATATTACTCAAGCTTTCAGAGATGAAGCAAAGCTTTTTTCTGCCTTCTGCTGCTCTCTTCACTTTCCTTCCTCACTGCGATTAGTCAGCATTTCTAGTAGGAGTCAGTAACGACGTGCATGATGTTGGTGCAAATTGTATTTTGCTTCCGAATCTATCGAGGTTGCAGAAGTATTAATGTCATTTTTGGAATATAAAAAATAACTTCAAAACCCTGAGCTTTTCAGTTTTTTGAACAATTTTTGGTTTATTGTTTTCAATAATGAACCTTTGAAATCGACCAAGAAAAGAAAATGTTTAAAATTTGTTGGTTTATGTTTCAAGGTACGCAGAATCCAACAAAAAACCAATTAAAATTTTTCCTTATTTTGATGAAATTTGGTATCCATTGGGGGTCTAGTTGTGCCCCGAAGCTTTTGGTTGATGTCAGTCACTTCTAAGGGTTGACAAATAAGGGCTGAAGTTTTCAAGACGCCCTAGCTCCAAAACTTTTGACATATACCTAGGTATTGTTTTTTCATCAATTTAAAATAGTATTGAATTGTTTGAATCGAATGAGGCCAACCAGAGCTCTTAGGATATTTCAAAAACACGAGCGTGAATCGCAAAATAGGCCTAATCTCCGTTCAAATTTTAGCTGATCAAAATGCGATTGTTGTTCGTACCCTTCAGTTTTGCGTCCTTAGGAACCAGTTGTCAGATTTCCTAATGAAGTTGCGGGTGATAACTCTTTATTTCTTTAAATTAAACTTGATTGTGAAGCGAAAATATGGTTGGTAGTTAGTGAAAATGCCAAAGCTGTGACATTTGCAGGGAGTGATGTATAAAGAAAAATAATTAACCCTCTTTCTATCTGTGCCAAACTCTCCTATTCTAACTCAAACTTCTGTTTTTTAAATTTTAATTTATTCACCAATTTTTTCATGAAACATTTAGGAGCTATGCAGGATTAGCTAAGAAACCTTTGCAGCCTCAACTCATTTGTACGAGTACATGTTGAATCCTACAAACCTCATTTTCTCTGTCCGATTTCGATGACATTTTCTGGGAATATGTGGTTTGCAAACTTTATAGATGACTTCCTGAGGATGTCAAAATTGATGGTTATCTCTACACATTCGTCGGAATGTGAGCAAATATTAAATTCTCTTAAATTATAATATCGTGGGCTCAATGCTATAAATGACTGACTAGAAATACGGAGTTTTGAGAAAATCAAGGAAAACAGTTTTGACACCCGGTGTTTGTTTGACTATGTCGTTGACTCTATCAGTTCTCTAAAACATTAGATTGCCTAACAATGGTTTTTTGCGGAAAATCAGCATGTCAGACAATGCTGGTCCTCAATGGCCTAGCTGACACCAACTTCGAGAAACCTTGGGGGATGTACCAAAGGGAATCGAAGTGAGAGGTGAAGCTGATCTCCAGGTGGGTCGAGCTGCACCTAAGAACCCCAAATATGTCAAATTCCTGCTTTTAGCTCTCACCATGAATACATTGTACGGAATACTGCTGTTATCTACTCTGGAGTGATGGTTTATGTAGTTGACTAACAAAAGAAACCAAAGTGAGGGGTTCCAATTCAATAAATAAGCGCTAAAATCATTCATCATCACTTGCGGTGTTGCATACCTACTTTTGAAAATTCCGCTAGATGGCCTAGAAATAATTATTTTCGTAATCCAGTTGTAGCTTAGAAAGCCCGCACCAGGAATAATGTAACGGCGTACATAACTAAAAATCAGTAAAAATCTAGTTAGCCACTTATTGTACTGAGCCCAAGATATCCTCACTGTGCGATGAAGCTAATTACTCTCCTGTTCATAAAGTATATTACATGACGATGAAATTCGGTTTTCAGTATCTACTACCTCATTCCTGTAAGCCTAGGCAAGCCACAGGTCACATCTTAGATATTTCTTGCAATTGAGATATGTCTCAAACGTATCGATATATTTAAACACATGTCTTGCGAGTGAATTAGGAAACTAATTTAACGGAAAACAATTTGGTCTATCGATGTTTTTATCCGCATTTATAACCAAAACCCCCACAAAATTTATATTTTTCTAGCCTCTTTATTGACATTTTCATGTCTTTGCTTTGGCACATAAACTGAAAAATCTTCACGAAAACTTGCTCACGTGACCAATAAATAAAATAGACTCACTTTGTTGCGTAGAGAACAATCAACTGTTTTCGTTTTTTGATGCTTGGGTACATGAACTAACAACCTCACTTCACTACCTTGTTGTGTAGTGGTTGACATGAAAATGTCCCAATGTGTTGCAGACTCGTATGCAAGCATTTATAATTAGTTTATTTATTTAACATTTAAAATTCAATTTTAAAATTTAATAACATCAATCAGTTTGAATATACTAATGAGAAAAATTACTTAAGACGAAATGAATTTTTCTATATAGATAACTCGTCTGCAAAGCCACCAACCATCCAACATGAAGAAAAACACTGATCGCATTTCTGTCAGAAAAAAATTGAACGGAGATTAGGCCTCTTTTCTATTCTGTCATTGAACAGATCGGAGGAAGTATGGTTGAAGATGAGATTATCACTAAATCAATATTGTGAAGCACTTCATCAATATTGTGAAGAATATTGTCATAATTATGTTTTTGAGAAAGTAAGTATTTTGTCACATGGAAAATCTAATTTTTCAAACGACAGAACTTGGTTTGTAATAAAATTGAACAAGATACACCACCTTTTATATCGTGATGTGACGTTCTCAAACACCATAGTAACGTGATGCAGTTACGAAGGTGCATTTTCATGTACCGTGACGCTCGTGACGTGACAAAATCAAATTCGCGGTAAGTAAATTTCTCCGCTTCACGGAAAAACATTGAATCATGGATATGTTTTATGTAAACGTATATCCATGTTATTTAGGTATTTATGGTACCTAACTTACCTACTTATACCTAACTTCATTAATGATCGCCTTCAGTTTTCATTCGAGTTAATAATAACCTAAAGTGCCGGGTCGTCACAAATTTTGGTGTCGTTACGCAAATTTTAGAATGACCCCCAGCCCAAAAACATATCCATGTTAATAAATTGGTAGCTACTTAGTGCTCATTTAGGACCACCATGATTTTCAAGATCTTCCTCCGGTAAACTTCTTTACTGTTCATTATCTCAATCAACCAAAAGTACCTTTGAAATGAGCGTGGAAACTGGTTGGCGACCCACAAACCTCTCAACGCACGTCATTGCTCGAGATTAGTAGAGAACAAGTGGGAAATAGGGTGTCTTGTCTTCTTTGCCAGAGAACAAAAGATGAGAGAGGCTATCATTATTTCTGATGAGCTACATTGTGGAAGTATGAAAACCACCGTAGACTACTATCATTGATATTTACCCACTTCCTCCTGCTGTGTTCAACCTACTATAATAATTGTGTTGTTTATTGATTATAATATAAATTGTGTGTTGAAAGATGGTTTAGTAGTTACCAAACATAACATCTTTGGCGAGACGTTTCAAGAATTTCAGGGAAGATTAATTACAAACAAAATAAGTAGTGTGTAGTTGCTTCAAACATCCGATTAATGATTATATCGAACGAGCTTACAACCTATTAACCTTCTTGGGGTTCAGAAAGGCTAAACGAGGAAACTGGAAGTTAGTGGCAAGAATTTGTAGCAGTAATAACTGAATGTGATTTAGAGATCCCACTGATAAAACTTCTTGTTTATTGTTTCAGGTAAGCAATCTTTCGCAGTTTCCAGTGAGTGTTTCCGTATTTATAAATTATACCTTTCTTGTATTTACATTTAGCTAGATAGGATGTATATATTTTTGCGGTTTTAAATATCCAGCTAGTGAAGAATTAGGTAAATAGAAAACTGCACGGAACATTTTACATTAAAATCTCTACTTATATTAATTATTTGCACTTTTTAGGTTCCTAGAACGTTGTTTATTACGTTAAATGATATTAAAGTTCATAATATTGGGTAAGTTGTATACAAACATTATAAACAATGTGTTTACCAAGTTCTGGTGGTGACTGAGATTCTATCAAATGCTCCTCTCCTCCACAAACTGAACTTTTTTAGTTTTACAACTTTTCATTTTTGTCACTCTTTCTTCACGAAACTTTCCTGAATGAAATTCTTCATGACAATATAATCGGTTTTTGGCTGTTATACAGTGTGTCCCCGAAAACACCCTAAAAGTCCCCCCCCCCCCGCTATAATCGTCCAGATATAAGGTAAAAAAATGTTTTTTTTTTTAATCTTGATGATTTTTCCCAAGGATCACAAATATGACCACAGTGCGCAATCGTGCGCAACGCACACCATCTTCGTTTTTTCAAATGAGACCCCCCCCCCCCATTTTTAATCCAAATTCGGATTCTACGTAAAATTTCAGGAAAAATTTCACCCCTCAACCGATTTTTGCTTCCGATTCTACCAAGGTAGCAGAAGCTTTGTTTTCACTTTTCAAGGATGAAAAAAAGAAGTTCTCCAAAATCAAAATTTTCACTCGCGTTTTGCGTTTTAGACCTTTCTAAACAATTTTCGTTCCGTGTCTGCCTCTCGTGACATCCTTGCCACATCCATAACTTCTACATTTCTCACCCGATTTCTATGAAATTTTCAGGGATTCAGGGGTCCCCTATGAAAATCGTCATCCCCGGACTGATAGAAGCGACTGCGCATGCGCAAACTTGAATTCCTTGTAACGGCCATAACTTCTACGATTTAGAAGTTTCCATTTTTTCCATCCGATTTCAATGAAATTTTCAGGGATGTTACAAATTAGTATTTAGATGGTCCCCTATGAAAATCATTACCTTCGGACTGATAGTAGCCACTGCGCAAACGTGAATTTCCTTGTAAGGGCCATAACTTCCACATTTTCTACCCGATTTCGATGACATTTTCAGGGATAAGGCGGATTAGGTTGTAGATGGTTCCCAATGAAAATCAAGGCCTTAAAATGTACTGTAGCCTCTGCGCATGCGCAAACGTAAAATCCTTGTAACAGCCATAACACTTACATTTTTCATCCGAATTTGATGAAATTTCCTAGTATTGTCCAGATTAGCGGGTAGTGAAAGGTACTTAGAGATTGGTGTTTTGAGATTAACAACTATGCATCGGATCATCTATATAATCGGGTTATGGATACGAGGAAGCTACGAGCCACACCCACTCGGCAGACTTTTTTTTATCGCGCGCAACCCGCTCAGCGCGCGCTCAAAGATGCGCAACCGCGAGGTTTCATTAAAATGTGCATGTACAAAGTACCCAAGTGTGACACATGGTATTTTAGTATTATTTTACGCTGAATCACGTGGTGATGTTAGTTTCTTAATTTGACTGCATTTTGATCAAATCATCGACGAAAAATAAACTTCTAAAAAAAACTGGCCTTTTCACTCACTACTTGGAGACCTCTAAAGTTTATTACTGAATGTTTAAATGTGGAGAGTCGGTACCAACTACAAAAACTTCTATTCTAACTTCCGATTATCTTGGAAAAAAGTTTTTAAGTAGACAAAATGGTTTTGCACTTTAACCCATTTCCGGCCACTGATGCGTTTTCGTATCGACTTTTTTTTATTGAAAATAATGAAAAATCTTCGTAGAAGAATTTTTTCTCATGCTGTTCCTAAACTTGTCAAAAAAATTCTTCGACATTCGGGAGCTCGATGCGACTTTGGAATTTTTTTTTTGAAAAGGAGGCCTTTTGGCCGAAGCATGATAATGGTGACTCAAATTCGATCCTGGGCGATTGAGCGTTCTGAGCCACGTAGAAACGGATTTAGGTCAATAAAATAGATTTTTAACCAACAACAATGAATTGGACCCAGGAGGAACTATTTGGAACAGACTCACACAGCACCTGGCTTACGCTGATGACGTTGACATCATGGCAAGAACAGCTCCTGCCCTCTCAGGGGCAGTTGAGGAGTTCGAAAGGGCAGCAAATGCAAGGGGCCTGAAGATCAACTCACAAAAAAACGAAGTACATGAAGACCTCCAGAAAACCTCCGCTTACTCAGACCACTTTCACAATTGGAGACCACGAATTCCCTGTGTGTCACGAGTTCAAGTATTTGGGAACACTGATAACAGAGGATAATGACGTGACCGCAGAAATAAAAGCGCGCATAGCCGCAGGAAATAGATGTTTCTGGGCGGTTCAGAGAGCTCTCAAATTTCGTGGGCTGTCACGACGAGCTAAGCTGACCATTTACAAGACGATTATACGACCAGTGGTCACATATGGTTGTGAGACGTGGACCCTGACCGTCGCTAGTGAACGCCTGTTGAATTGTTGGGAGAGGAAGATTTTGCGAAAAATCTTCGGCGCCGTTTGTGAGGGGGGTGTTTGGAGGATACGTAAAAACAATGAGCTGAGACGTCTGTATGGTGAGCCAGATTTAGTAGCATTCGTCAGACGAGCTCGTTTCAGATGGCTGGGACATGTTGAGAGAATGCCTGCAGAGCGGTACCCACGGAGAGCCATGTATGGAATGCCCGGTGGAAGACGACACAGAGGAAGGCCACGCTTACGCTGGCTGAGCGATGTTGAGGAGGACCTGACCCGGCTTGGCGTCCGGAGATGGAGGAGCTACGCGCGGGACAGGAAGGAATGGAAATCCATTGTTGAGAAGGCCTTGGTCCTTGGAGGACCGTAGCGCCAATAAAAGAAAGAAGAAAAGAAGAACAATGAATTGGATTAATCACATCGATTTGGAAGATTTGAAGCCTCTTAAATCCCATTAAAATGTAAAAGTCGTAAAATTTGGAGTATTTTCGCTCTCAATTGGTGAGCAAGTTATTCCTTATTTCGCCCGCCATCCTGTAAAAGAGTTCATCCTCCTCCTCTCACTTCTCTGTTATTTCTACCCTTGGCTTAAAGTGGGTTAAAAAGGCCATTTGTTTTTTAAAAAAGTTATTTTTCGTCGATAATAAATGCGCACCGTGGTCATATTTGAGATCCTTGAGAAAAATCATGAAGATTAAAAAAAAATATTTTTACCACTATCTGGACGATTTTAGTTGAGGGGGGGGGGGGGGGCACCCTGCATAAAAATCGTAGAAGCATCGTAGGCATGTGAGGCGAGACCCATCTGTGTCCGGGTCTGGTGTCGTATGTCAAAGAGACGTTTCGAGTAAATCCTTCCCAACACCTCTACGTTTGCTCGTATATTGTGTCATTATGTCACATCAATAACGGGAGCATCAATCAATCAATCAATTTTTTTATATCGATACCTCAAAGCACAAAGGCGGTATGTCAAAATACGGAGTTCCGAGAGAAGTGCAAGAAGAGAAGTTTTCACCAGAGCACAATTCCTAAAATGATGGCTTATTACACTGCTCTTTAATTTCTTCAAGAAATTTTCAAGCTATAATCGTCCAAAAGAAGGTCAATAATAGTTTTGTTAAATTTGAGTTTTTCTGAAAAAAAAAAGTGGAAGGAACGCACAACAGGCTTACAATACGTTGAATTTGGAGGAAGTTGGACACTTCGGACTTCTAAAATACCTCGTCTTCGCATTGCGGTCCGCCGTTCCCAAAATCATCACGTCCGCCTCCCCTTCTCTTCCATCCCATCCGAGGGCATCACGTAGCCTACGAACGTCTTCAAGTCGTTTTCTGGATCGAATTCGCTCCGTTTTTCCATTTTTTCCTTCTGAGACTCTTTTCAACCGTCATTTTTATTCAATGTACCTCGGAATTGTATGTGAGGGTTGCTTATTGTAGATAATTTTATTAGAACTGCCGTCGTCATTTCAGATCCACACCTATCAATAAACCGGAATTTCTCTTCTGCGCGTTGATTTTGAACGTTGGCCAATTCAACTAATTTTGAATTTCGAATTTACAACTCTTCATTACAGTGAAAAAACGCTGCAAATCATTGCTCAAAGGTTTATTATTTTCTGTACAGATCACCCTTCTGTATAGATCACTGGTTCTCCATCAATAGCACCTACCACCACCTTCTCCCTTGACCTTCCCTCTAAAATTTCAGCTTCCTGCGTTCAACAGGAGAGAAAATGGCCTTGGAGCTCACTCAGCTGATCAGTGACCACTCATGCGCCTTCAGCATTCTCCATTGACCCGCCCTCTCAAATTTCAGGTTCCTGCGTTCAACAGGAGAGGAAATGGCCTTGGAGCTCACTCAGCTGATCAGTGACCACTCAGGCGCCTTCAGCATTCTCCTTTGACCCTGCCTCTCAAATTTCAGGTTTCTGCGTTCAACAGGAGAGGAAATGGCCTAGGAGCTCACTCAGCTGATCAGTGACCACTCAGGCGCCTTCAGCATTCTCCCTTGACCTTCCCTCTCAAATTTCAGGTTCCTGCGTTCAACAGGAGAGGAAATGGCCTTGGAGCTCACTCAGCTGATCAGTGACCACTCAGGCGCCTTCAGCATTCTCTATTGACCCGCCCTCTCAAATTTCAGGTTCCTGCGTTCAACAGGAGAGAAAATGGCCTTGGAGCTCACTCAGCTGATCAGTGACCACTCAGGCGCCTTCAGCATTCTCCTTTGACCCGCCCTCTCAAATTTCAGGTTCCTGCGTTCAACAGGAGAGGAAATGACCTTGGAGCTCACTCAGCTGATCAGTGACCATTCAGGCGCCTTCAGCATTCTCAATTGACCAGCCCTCTCAAATTTCAGGTTCCTGCGTTCAACAGGAGAGGAAATGGCCTTGGAGCTCACTCAGCTGATCAGTGACCACTCAGGCGCCTTCAGTATTCTCCATTGACTTTTGATTATGGAAATTTGATTACTGGTTACGCAGAAGGCAAAACTATACAAATCGAAGAAATGAACAGCAATCGCATTTTAGTCAGAAAAAATTTCAACGGAGATTAGACCTCTTTTGCGATTCACACTCATGATTCTGTTTTATCGAAGGAAAACCTTCAAGTACTCGTAGGGACCGAACGGTTTGCCCTACAAAGCTCCGGGTGGTCTCAAAAATTTTTAAAAATTCAGTACTATTTAAAATTAGTGAAAAAACGATACCTTTATTTCGAGAGTTTTCGAGCTAGGGCACTCTTGAAAATTTCAACCCTTAATTTCCACCCCTTAGAAGTGACCTACATCAACCAAAAGCTTCGCGGCACAACTAGACCCCAAATGGAGCCCATATACCAAATTTCATCGAAATCGGTCCATGGTAACTAAGAAAAGTGCCGCGTACGGCGTACGGCGGACGGACGGAAATTTTTTTATTCGATTTTCGTATTCTACGTACCTTGAAACGTAAAACATCAAATTTTGAGGGGGGGTTAAAATTTTTTTTTTTCTTGCTCGATTCCAAAGGCTTATTATTGAAAATAATAAACCAAAAGGGATCTTTGAAAAAATCAATCAAATCAATGAATAATAAAGGCAAGTGGAAGGAATCTTATAGAAGAATGGGTTACCTCTGAGTCTTGAGAGGATGGAACTGTGAATTATCGGAAAACAACAGACTATAAAGAATCGTTCAACCCTTCTTAATATTGTAATTTTTGTGTTTTCATTTTCATTCTTTAAAATTATATTATTCAGAAACGTCATCAACTTTTTCCTCAAATAGTTATTTTCCAGTGGCGGCTCCTGCCCGGAAACTCAGGGGGTGCACAGAGATCAGGAGAGGCTATCGAGAAGGGGCAGAATAGGTGCTTTTCTCAGCCAAATAGAAATTTCAACAATATGCAAATGGGATAAAACTTTTTCATCTTAAAGGAAAGCGCACACTAGAGGCGGGTCGGGTCGGGCCGCATCGCAGTGGAAAATGGTCTATCATTTCATGTCCAGCGTCTGCGTTATCATCCTGCATATTGTCTTTTGCCTTTTAGTTCCGATCATAGGTACAAAAAACTTGAATTTATTGTTGAATTCAAAACATTTCAACCGTATGTATCCAAATTTAATATTGAACATCACACAATATTCTAAATAAGACCCTCTCTGGGTAGGTTGGGATGGGCAGGAGCTCTTTCCAATTATTTTTTGTCACCATTTTTCTTGAGTGAGATCTGGTGTTTTCTAGGGTGTTATAAAATACTTGACTTGGCCTGACAAACGCAATCATGGGAAATTGTGTTGTAGCATCATGGATCAATTATTTTTTGTTGCTGTTGCTTATTTGTCAAGTGTTTCCAAACGTTTTTGCTCAAATTCACCTCCGTTAATAACGTAACTAAGCATTATTTGGGTCATTCTGTAATGTATTATAAGATCGATTCCCTCCACCTCTTAGTGGTAGAACAAAGTAGGCAACCAAAGCAAAATAATTTGATATTGTTAATCACTTCACACACACAAAGCCAATCTACCTTCTTATAATATTCGACGTTAAATATACGGTACGAATCTGCTCAACTCTTGGAATAAAAGTGGTATATTTATCATTGTTGCAGACGGATCGTAGGCATGTTCCATGCAACAATGAACTATCCTAAATCTTCAATGAAAAATAAAAATTATAATCATAAAATAATCTCAAATTCAAAAACTGTTGCGACTCGTGGGTCGAGAGAAGTTAACGTATTCGCTTTATCACTGAATTATGTTCCGGAAACAACTCGACTTTATCGAAGAAATATCGTAGGCCTCCTACGCAGTTGCTGCTACACAGTCCCTAGTGAATATTTCAAGGGATGAGAAGGTTCCGAGGGCGAAGTTAGACCCCCGGCAGAGTTTACTTAAGTGTATTGAAGCACGTGCTTCCCACTTATTCTCCCCTCCACGAAACAATTAGCAATACAACCATATTGATCCATCCTTTCGCGTTTTTCTTGAATCTACTTTTTTGTAGTGCTAATCATCGATGGATGGAACAGGCACTCTTTGTTTTTTTGGTCGAGCTTTCGTTTAATAATGTGTATTTATTTGATACCAATTTACAAATTGATACATGTAACATGTTGGGTGATTGAATGTTGTATTCATAAAACGATCGGTCGCAATTGACTTGAAAAACATTGGGAATTAATGTACATAATATGTACATTAATAATTATAAGATCTTATATTATAAGATCTTATATTATAAATCTTATATTATAAGATAAATACGTGTTGGGCAGGACTCATAGTGCAGTTATTTTATTAGCTTAGCAATGAGGAATTTCTGACCGAAATAAGCGGCGGCACTCTTTCAACCGTGGTTTTTTTATTTTTTGGCATTTCCTAACCTCTTATAAGTCACTAATGTTGGTTATAGATGGTTAGAACGTTTGGAAAGGCACGATTCTTGGTAATACGCCTCAAAAGACCAGCTTGTGTCTTACTTTGTTACCATTCATAGAAATGACGAGTAGCCCCCCTTCAACCATGTGTTATTATGATTAAGGCAGCATTTCCTGTTATCAGTCACTAATGGTGGTTCAATACAGTTAGAATGCGTCAGAAAGGCGAGATTTTTGGTAATACACCTCAAAAGCGCTGTCACAATCCATAGAAATGAACAATAGCCCTCCTTCAATATGTGCGCAAGCGCCGTTCCGGTTCTTCACGAGAGCGATTGGCCACAGATCAGGATTCTAAAGGCGTCAGCTTCGTTTGGTTAACTGAGCAGAGAGAAATGGATCGATCAGAACTGATGTAAGAAGGTACTGATGGCTGGATCCTAAAAGAACTCCAGGACAGACGATCTTCCCTCTAACACGGAGATAGATGAAAACGCTGCAAATTATTACACAATGGTTTATTATTTTCCTATATAGATCACTCGTCTACAAAATCACCAACCATCCAATATGAAGACAAAAAAAGACAAACAAAAAAAAAAAAATAAAATAAAAAAAAATCAAAAAAAAAAATTAAAATCACCAACCATCGATTGCATTTCGGTCAGCTCTATTTTGAACGGAGATGAAAGAGGAGAGATGAAAAGAGGCCTCTTTTGCGATTCACACTCGTGTTTTGATTTATATATATATATTTCAATATAAACCCTTAAATTTTCGTAGGGAGCGAACGGTTTGTCCTACAGAGCTCCGCGTGGTCTCAAAAAATTCTAAAAATTCTATAGAATCTTAAATTGAAGGAAAAACAATACCTTTATATCAAAATTTTTTGAGTTAGGGCGTTTTCAAAATTTCAAAATTGATTTTTGAACCCTTAGAAGTGACCTACATCAACCAAAAGCTTCGGGGCACATTTAGACCCCGAATGGAGCCTACATACCAAATTTAATCAAAATCTGTCAATGCTAAGTGGCAAAAGTGCCGCGTACGGCGTACGGCGGACGGACGGCCAAATTTTTATTCGATTTTTGGATTCTACGTACCTTGAAACGTAAACCATCAAATTTTGAGGGGATGTTAAATTTTTTTTTCTTGGTCGATTCCAAAGGTTTATTATTGAAAATAATAAACCAAAATGGGTTAGCATCTCTGGCAGATAGGTCTTATTCCTACCTCTTGAAGAATAATGGATTGACCATTAGTTGTTCTCGTGAGGTATACTAATTTTGAATACCAGGCGGCTCTTATGGATGATGTAAGCTATGGGGTGCCCAGACGACGCTGAAGAAGTCGAGAATTAGCGATATGTACACTGCCGTGCTAAGCCAGAAAGACGTATCTTGACTTCACCCAACTTGCGAGAAAACGACCTAATAGGTTTCGTGGCGAAATAACTCTTTCACGGGATTATTTTTCCTCCTTTTACCACAAGTATAGGTTTTTTCTTAAAGAAAATTAGTAGCCAAATCGATTTCCGGAGTCAAAATTAAACATTTTTTAGTGTAAACTATCAATAAACGATGATAAAATGATTTACGCTCTCGTAAACCCGAAGTTACGACTATTCTGTTCTGAATACGCAACCAGGAGACTTTGGATTGCTAAGTACATTTTAATTCCTGAAACTTTATAATTATCTTTAAATCAAGATACCATTTCACCTTACTTATTTTGTCATCCTTCTTGGCTCAAAGTCAATCGTATTTCGTATCCATGTTCAGAGTGTAAGAAAAAACAGCTGAATCAATCAAAATAAACGTTTATTCATGTATAGAATAAACGTAGTCACCACTAAATTCAAACGCAAAAAGTCACCACTAGTTTTCAAACGCAAAAAGTCGTATCATGCCGATTCAGAATGCAAGAAGTCGTATCGTCGAAATACTAATGCCGACTCCCGTATCAGTGTCAAGATACGAGTTTTCTTCTTCTGAATCGTTCTGATACGACTAGTTCCTTAGCAGAATCAAGTTAACACGCCTTAACGCCAAAATCCGGAGGCTTGTTTGAGGCATTTCTAGTAAAGATACGACTCTAAAACTTCTAAAATCGATAGAAATCGACCACCAAAAACCCCCGGGTACCAATAACTCAATTTGGTCAAATTTTCACGTTACAACTTTGTGGCTTAGCACGGCAATACAGGAGGGCTGTGGCTGCTGGGTTTGTGGAGTCACGCCAGCTCCTACTGACTGAATCAAGGTGTACTGAGAAGTCGAGCTGCTGATCAATCAAGTATCCCTTCTAGGTTCCTATCATCTGAGTCCCGCAATTGCGCTCGTAAATTTGTCTCGAACTACTGAATGACGTAACTGAGCAATTTTCGGATTCAGAGAAAAACCATGAAGTTGCACCATGTGATTGGCCGGTGCAAGACAATTGGAGTATGTGACAGTTTACTGAGGACTTGATTGAGCTGAAAAGTTTGAGGCCGTCCGAGGAGATCAGGAATGTAAACTCAGGAGCATTACTGCTGGAGTATCACTTGGTCTGAATAACACTGGTCATCATTGTCAAGAACAGACAAGAAATGTCATAGTTCAACTTAAACTTCTGTTTTTCATATCGATAGTATACCTGCAAAACTGTTTTCTGTCCAATTTATTTTCAAAAATTCCCTAATGTGATCGTGGAGTGGGCTTGACGGTTTTTATAGTCTCCTGTAAAATTTCAGGAAATCGACAAACACGGTTTTGCAGCTATACTGTCGATGTGCAAATTCAGTAATTTGCTCTAATATATTCAACTTCGTTTTGTCGGTACCTTCCTTGACCTTACTATAGCTATAATACTTCATACCATTTCAAGGCCTCTCGTTACTTCTCCATATTCAAGCTCCGATTCTGATACAAAATGAGAAACATTTTCGAAAGTTAAGTCACTTCCCCTTCCAAGAAACTTTTTAACGCCATTTTTTACTTACTATCTCACGAATTAGCATTAGGAAGCTCGGTGTCGTGAAACATTCGTTCTCAATTCTGTCTCGAGTGCCCTAATGCACTCTTGTTTTGTAACCGAAACCATAAAAACTTCATCGTGCCACATTACAGTTTCACCATTATAATTTTCTTAACGCCAACTTTCTAGACGTAAATACTAGATTAACGGTACCAGACAGGACTAACTTAGTAAGAATGGCATTTAAGGCTAAAGGGGACGGGGGTCTAGTATGATTCTGAGATGAGAGATGGCACTAGTGTCGCTTCATACTTTCATCCGGTTTATCTAGGCTTGAAAAATCGTTATTTTCAAATCTAACCATATGTATGTTATCAGAACAAGAAAATCTTACAAGCCATCATCTAAAATATTACCAACAAAAAAGGTCACAAACGTTGGGAAGACATTTGACGGTCACGATACGTTCTAGAGGAAGGTATCTCCAAGCGTTTCAGTCGGTTTCTACCAAGCGTCTATCCCAGTTTTATTTTTGATATTCGTTACGTTAAGGACTGCGTTAAGGATAACTCTATGGGTCAAATTTCAAAACTACGGTAAAACTAAAACATGTTTAGTAATGCATGCATTCCAGGAGAAGTTGGGCATAACTTCAAGGTTCGATTCTACAAGGTATTTCCAACAAAAAATTTCTCCTAGCAACTTCGTTTCAACCCCTTGTTTTTTCAGATTTTTTTTTTCAATGTAAAGATTTTTTCTGAGTTTTCAACCTTGAAAACTGTCTTAACTCCTATTATTTACCAAGAAGTCCGATGCGTCAATCCGTACGAGAGTGAATCGTAACCCTCAGGTGTAATCGGATTTTGTCACGAGTAGGTAATCGAGATGAAGTGGAGCCCATTGGTGCTTGATAAAGTTTTCAAGTTTATTGATCCATTAAAGGGGATTCTAAACCACTTGAGGGTGTAATAAATTGTTTAGGTGCCTACCTATCTTTATTTGTAATCCACTACAGTTCCTGACGTCCGTTCAAAGACAATACTTGTAGGAGCTGAAGAGCTTTCCTTAAAATTACTAGTTAAGCATCACATAATTGATTCGACGTATAAATTTTATTGCCGATCGATATAGGTAATTGCAAGTATCATAATTGTAGAGTTGTCACATGACCTCGTATTATTATTATTCCCTATTATCAGTTATTAAATCGATAATTTTCCACAATACATAATTTACCTATTGCGAAGAGAAAGTTTATTGGTTTGGAGAAAGGTGGCTTCCTTTGTAAAGTTAATTTTGTCGATTCGAGTAAATTGTTTTATGGTTTATTTATTGCTCTTTTACCTATTGGAAGGCAGTGAAGTTCTATTAACGAGCTAGTCTACACTTTGGTTGACGAGGTTTCCCTAGAAAAAATATCTCTGTTTTGATATGAATGATCTGAAACAAAACGGAACTCGACCGAAATATGGGGGTTTGAATCCTTAATTCTAGTCTAACTGAAAGTAATTATTTACAACGTTCCGATCGCTCGCCAGCAACTAGACAGTCACGATGGTGAATCATCTGTTCAATTAGGATTACCCGCTTGAAATGCGATTAGTTACTGACGGAAACCATGATGTCGTATTTCACCATTCCACTCAAGTTACCTTCAGATCGGAAAGCTGAAAAGTGCATTATAATAACTTGAAAGGTCTCAGTGAGAGCTTTCCGAAACTGTGCGATGTGTGAGGCAACCGATGTGTGGAAATGAGCCCTTGGTTTTGTGGTCAATGTTTAAAAATACATTCTGTTATTTTCTTGATTCGTCTCAAATTTGAAAGCATTGGTCTCTCACAAATGGACGAATATTAACTGTTTGAATATCGACAAAACTAATAACAAAAGACTTTAGATGCCAGAAGCCAGTCCTCAGCTATACCTTTAGGAACTATTAAGGCTAAATGTCCCGAGTTTAGTTGTGAAATCTGCCACCACGTGGCAGCACCAAAATGAAGAAAATTTCGTTTACTCCTCAGTTGAGAACGGATCGAGATATTTTAGTTCCGCAAACGGATTTCTCTTCAAGATCACCGTAGAATTCCGGGTAATTGGTTTAGAAAGTGTGCAAAAATTTTTTGCACACAATTCCAACAAAAATTTGTTTAAATTTCGAACATTTTCAAAAAGTGGCCTTATAGCCACTTGCAGAACCTTCATCAGAATACGAATCCGTTTGCAGAATTTTTCTAACTTGATCATAGCCGTCGGATTCGCGTTTTTACGATATGGAGGGGGCCGAGGGGGGCGATCATGGGCTGGGGGGGAGGGCGGCGATCAAACGCCCCGCCGCCCGCCCGACCTTCACCTTCGCTCCTACATTCATGTTTTGATAGTATGCACCCTTTGGTCTCTATTCTTTTTCCCGGCCACCTAATAGGTAGCCACCATCAACCTTCCCATTTCCAACTTCTCTGCCTTGAGGTTGATCGAATTGGGCGAAATTTCCATAAAAAGCAAGACACATAAACAAATAACTTATGAGACACATTCTGTATTAATTTGATTCAGATAAAGGTTTGCACTACCTACTAAATAGTTAGTTCTAAAATTGTGATAATTTCAGTTCACTGCACATGGACTAGTTAGGTATCTAGAACAACTAGTAATAGATGGTTTGAGGAGCATATTCTTGGCGTTTGACGTTGATTTCCAAATTTTGTGAACAGCTAAAGATGATGAAAAAATAATTAGTAGGTAGTTAATTCACTCTGCAATAGTGTTAAAAAAGGTAAAAACACCTATTCATTATTTACCAAAAATTCAAATATCTTTGAAATAATATCAAAATAAATCTAAATAAATTTGAAACTAAAATCCCCCGTGTCTGAATTTTTTATTCCCGAATTCCCTCTTCTAAGAGTTAAATTATCAATTCTCTCTGTTTTTAAATGTCATTCTTGATTTCATGTAATTATAACGCCTAACACTAGCGAAGTGTTGAATTTTGAGGTAGTACTAGGTAGGTATACTACTAAATTACAAACATGACTGTCCCAAAATTACCGTTAGTGCACTGTAATAAATAGCCTAGAACTAGTGCTGTGGTCTACAAGGTAAATACCATACAGATGGCAACCCTTCATGTTTACCTTTTCGGATTACTCGAAAAGTTCGAAAAGAGTTCAAGGTCGCACACCCTTCTCATTCGCTAGCAATCCCGGGTACATCGGACACTGTTGACGTTCGAATACTGTAGGTAGTAGTACTTGGGTACGGCGTTGGTGATTTTACCCTTCAATATTCCGCGATTGTGCAGCGATCACTACATCGTTTTTTAGGACGTCCCACAGTAAGAATTGGGCGTCCATATGCGATTAATCTGGGGTAAAGGAGGACACAATCAACGGGAAAAATCTGCGAAGTGCTACTATCAGCTCCGGGGTCTTGATTTTCGTAGGGGACTATCTACATGCCAATTTGAACAATCCTGACAAATTTCATCTAATTCTTATGAAATATGTGAAAGTTATAGCTGTTTCAAGGATTTAATGTTTGCGCATGCGCAGATGCTAATGTCAATTTGGAGGCCGTGATTTTCGTAGACCATCTGCACCCCAATTTCCATAATCCCTGAAAATGTCATCGAACTCAGATGGGAAATGAAGAAGTTATGACTGTTACAAGGAATTCACGTTTTCGCTTCCGCAGTCACTACTATTAGTCCGGGAGTGATTTTCATAGGGGACCATCTACTCGCCAACCCGCACAATTCCTGAAAATTTCATCGAAATCAGACAATAACTTCGTGTAGTTCTGCCCGATACAAGGATTTCACGACAGAATCAAAGACAGTCAGACACGAAACAAAAATTGTTCAGGAAGGTCTAAAACATAGAACGCGAGGGGAAATTTTGATTTCGGAGATATTTTTTTTCTCCAATCTTGAAAAGTTAAAACAATACTTCCACTACCTTGGTGAACTCGGAAGTAAGAAGTGCGTAGGCACCTTATCTATTTTTGCTCAGTACAATTTTTAGTTAATCATAAATAATAATTTTGTGTTCGAGTCTACTACGGTAACGGAAGTATTGTTTTCACTTTTCAACGTTAAAAAAATATCTCCAAAATCAAAATTCCTACTCGAGTTATGTATTTTAGACCTTCCTGAACAATTTTGGTTCCGTGTCTGCCTGTCTGTCATGAAATCCTTGTAACGCCCGAAACTATACGAAATTAATGTCCAATTTCGATGAACAATTTTGAGGTAGGTATATTATGCGGGTTGACGTCTAGACGATCCCCTATGAAAATCATCGCCCCAGTATCAATCAATAATATGTATAACATTCTACCATAATTATGATACCTAACCATTATCTGAATCAAATTAACACAGAATGTGTCTCATAAGTTATTTGTTTATGTGTCTTGCTTTTTATGGAAATTTCGCCCAATTCGATCAACCTCTAGGCAGAGAAGTTGGAAATGGGAAGGTTGATGGTGGCTACCTATTAGGTGGCCGGGAAAAAGAATAGCGACCAAAGGGTGCGTGCTAGCAAAACATGAATGTGTGATGGTCGGGCGGGCGGCGGGGCGTTTGATCGCCGCCCTCCCCCCCAGCCCATGATCGCCCCCCTCGGCCCCCTCCATATCGTAAAAACGCGAATCCGACGGCTATGATCAAGTTAGAAAAATTCTGCAAACGGATTCGTATTCTGATGAAGGTTCTGCAAGTGGCTATAAGGCCACTTTTTGAAAATGTTCAAAATTTAAACAAATTTTTGTTGGAACTGTGTGCAAAAAATTTTTGCACACTTTCTAAACCAATTACCCGGAATTCTACGGTGATCTTGAAGAGAAATCCGTTTGCGGAACTAAAATATCTCGATCCGTTCTCAACTGAGGAGTAAACGAAATTTGGCCCCGATGGTGCTGCCATCACTTATTTCAGAATCACACTAAAACATCGTGACATTTAGCCTTAACAGGACGATTTACCCAACTGAGACTGTTCATTATTCATTAACAGGATTCGTTATTCATCACCTCACTGGTATTATTATCAAAAACAATTATTTTTGGTGGGTTTGATCAGAACACCGTTCCAGTTTCGCAGTTTTAAGCCTCTTCCTGGTGTTCCTACCGCGGATAATTCGCTTAGCTTTCTAACTAAACTTTAAAAAACTTCAACTGAGGAAACAGCGCAGATGCTAATGCAATGTGCGAAAGTGCCTATCTGACCAGTTTGTAGGAAGAATCCCTTTATCCTCCCGTTTATCTCAGTTGGTTCGATGCTCTTCCAATTACTCAGAGCTACCTTCGAGTTTCACCGCCCTGGGATTTCACTAAAACCATCAATGCCGGAACTAGTTGGAATTCTAGGCGTCTTCTTCCCGTCAAAATCGCGTTTATTGTGAGCGATCAATCGGAAAGCAGAGTTGGAAACAGATCTTTCAGTTTGAAGCGACACGGTGGTACTGAGGGATGAGGATCCTCGGTCCTATTCCTACGTTGAAGGGTATAAGTCTAAGTGTAAGTATTAGTCTGGGTGTATAAGTGTCCCAAAAATCGAAATGAATATTGTTAGGATTATTAATGTACGCATCCTCCCGAAAAAATTGCTAAAAAGGTGCCAAGCTAATGAAAGGCGTAGCAGAAAGACCACATCGTTTTCCATGTATGACCACTTTGTGGAGTAGATATTCAGAATTTCCATTTTTTGAGTTCAAAACCTTCAAAAAATACTCTACCCGTCTCTGCAAACTCATGGAGTACCCACATGAATAAATTTGTTCCTAAAATACCAATTTTTGGCAATTTTTACATTTCTGGAGCTGTACCCTCGAAATGGTACACTGATTCCGAATAAACCTACTATAATATATATTATATTATTACGGTTATGACGTTTATTTCCACGAAAAACGTCGATAACCGTTAGAAACCTGTTTTTGGCAATCAAAATTGAGAAGATAATTTTTTCGATGGACGGAGCTGTAGTCGGGTTGGGAGGGAAATAGAGAGAGGGGGGAGGTACTTCCAACCACAGTGGATGGGTATCAATACCCAATTTTAAAAAAATCGATTTTTTGCTTAAAATCAATTTAAAAAAATTGATTTTGAGTTGACCGATTTTGTTGAGAATATTTTTATGCCGATTTTTTGAAAATCGAGCATTTTTTCTTTATGAAAATATTATTTATGTGGAAGTTGAAACAATAGAGAGTTAGTTATTCCTTACCACAGTAAAGAATCGTTTAGGTGGGAAGATGGTTTCAAAATTACTCTTCCGCCAAGGCCTCGATGAAGATTTGTGGGAATTTTAATCATTTTTATTCATACATACCTTTTATCCTATATTATGAATAAATTTATTAATAAAACACGTCTAACTTTTGTAAATTCAAGTCCTCAAGTTTTACCATCTGGTCCAAGTTACATGATGTAGGTAACTTGATACGTATGAGGTTTCATCAATGAAAGAATACTGTGATTACTGAGCTCTAACTTAGGTATTGGTGTTCAGCGTTAACAGACATAATAAGGAACTCACTTAGGTGAGTTTATACTAATTAAATTCTGAGCCAAGGATCACAGCTTCTCATAATATAATTTTTTTTGACCGTGTTTCTTTTTTTTGTAAAAAAAGTAAAAATGACCGATTTTACAATCAATTTTTTCATTTTTTCATTTCACAACTTTTTTAGAGAATCGATTTTATAGGCACGATTTAAAAATCGGCTGAAAATCGATTTTTTCATAACGATATACCCATTTCTACTGAATGTAGAAGTATTCTTCTATTCTCACTTCTTCCAACTCGTATACTAGAAGGAATAAGGCGTCCCAGGAAGGAGAGTGCCACTGGGGGTTGTTAGCGTCTTAGCGTTAATTACGAAGTGATTTAGTGAGTGCTATTGCCGAGGTGCAACGCCGCAGCTTCAAAGGAGGTCCAATTAAAATGCAAGAAAAGTATCAACCTGCGGAGATTGTGAAGAACGAAGCTGGGGGGATAGAAGCCACAACGGTAGGTGGAGAAAGGATGACTTTCAAGTGCTACCACAAATTTAGTATCTGTGGGTCGCTGAAGTGAACCCTTCGTGGACCATTCAATAAAAACGTCTGCCAGCGGGGCAAATTATTAAACGGGATTTATGAAAAGTGGCTTCCAAGATCAAGTTGACAATTTCCCGAATTGACAAACTTCAACTCGTGCTGCGGATGTTTTATAATAATATAATAAAATATATTATATTGATTAGATCGTGTTGCAAAAAATGAAATCCGTTTGAAACGGTACCACTACGGATACACATTTCAAAAAGAATCGGGCAGATTGGTACCAGAATACAAAAATTCAAGGTGTTCAGACATTTAAAAAAAAGTCGTCCCATGACACACCGGAAAGAGAACCTTTTCCTTCGGCGGTGAAGTCGTTCAGTAAATCAATAGTGCACATTCTAATGAGAGAGAGAGAGTGAGAGATAGATAGATAGATAGATAGATAGAGAGAGAGTGAGTGTGAGTGAGAAAAACGGAGGTTGATATCGCTTTATTTACAAAATCTGGCAAGATTGGATCGAAGTCGATCATTCTTACATCTAACCAGACTTACACCTAAATAATACAAGAATTAGATTAAATTAGTCTACATGTGAACAAATAATGCAAATGATAGTGATGGTGCGAAAGGCTACATGAAAATGATCGATTGAGAGAGAGAAAGCGATCATTTAACATGAGCAGATATACTTCGATTTTTCTTTTACGAGAATAAATATTTCTTCTTATTATTATAATAACTATAATAACTGTTATTATTTTAACGCTTGTACTGCTAATCTTATTGTCGCAGGGAGTTCGGTTAATTTACTATTAACCGACTCATCTGTTGTCCCCACTCAAACTTGTTGAGCAGACACTTAGAGACCCTCCTTGTATGGGATCGGATAGAACGCTTCTCTTCGTAAACAATCAAGTCATGGATACTTCAAAACTTACTCATCGTCCTCATAGCTATGTAGGGATGGCATATCGAATGAAATGTATCGATACACAGATCAAATGATATATCGTCAATGAGATATCAATACCTACGATATATCGGAGAAAATATATCGGCATTTCGATTTATCGGAAGATTTACTTGGAAAAACGTGTTGAAGTAGGTAGGTGAATTAAAACATTTAAAAATATAAAAAATCAATTTAGGAAGACATTTATCGACATATCGGAAGATCTACTTGGAAGAACTTGAAGAAGTAAGTAGGTAGGGGAATTGAAACGTTTCTAACATCATTTTGTAAGAAATATATATCGATATACTCATCATATTGGAAGATCTATTTGGACAAACAGGGTGAAATGAGTATTGACCTACTTTAAAAAGTTACTGGGTATGAATTATCGAAATTCATAGTTTAAAAACGAAAAAAAGTGCGAAAATGTCGTTGCAATGTTAAATTAATTTATAAATTGACAGGGGTATACTGTAGACAATCATGATCCTTCAAAATCGATAATAATTGTTGTGAAAACCTGCTTCACTTCGTATAGTAGGTAGGTATTTTAATCTTGAGTCCCCTCCATTAATTTTGGCTCAAGTCAAGTAATTGAGCCTTGAGAGCCACTGTAGGTGTAAACTATGTACACAATCGTATCTGAGCTGAAGTCAACAGTGTGAAATCTACCCATCACGTAGGTACCTACAAAATTTGGAATGCAATCACTTGCTGTTATTATAAGTACAGGCGTCCCTTCTCATCCATTCATATCTATATTTAATTTTTACATGTTGAAAACAAGTCGCGATATATCGGTCAATATATCGATATTATAGGTTCTCTGTATCTATGTAAATATATCGATATATGAAATATATCGATATATCGTTGCCATCCCTACTTATGGCTGACTTTTTTTTGGCCCTATCCAGAAAGGCGTCGAGAAATAAATTTGATTATGAACAATTATTATACTCAAACGCCCTGCAATCAACATAACATCAAGTTAAAATAGCTCTAGAATGAATAATGTCGCATTAGCGAAGTCCGCTCTGTCCGAATGAAAGGGAGCTATTTAAATTTGCATAGATCCATCAGGAAGCGTTTGAATAAAGTGGTTCCGTGCCAAGCCAACGTCCATTCAGGATTTTCGCGAAAAGGGCGACTTTTTTTCTAACGAAAGGATGCCTGAACTTGATGGGAGAGGAACGATGAAAAAGTGTAGGTTAAAGGTCGAGGACCCTCTTGGAAAACGGATGAACGAGGAGAAAAGTTCAAAGTAGAAAAGATTGTTAGATGAGGACGCGGTAGAAAATATGACTGCAGATAAAAACTGCATTTTTACTGCCAAGTGGCAATCATGTCGGGCTTTATGGTTACAAGTCGCCGTATAACTAAAAATGCAAGACTCGTTTTTCTGGCAACCGTCCGATGAAATGGGATTCAATTTCGATGGATGGTGGATACCTTGTAAAAAATACCAATAATTTCTGTTTTAATGGGAAATGAGGAATAATGAATACTATTAATAGGTAGTATCCAAAGCTGGAAAGCACTTCTACTGTATTATAAATATTCGAGTGGTTCCACGTTCTTCACCTGCATGATCAGGTTCACGTTCTTCACTTGCTCTCTGACTGGTTAGGTGGTTCTATGACTGATGGTTCTATGACTGGTTAGATGGTTAGATATTGAATGCTTTGCTACCCACTTCAATATTCGGAACTACAGTCATGCCGTGGTTATTCAGATTCTATTGACCTTGTGTGTAATCGGCATTCAAACTGAAATTGTCTTTCGTATGCAGTTATTCCTTATTCCAAGTCCTGCGAGAAAATATTAGGTATAACTTACTGATTCAATATTTGTAATTACAACATTGTTCAAATTCGGATGGGTTTTGACATGGATATGTCTTAGTTCTGAGGGTCATTCCAAAATTTTCGACACACAGAACAATGCAACGGTTTTTTTTCTGATGCTGTTGAACGCAGGAAGCTGAAACTTGAGAGGCAGGGTCAATCGATACATACTTCTATACATCATCAAAGTTGATGATCACTGATCAGCTGAGTGAGCTCCAAGGCCATTTCCTCTCCTTTGAACGCAGGAACCTCATCATCACCGCATCATAAGACATATCCATGTACAGATGTATCTGAATGCAATGTAGATACTCGTTTTTTTTGTTGTATTCGGCTGTCAAATTGTGACACAGTGCACTTGCACCCTCTTCCATGTTACATCATTTCGTGGTTGTTCAGATTCTGTTTGTCTCTTTTGTAATCAGCTGTCAAATTGTCTCACTGAGCTGTTACTCCTTGTTCCACCTTCCCTTTGGGAGACAGCTGATGACTTCCCGACGCCAGGATTTCTGGCCCAGGGATGGCAGTCGGACGAAAATTCAACCTGAAATGTGTTTTTTCTTCACTACTTTACTCATTCATGTCGTGGGAGTCCAAATTCTGTTGGTCTCTGTTTTATTCGGTTGTAAAATTGTGTTACGTTTGCAGTTTCTTCTTGTTCCTGCACATAATTATATGAAAATTAATGAGAATTTAATTCTCATTGAAACCTCTGCCAAGTGGGTGTGGCACATAGCTTCCTCGTATCCATAACCCGATTATATAGATGATCAGATGCATAGTTGTTAATCTCAAAACACCAATCTCTAAGTACCTTCCACTACCCTCATAGGGGACCATCTACACGCTAATCTGGACAATCCTAGAAAATTTCATCAAATCCGGATGAAAAATGTAAGTGAGTAGTAAGAATCTGGAGGTTTGAGCAGTGTTAAGGTTAACCCTCCAGTGGTAGACCCCGGAGCGCGGCGCTCCCTCGATCCATTTTTTGAACACTGTCGTTCACAGAGGCTATCTTGAAGGCTGTGTTTCATAGTTCCCTCCTAGAAAACCCCTCCACGCACGACCGTACACTCCTCTCTGTCTGTATAAATCGAGTTCTCGCTCTAAACCATGAAAGTATCAGATCGCTCCAACGTCTGAGCGCTCTTCTGACCACAAGAAATGTCTGTAGTGGCTTGAGGAAGATTCTGATGAAGAGGCAAAACGTGCATATGACTCAAACGGCATTGATTAGTCAAATTTTGGTCACTCAGTTATTTGTATTTCAAAGTTTAGCAAAACCTATTTTTACTATCGTGTATTTCTGAGTTTAATAAAAAAACAGTTTTTAACAATATGTTTTTCATTTAACACCTTTAGATACACCAGCAGATGAGTTGAGTATCACATTCAGACTGAAAACTATTAAAAAAATATGATAAATGTTGATTTATTTGGGAGGAAGTACCGAAAGAGCGCCACGCTCCTGGGTCTACCAGTTGAAGGGTGAGAAGAGGTCTACCACTGGAGGGTTAAAGATGTGATTGGATCAAAAAATTGCTTAGTTTGGCTAGGAATCGAACCCGGGACACTTGGGTGGGAGTCTGATGCGCTGCGTCTGAGCTATTGAGGCCTGGTGAGGATAGTAGATTCTCACGTCACACATGTGAAATTACGCGGGTAAAGAATTGGGAGGGCGACAAATGCACAGCTGTTACAAGGATTTTACGTTTGCGCATGTGCAGAGGCTACTGTAAATTTTAAGGCCTTGATTTTCATTGAGGACCATCCACAACCTAATCCGTGTTATCCCTGAAAATTTCATCGAAATCGGGTAAAAAATGTGGAAGTTATGGCTGTTACAAGGAATGAGGAATTTCACCGATTTCTGTTTTCATTTTTCCTGAATAGTTAATGGTGTGGAATAGATGAAAATCGGGCTGATTTCGGAAAATAAGTCTCCTGTTATTTTTGGGAGACAGTCAAAATTTTTGATTTCAAAACTAACCGGGAAAACAGACGTCCAGCGGGAACGCTCGCTGATTGGGCTGTTCGGATCGCCGTCACCTCCCAGTGTTGCCCATTGGGTACGAAATTGTGTTTTCTAAGAGAAAAGTTATCAAACAAAAACAGAGGAAACCTAATTTTCCCCATCTCGCTTTTTCTATTTTTTTCTTCAGTTTTTCGATTTCGAACTTTACTGTTTCATGAAATTTTGCATCTGGGGACTATGGATTTCTCGATCTCAGCGCTTCAAGCGGCCATAAATGAACTATTCCAGCATGACGTCATTTTCCCGGTTTTTTTAAACATTCGTATTTTCTACACTGTTTTGTTTATTCGTAAATTAGGAAGTTCGGGCTGAAAGTTTGCCTTAGGGGGTTTTTAGAGGTGCTGAATCCGATTTTGGGGTCAAAAATAGGAAATTCCGACATGGTGAAATTCCTCATTCACGTTAATGTATGCGGATCGGCTACTATCAGTCCAGGAGTGATGATTTTCATAGGGGACCGTCTACTCACCAACCCTCACAATCCCTGAAAACTTCATAGAAATCGGACAATAACTTCGAATAGTTATGCGAGTTACAAGGATTTCATGACAGACACACTGACAGATAGACACGGAACCAAAATTGTTCAAGAAGGTCTAAAACGCAAAACGCTAGTGAAAATTTTGATTTTGGAGAACTTTTTTTTCATCCTTGAAAAGTGAAAACAAAGCTTCCGCTACCTTGGTAGACTCGGACAACTAAATAGTGACAATGGCATAGCTGTGATCTTTGCAGACGAGTGTTTTTTTAAATGTTGTTATTGCTTGTTGCTTTTTAGTCCTCCTGTGTTTATTGTAGACCTATTGTTTCTAAACTACCATCAAGTGAACTGGTGGGTGGTCTATACATGTCATATATGTCACCGGTGTCTCTTCTCTTATCACACTTCGTCTTCTCCTCTGGAACCTCCCAGGTTCCTAGGTTGTCATTGTTCCTGTGACGTCACTTCCGTCATTCTCGTCTCTACTTGTAATGTACACCATTTCGTGATTGTACAAATTCTGTAGGTCTCTTTTATTATCCACTATAAAATTTTCTCTTTGCAGTTGTTCCTAGTTCTAAGTTCTGCACATTGATATTTGAAACTGACTTCAATACGAAAGAAAATTCACGTTTATGTCGATTTATTGTAGTTTTGATGCTGTGTACCTAGTGTTGCGATTATACCTGAGTTATCATTGATCGTTGGAATATCTCTTCTAAACTATCGAGTGATCTGGACGGTAATCTTTATAGGTCACCGGTGTCTCGTCGCTTATCACACTTCGTCTTCTCCTCTGGAAGCTCCGTTGTTCCTAGGTTGTCATTTTTCCCGTGACGTCACTCCCGTTATTCTCCCAAGTACGTAATTGTGTGTCTTCGGTCCCCTCACCTCCAGGGTGGTGGTTTTTGTGCAAGGTCAGTCGCGGATCGATGCGAAGGGGTGTGTTCAGTTCACCCACCTTCCTCCACCACTCGCGCTGGGTCCCCGCTATTTTGTTTGAACTGGAGGTTCAGTGCGCGCCCTGCCGCCCGCCAGCTCGTGTCTCGGGTATGGTAACTTGCTCGGTGCTCGGTTTCCTTACTTCATCCGTCACCAAACAAGGTACGTAGCCGGTTTCGAACCCCCAGGAATCAGGCTTTTCCCTTCATTTTCTCTGCCATCATCTGCGGGTGTTTTTGTTTGGAATCGCCGACAAGGCAAAACCGTAGGATGGGTTTCTCTTATCAGTGTGCTCTAGTGTCCAGTGCCTTCGAGTCCTGCCACAGATGGGGATTGTGCTTTCTACTCTCGGAAAGGTTCTGCCTTTGACTCTGCAAACCTATACTGATAATAGGTAATCTGATTTACGTTGCATGTTTTGGCTCTACTCCAGGTTCTGTTGCATTCTCTTCAAGATCAACCCGTTGCGTCATTTTGCGTCAAAACATCGAGCACCCTCTGACAAACATGGTGTTTCTTGATGTTCACGCAGACGCTCGATTAATGGTTATAGATACTTATACTGTATATTCAAAGAACTTTACTTCCGTTCCTGATATTTTTGGTAAACAAACCAATCTCTATTCATAGACTTCATTGCTATTCATAGGCTTCATTGAAGTACAGAAAAATACTATCGTGATGACTATAAAAGATACGTCACTTCTTAAGGGTGCTACCATCATCTTGCATCATCTCATAATTTCCTAATAAAAAAAATAGTCATCCTTTGCTGGAATTCGTATTTCTTCCAATGTACAATCGTTATTGCTGTACAGAACACTTACCAACTACCAAGGTATTTTACATACTTTTATGAATGTCTGATGATTACCTACTTTTTTTTGCAACTCAAGTGTCTTCTAGTAATACTGAAGTAATGATCCTGCATGTCCGTAGGACGATGGGTTACATGGCATCTTATGATTTATCAAGAAATATCCCAAATTACTCCAAAGTCTCTGAGAAAAATCTGGTTGTGAGACTCCACCATCTACTAATTTTAGTAGGTATCTCTAATATTGTGAACTCTATTTGGAAAGCAACAGTTGTGTCCAGAGGTGGACGTACATGTGTATTCAAATTTAGAGTTTACAACAAAAAAAGCTTCGTAGATCATTGATACGAGTACTTACCTGTGGGTATTAAGAGGATCCTTGATTGTGTTTTATTGATCTTGTTTACACACCTTTGGTGGAGCCATCAATACCTTACTCATGAACTTTTATTTAGCGGTTTTCTTACTTGTCCACGAACGTTATGTCAGGGTTTTCATCAACCCTTTGTTATTTTGGGTCGATGCGGATTTCGACGTAACTTGTTGCGCCAACCGGTTGTACGAGCAATCACCCCTCGAATTACCTATTTCATGCTCTTGGAAGCACTGCAGTCGGATGTTGTGAAATTGACACAAACATAGTCAGATAAGTGTCTTCGGTGTATCAGGTATTTCATCGTTGACTTGGATTGTAAAGTTGAATGTTACATCATAGGTATTGGAATGTCATCGCGAATTTTGGTCAATGTTCCCACCAAATTCGTGTAATTATGTTCCTTCCTCAGAGAGAACTCATAGGGGGCAATCAAGTAGGCTTTAGTCAGGAACTTTTGGTTTTTTCACATTGAACTAAATGTCTCTATATTGTTCTGATATACCACTTTTGGGACTCTCCTAGTAAAAAAACGTCTGCCAAGTGGGTGTGGCACATAGCTTCCTCGTATCCATAACCCAATTATATAGATGGTCCGATGCGTAGTAGTTAATCTGAAAACACCAGTCTCTAAGTACCTTCCACTACCCTCATAGGGGACCATCTACACGCTAATCTGGACAATTCTAGAAAATTTCATCAAATTCGGACGAAAAATGTATGTGCGGTAGTGCTTGGATCGAAAAATTTCTCAGCTTGACTGGGAGTAGAACCTAGGACTCCAGAATGGGAGTCCAGAGCATTGCTCACTGTCCTATAAAGGGGTTGGTTGAAAGGGGTTTGAGATCCTCAGGTCACACGCGACTGTTACGGCTGTTACAAGGATTTTACGTTTGCGCATGCGCAGAGGCTACTGTAAGATTTTAAGGCCTTGATTTTCATTGGGGACCATCTACAACCTAATCCACATAATCCCTGAAAATGTCATCGAAATCGGGTAGAAAATGTGGAAGTTATGGCTGTTACAAGCAATTCACGTTCGCGCATGCGCAGTGGCTACTATCAATCCGGGGGTGATGATTTTCATAGGAAACCATCTAAACACTAATCTGTAACATCCCTGAAAATTTCAATGGAATCGGATGGAAAATGTGGAAGTTACGGCCGTTACAAGGAAATTCACGTTTGCGCATGCGCAGTCGCTTCTATCAGTCCGAGGATGATGATTTTCATAGAGGACTATTTAAACACTAATCTGTAACATCTCTGAAAATTTCATCGAAATCGGATGGAAAATGTGGAAGTTATGGCCGTTACAAGGAATTCACGTTTGCGCATGAGCAGCCGCTTCTATCAGTCCAAGGATGATGATTTTCATAGGGGACCGTCTACACACCAACCCGCACAATCCCTGAAAATTTCATCGAAATCGGACAATAACTTCGTATAGTTATGCGCGTTACAAGGAATTGATGACAGACGGACAGACACACAGACAGACAGACACGGAACCAAAATTGTTCAGGAAGGTCTAAAACGCAAAACGCGAGTGAAAATTTTGATTTTGGAGAACTTTTTTTTTCGTCCTTGAAAAGTGAAAACAAAGCTACGGCTAGCTTGGTAGACTCGGAAGCAAAAAAAGAGGAAACCCTCATACTAGGTCGGAAGAGGGTAAAAAAACTTACCGAAACAACCTCTTTCAAATTTGTTCTAGGGCTTACTCAATCAAAATCAGATTACCTATCAATTATAGGAACGGAATAGGCTTGTATTTATAAATCGCTTGTTTATTTATTTATTTTTTTTGCATTGTTAAATCAATCAACAATCACAATAACATAACTTCTATCAAATGTGCATGTTTGATTCCTTCAATAGACAGTGTCACGAATCACAAAATTATTGATGTTTCATTCATCATTCTGTTCATAAATATCTTCCGTTTCTAGAAGACATTTCTTGTTGTTCCAAGTTGAGATATCTTGGTGAGTGTACCTGTCTGTTTGGCCTTTTTATCTTATCCTTACGACTGGGCCGTTGGAAAATGGTTTAGAACCGGTTCGTTCCCCATAATGAGAAATTATCACCATTTCGCTCTCTGAGGCGGGAGAAATATTTTTAAACTCTGCAAATTATTACACAACGGTTTATTTATTTTATAAAGATCACTCGTCTGCCAAAAACTTGCCTTTTTCAATAATAAATAGTACCAATTAACCATATTATCGCGCAAGCTTAAAAATTAAGTTTATTTTGACAGAAAGTTCCTCCTCCCTAAACATCGTTATCCCAAAGTTGTGGGTGGATTTGCTTGGTTTTAAGGAAGCTCAAGGAAGTGACATGAAATTCTATTTGAACAAACAAAAATAGATCGAACGAAACAATATGAGTATTTAATTCTTTACTGAGGGTACTGAAGTTGCTTCAGTCTTGATAGTCAGGTTCCACACCAACCTTTCCGTGTTTATATTCACCATCTTCAAGGCATGAAGGCAAGGCAGTTGGTATCCAAGATTTCATTCGTAGGTAATACGTAAATTATCTTAGTAAATTAACTTGGTAAGGAAATGAAGGCATATGGAAATTATATAAGGAAATTTTTAATTATTAAAAATTGTTGGTTTAGTATTGAAATATGATAAGTTGTCAGTCGAGATTTTGTTCCAAATTTTCGAGTACTGATGAGGTGTGTAAATACACAATCGTCGGCATTTAACCTGACTATAGTTCTTCCTTCTGTCTTTCAGGACTAGAGATACTATTGAACCTGTCTTCACCCATAATAATATACGATTACCTGATAGATTTGGTATCAGGGAACCTATTCGTGGATCGGGGACCTATTCTGTTCAAAGGGTTATGTGCACGTCCTATACAGTGTGGTGTGAATATACTATGCAGGTACGAATAGTGGTAATAATGTTCCTGATCTCTTTAGTACTTGGACTTGTTAGGATCGTTTGGGTTAACTGCATCTAGGTCAAAGGTCGTTAATTAACGTCGAAAGCTCTTTGAGTTCCCTACGAGAGCGTGTCAATCAGCTCAGGTTGTCAGCTGAAGTCATTGAGGGCGGGCTCATTTTCTGGTTTTGTTTATAGGAAAGTTCTGTAGGTACCGTTGGGCGCTAGATGATAAAAAGGGAAAATTAGCACAACATCGTGGTGTTGGCTACCTACCTACCCATAATATTATACCGCCAAAATTATCAAATTTCTATTTATTTTGAACCACTTAAAATGGAATAACATTAATCTTATTTATGATCATTATAACTAATTACTTGATAAATATATAAAACGCCTCTCAAGTTGGGTGAGCAGTATAATATGGACATGTAGAATTTGTTGGTCTATAAATGAGTGCAGTATACTATCTCATGTAGAGCATGATTTTGGTTTATTATTTTCAATAATGAACCTTTGGAATCGACCAAGAAAAAAAAAATTTTAACACCCCCTCAAAATTTGATGGTTTACGTTTCAAGGTACGTAGAATCCAAAAATCGAATAAAAATTTGGCTGTCCGTACGCCGTATGCGGCACTTTTGCCACTTAGCATTGACCGATTTTGATGAAATTTGGTATGTAGGCTCCATTTGGGGTCTAGTTGTGCCCCGAAGCTTTTGGTTGATGTAGGTCACTTTTAAGGGTTCCAAAATCAATTTTGAAATTTTGAAAACGCCCTAACTCAAAACATTTTGATATAAAGGTATTGTTTTTCCTTCAATTTAAGATTCTATAGAATTTTTAGAATTTTTTGAGACCACGTGGAGCTCTGTAGGACAAACCGTTCGCTCCCTACGAAAATTTAAGGGTTTATATTGAAATATATATATAAATAAATCAAAACACGAGTGTGAATCGCAAAAGAAGCCTAATCTCCGTTCAAATTAGAGCTGACCGAAATGCGATCAATGGTTGGTGATTTTGATTTTTTTTTGATTTATTTTTTTTTTTTTTTCTTTTTTCTTCATATTGGATGGTTGGTGATTTTGTAGACGAGTGATCTATATAGAAAAATAATAAACCATTGTGTAATAATTTGCAGCGTTTTACGATCATGTTGATAGCTTTCTGAATTGCCAAACATCAACACGATCGAGACGTCGTTTGCTGAATACATTGATGATTCCATTAAGAAGAGGCGAAGGAGATTTTGACTTGAAATAACCCTCGGATAACGGATGAGCGCAGTGGAAGCGTGCTGGGCCCATAACCAAATGATGTTAGAAAGACGTGTGTGAAATCTTTGTTAGAAAAATATATTATAACAATACTCAACTCAACTTTCAGGAAAGCAATGAATGAAAATTTTCTTGCAAGTTCGTTTTCTTGGTAACTTGGTAATTTAAGAACACATGTTGAAACTATCTAATGCAGAGACTTCAACAAATTAGTTGCTTACTAAAGCTTAATAGCCTAAACTTGAAAAATTCGTAGATCATGATAGATAATCATTCTGATGTTGAGAAATCTTCTTTTTCTGCCTAGGAGTGTGCCGTAGAAGACAGCCAACATCGATTTCAATGAGCTAACCTTCACCCTCAAGAATTTTTTTCAAAATAACCCAAACGAAAACATCTCAAGACAAATACCTCTCTCATTATAAGTGCTGCTCAGAAGTGACCACAATTATAAAACCCGTTGTTTCCGCCTCTGAAGCAGGTAAAGGTTGAAACCAGCTGACTCGCTATACACAATGCCGACGGCTCGTAGACGGGTGATGTATGCAAATTTCATTCCTTTCTCCGCAGAGCCGTGTCCTTTTCGTGAGCTACCCGAACTAACGAGAAAGCTAATTCCAAGGTCTTGGCAGGTCGATCAACTGCATAAGCTTTGCCGGGGTTGTTAAGGTTTTTGCAGACTTATTAACCCTCGAGATAAGTAATTAATTGGTTTACAGACTAATTAGGTGAGCGAGTCAACTATTCTTCACCACGATACTATACTAACTCATAATATTGCACGGACGAGAACACATAATATCAATATTGATAATAAACTAAGTTGTGGTTATCGTATTTCAAAAATACTTACAAACTACCAAATTATCATTCCTCTTCAACCTATTAACACTATTAATGCCGATTATTCACTACAATGAAGTCACTACAAAGCGATCGGCAGAGTTTTTTTCTCTCTTTTTCAAATAACACCTGAGCTTTTGACTGTTAGTTAAGCCATTAAGCTTCTGGCGGCCCAGTATAATTTTGCCAATTCCTGACGGTCGTTCATTGTGTCAGATCTCCTGACATCCGTCAGTTGAGAGCATCTTGGTAGATGGCCACTGTCCATTTCTTCAAGTTGGCAGAGGGGACATAACATAAGGGAGCCGACCACGCCAATGCGGAGAAGGTTTTTTTGGGGGGAATCAAGTCCCGTTGCCATTCTCTGGCACTACTCTGCCTGGTCTGCCATACACTCCGGGCTTCACTTGCAACCCGACTGGAGCAAATTCTCCGTGCTGAGCTGATTAACATTGCTAAGTTCGGCTGCACTTCCAAGGAGTCACGATTTGCCAGTGCGTCGGCTCTCTCATTTCCGTGGAGATCACAGTGACTCGGGATCCACTGGAGAACAATCTGTATGCCATGTTCGATTAGTTGGTTAGTCCGATCACGAGCGAAGTCCACTACTCCGGCGAAGTCTGGTGACTGTCTCGAGCCGATGGAGAGAATCGCTGCTTGAGAGTCGATGAAGAAGACCACCTGCGACGGTCAGTCATGGCTGATCCTGTCCAATGCAAGGCAAGCTGCCTTGATTCGCCGTCAAAGCTTGTGGCCAGGCCACCAACTGGAGCAAACACCTTGAATCCCGTACAATAAGCGTCAGCTCCTGCGTTTTGTTCGCTTCCTGGGCTGATCCATCAGTGAAGATGTGCCTCCACTCACTGTAAGTGTACCAAAGGGTTTTGGTAACAGCGTTCCTGTTCCTCAGGAACAGTTCCCTTGTCGAGACCGTGACGTCATGACCTTCTTCACGCCTTAACTAAGGCTCAAGGGGGAAAAATTTCTCTCTTTTCCTCTCTCCGAAGAGGAAAGTCCGGTTCATCCTTACAAAGGAGTCCCGATCGTACAAAGAAGAATTTCAGTGATAGGAAGGTGAAGGGTCACAGATTTGTTTTCCTAAGCTTGGCTTCGTAATGTAGGAGTGGAGTTACGGCCTTTCTTGACCATTTCAACAAGGTCATTCTCGGTATGGGCAATGTTTATAGAGGGTAGTCTGCATGATGGGATGGGCTGCCGGGATCCTCTGTCAACTATGTCTTCCACCTTGCTGCTCAGTTGTTGGATGACCAGGCTCTGCGAGAAGGCTGCAATATACCTTCGATTCTGCTTAGGCAGAAAGTGGTCCGATTTATCTATATGCTCAAAATAGTTAACGGGTGTTCTTTATAAGATTATTTACTAGTCCGGGGGGTGCGGTATTGGTATTTTGTCGTAAGTACCCTTTCTGCAAGGAATGGTTGGGTGAGTTCTCATTGTGGATATTACAAAAAGTGAATCCTTTTGTGGAGGCCTACAATATGGTCAAAGGAAAATCTAAAGAGATCGTGACTCTCAAGTTATTAAGCGAGTGGGTGAACGGCTAAAGCTGACAAAAGCTATATTGAATTAACCTCTCAACCTCCCCTTTCCATTCGGGAAGTTCATTCCCCTTACGAATTCCATTAATCGCAAATAATCTCATCAATGAATTCGGCGGCACGTTCAACTCCTCGAGAAGACCCAAAGAAACGCTCAGAAAAGTCTAAGCCGTCCAATCTTATACTCGACTCTGAGATGCGCCAAGTTGA
The DNA here is from genome assembly GCA_009739505.2 of Apolygus lucorum. Classification (NCBI taxonomy): domain Eukaryota; kingdom Metazoa; phylum Arthropoda; class Insecta; order Hemiptera; family Miridae; genus Apolygus; species Apolygus lucorum. The sequence continues at coordinate 22,674,346 of CM019171.2, forward strand.
AAACTATGGTTGAAGGAGCTGTGCTTATAATCTCACTCATTATACAAAAGGAAGTTTCAGTTTGAAATTCAGCTCTTTCTCTGTACTTTCACTCCACCTTTAGAGACGATTGGAAATATTTGCTCTGTCATTCCATCTGATATTGATCAGATTTTTGAGTAGTTACTTTTCAGCGAAGTAGCCATATCAACTAGATTGTTTATTACAAGGATGACTAGGAATGATTTTCTGGTCGGAAATTTACATTCAAGTACCTACTCATTCTCAGTAGTTTGGTCCAGTGCTTTACGAGTACTACCTATATTATCTTGGCCTGTTTCTGGTTGTAACATAGAAAAACCTCAGTATTTCTTTGGTTGATGACTTGAATGACAAAAGCTTAGACGAGGAAAGGAGTGAACAAAAGAAGCGGTCTCAACGGTTGAGCGAAGACTGCTATGCCGCGGTCCATTAACTTCCAAAACCAGAGTGAGTGCGGAAACTGCAATCTGAGGCTAAAAAATGAGCAACTTTGAATAATATGGTTGACTTATTTAGCTGGTGATAATTAAAACAATCTGGGAATAAGATCGCAGACAGTCGAATTTGCTGTGAATCACATATCTTTCCACTTTCCTGTCTGTATACATACATGTTTCTACCAGTTACCAACATTTACAGGAACAAAACTTAGGTACTTTTTCTCCGAGTATTCTTCTCGGAATTATGAATATTTTTCTATTCTCTGAATTGCTTCGGGAATAATTTCCAGCCAGGTGATGATTAGCTGATCTGAAATTTTATGATGGACAAGTGAAAAACAGTTCAGAAAACAGACTTCGGCTGAACTCGAACCTACAAACTCCTGTTTTCCGTACTTATTTAGACGTCTTAGGTAATTATTCATGTGAAACATCTCGAAAGGAAAAACTGCGGGCTTTGGATTTGATTATCCTGCCAAAATGTAAACTTTTGAGACATTTTCTTGAAATGTTTGGTATGTCACATTTAGTATAATGAAATGGTCGCAAAAAGTCCATTCATACAGTATGAGTTAATGAGCGAATTTTCAAAGGAATCTTCAATGCTATGGTTAAAAAATCGAAATATTAGCTACATGACAGAGAGTTCATTGAGAGGCCTTGTGGGTGTTCCACATAGCACGAATCGTCAAAATTTACAATCAACCTTGTTACGTAGAAAGGGTGTTCATAATTGAAAACCCGGTTTCCATCGTAAACGAATTAGTTTGAATTATGTATTTAAATAAAGTGGACTATATGAATTACCAAAAAATAAATTGATAATTATAATGTTTTCTCCATCTCTTCGGTAATTATTGTTTGATTTTGATGATTCCGGCGGCTATATTTCAGATTTTCAATGCCCTAGAGCCATGCACTAATAAATGTCTAAAATCCTTAAAAATTTCAAATTTAGGTACAAATTTTCAAGTTTTTGCGCCTTCATTTTGGCGAAATATTAAGAAGAACGGCGACCGACTGAGACCCCTTAAGGAGCTCCTGCACAGTCAGTAAAATCCCTAGGGTGCCGTTAATTTCTTAAATTCTGCCGTTAGAGTCAAATATGAAAAAGATCTGACCCGATCGTGAATGGATGGGAAGTCCAGAGGAGAGATCGGAGAGAAGAATGGAAAATTTGAGAGAAAAATGCTGTAGAGGAGAGTAGAGCGAGTAGAGTAGACATCAATGAGGGGCAGCAAATGCCCGCAAATCAGCAGCTGCAAACAAATAGAGAAAATCATTAAAATTGTATTCTCCGGATGGAAAAGGACGAAAATTCCTGAAGAAGTCGCTTGAAACTTACTTCATCCTCGGGATATGGTTAGCGTGTTTAGATCCAATTCTTCGTCGGAGACAACAGCCGGATGTAGTACGTATAGAGAAACGTAGGGCTGATATGAAGAAGAAGGAGATCGGAGGCTCTGAATAGTCGCAGAACACAACGAGAGCTTGGTTTAGACTGTTTGGAGGATTTAACGACATGGAGGGAAGTAGGTACAGGTGGAGACAATAGAGAAGAGTTGGGATCAGGGATCTTTAAGAGGTTCGGAAAGGTAAACAAACGGCTTGTGATGCGGCAACAAACCTCTTGGTTGAAAGTTCTAAAAAGCTCAAAAAATTCACTCGTTTAGTAACCCCGAACTCACAGAGTACCTACACGTACATTGTTGTTTTTTCGATATGCAGTACTATACTGTACCAACATACTCTATGCACAGAGTATGTATTAAAGATGTTGAGAGCCCATATTCATGTTCTACTCCATACAACTTGGAATATTTTCACGATCATGTTGCTGGTTTTGATTTGAACCTTTGGAATTGACCAAGAAAATTGTTTTTTTAACACCCCCTCAAAATTTGTTGGTTTATGTTTCAAGGTACGTAGAATTTTTGGCCAAAAATTTGGCCGTCCGTCCGCCGTACGCGGCACTTTCCCCACTTAGCATTGACCGATTTTGATGAAATTTGGTATGAAGGCTCCATTTGGGTTCTAGTGGTGCCCCGAAGATTTTGGTTGGTGTAGGTCAGTTCTAAGGGTTCAAAAATGAATTTTGAAATTTTGAAAACGCCCTAACTCAAAAAATATGGACATAAAGGTATTGTTTTTCCATCAATTTAAGATAGTATAGAATTTTTAGAATTTTTTGAGTCCACGCGGAGCCCTGTAGGACGAACCGTTCGCTCCCTACGAGAATTTAAGGGTTGAACTTACGATAAATCAGAAACACGAGTGTGAATCGCAAAAGAGGCCTTGCAAAGGAAATGCAATCGATGTTTTTCTTCATGTTGGTGGCTTTGCAGTCGAGTGATCTATATTGGAAAATAATGCATTTTTTTTTAAATCCTCCCGTACGAATACAAATTGTTTAATAGGGGGGAAGCGAAATCGTGATCTAGTTCAAATCGAAATAAAAACCATTTTTCAATTAAATGGAACCGCAAAATAATTTTTCATTTTCTGTTTTGGTTTCTGTGGGATTGAAGTTGAGAAAATCATTGTTTCGAGAGAGGAGTGTTCGAACCTAAACGGATCGCCTCCAGATACAAGGTGCGGATTTCTTCGGAATGACCACCTCTCGAAGCTGAGCTGATGTCATCTACGGCAGATAGGATATATTCCAAGTCGAGCCTAGCAACATCTGGCTTCCTCCTACGCCCGACTCAGCGCCTACGCTGACTGGCCTACAGGTCGGCAAGTGATCGCCTCTCGGGATATATTCTTCCCCCTTCGCCCGAGTTAACGCTATCAGTTCCTGTAATTGGCTCGTCTGATGTGGGTCAAACACCGTCGTATCTTTTTGCGAGGTTCCTTGAGGTGATTCTTTTATGCCTATTCTGCTGTCCTTAGCAAGAAGGGCGCATCTCCGAAAATCAAGATTTTCAGTACAAGCACTTTTCGTTTTTTAAGTTTCGCGTCCAGTTAATTATAATTTTATCCCATTTTCGGGACATCATACGGTAGGTCCCATCATTCTCCAACTTACTACGGCCTTTTTTTTCATGGGAATTCACGTCATAACCAATTTAGAGGAGATACGCCCTTTCCGCTTAGTAAATGTGGGTGATATTCGAGATATAGGTACCTACGCCTTTTTTGTTGAGCATTCCAAGCACTTCAAGCGGTTTCCTGGCAGATTTTAGCCGGGGTTTTTAACATGATTCTTAGTTGTTTCTACACTACTTCTTCTTTTCCGCAGATTATTAAATTTAATCATATGGAAAAGTTCGGCCTCCAGCCCAGTTTGTTTGGTGACATATCATTAATAAGCGAGCACCCGACGAGATCCGGCTTTTTCGCTAAGCATTTTGGTTGCCAAGAACATATTTCGAATTTTTGCTGAGCAAAAAAGCCGTATCTCAGATGCGGCTTTCTTGCTTAGTAGATAAAGGTATTCGGCATGATATCCGCCTATTAGGCTTAGGAAAAACGACATACGCCTGATCGCCTAAGGATTTCAAGAAATTTCAGAGATACGCCCTTTTTCACTAGTGTTTTTGTGTACCTTTTCGTACCCATAGGTACATGAATGAGGTATCATAAGGTACAGAAGACTCCAAAGATTCTAGATATGAAAAAACCTGAAAATCGGCAAAATCCGAGTTACGCCCTTCTTGCTAAGGACGGCAGTATTAAGCTCTCTCTATGAATCCCACAGCTGTATGGATGTAAGATAGTCACCCAGAGAGAACCTATTTATTGCTTCTGAATGAAAGAAGCTGAAAGGGATGTGAAGATAATTTTTGCCCTTTTTGTGACATACATATTGGATCTGTACACTCTTTGGCTCAGGACTCGGCTAAATGGTTCAACAGTTATTCATCAAATTAATGTTTGATTGTAAAACTAAGAAAATTCCACAGTTGAGCTCCTCGAACAAGCTGTGTGAATTCACGGTGCCATGTTGTGTGATGAACGACGTAATTCCAACGCTATTCCCATTATCTGAGTGTGAAATAATTTATATTACTCGTATTTTGCGATTATTGGAAGATGATACATCGGAAGCTCAGCCGCTCCCACCCAAGATAACAGCCTTCGTAAATCCATACGCCTCAGCGGACCTCTTGAAGGGCCTCAAGTCAACTATAAACCAAACTGAAACCCTTCCGTGCTTCCCTCCGCCCGAACATCCTCTTTGAGTAAACCCATTCATTCCCTTATCGACCGGAAATCTATTATTAGGAAACTAGGCAGAGCACCATCGTTATTTTACGTCACCACAGAATACGAGCAGAACACAATGCCACCGCAGTCAACGGCTTGGTACAAGAAGTGAAATCATTGTGGCAATCTGTAGATCACCATGAAAATCGTATCAGTGTCGCCCATCAAATACCTACTTATTCAAACAGGCTACTCTCTTGGCAAATGTCATGATCGGGGCTCAATGCCAGGTACAAGGAATTAATGTCACTGTAGATCCTTGGTTGCAGGTTTCCAAAGAACCGTCGCAAAATTGGACCATTGATTTGGGTTGAGTTATCAGTGATTAAGAGGAAGACAGTGGTAAAAAAAGCTGCAAATTATTACACAATGGTTTATTATTTTTCTATAGATCACTCGTCTACAAAGCGACCAACCATCCAACAAGAAGAAAAACATCGATCGCATTTCGGTCAGCTAAAATTTGAACGGAGATTAGGCCTCTTTTGCGATTCACACTCGTGTTTCTGATTTATCGTACGTAAAACCCTTAAATTCTCGTAGGGAGCGAACGGTTTGTCCTACAGAGCTCCGAGTGGTCTCAAAAAATTCTATGCTATCTTAAATTGATGGAAAAACAATACCTTTATATCAAATTTTTTTGATTTAGGGCGTTTTCAAAATTTCAAAACTAATTTTTCAACCCTTAGAAGTGACTTACATCAACCAAAATCTTCGGGGCACAACTAGACCCCAAATGGACCCCCAATGCTAAGTGAGGAAAGTGCCGCGTAAGGCGCACAGTGGGGCGGGAGTGGAAAAAAATCCATTTTTGCAAAGTGACCATAAATAAAATGTAATGTGGTTTTTTCAAAGTCTGTTACCTGTAGAATTAGGCTGTGAAAGACCTTCGGTGGGTAAAAATTGTTTTCACTACTAAATGGAGGCTGAAACCTGATATTTCGAGATTTTAAGCACTTTGACAGTGTAATTTGACAATTTCCTACCACGTTCTATGTGTTACAAAAAAATTTTAATTATATAATGTTGGATATGTATATGCAGTATCTATAAAAAATACGATTTTTTTTTCAAAACATTTTAGGTTGAAAATTAGCTCCGGATTTGGGGTTTTACAGCGAAATTCTGCTTTAGAGGCGTGGAAAGCCCAAGCTTCGCCTATTCGCTTATTTTTTGACCCTTAGAAGTGACCTACATCAACAAACATCTTCGGGGCACAACTAGACCCCAGAAGGAGCCCACATACCAAATTTCATCAAAATCGGTCAATGCTAAGTGGCAAAAGTGCCGCGTACGGCGGACGGACGGCCAAATTTTTATTCGATTTTTGGATTCTACGTACCTTGAAACGTGAACCATCAAATTTTGAGGGGGTGTTAAACATTTTTTTTCTTGGTTGATTCCAAAGGTTCATTATTGAAAATAATAAACCAAAATCGTCGTTTAAAATTGTTGAATGTGCTCGTAGTTGCACGTTGGAGAAAGGAGTAGGAGTAGAGTGAACAATATTATCGCGAGAAGGAAGGACGTTTTATATTTTCATTTTTACCGGTTACTCCCCAATTTGACTAACTGAAGGACTTGGTACATGTTGTGCTTTGTGCTCGGTGAATACCTCTTGTTTGAGCCTGGTTCGGTATCTGATCTTCATAGACCGTCCATCTTCTCCCAGTCCGTATCGATCCCAAACCACCTACACTTACCATCTCATTGCGGAGGTAACGGTCACCGATGGCCACATTATGCAGGCGAGTTGAGGGGGTAAGGAGTGTAATCAGAACGGTAAAGAGTGTCTGTTCGTCAAGATAACGTCATCGGACGTCTGTAGGAATACCTAACTGGGTTGTAGAATAGCCTCATCGTGGTACTCTGTAACTATCGGACAGACCACAATCTCTAAACGGTAGGGGAAGGAAAAACATCTGGTGCACCATAATGCTGAGCTTAACTCTACTTTATTATAACACTTACTTTCCAAATTTTACCTGATTGTGAAGTAATGTCTAAATATAATATCTAACACCCACCACTACCTATTTATGTAAATCATCTCGACGTTCTCTCTTATTTATGGCGATCCGTTGCATTCTCTTGTTCGCAGTTGTTTCCTTTGACTTATCTATAGAATCCTTTCATCACGAGAGAGAGGACCCCGTAGAAGCTCTCGGCTAATGGTCTGTGGCGGTCTTCATACCCCTTTCTGTTCATTTCCAGACTGGATACTTCAATTAAGTTTCTCGTACAGCATCCATGCTTACAGAGCACGACTCTTCATTTATCCCACGCTTTTCCTCTTTCTTCGCTCGTGAATGCTGGGAGACATCAGGGATGGCAGTACGACTTGTTAAATTGATTTAATCCGCTTTGAAAAATGTCGATTTGTATTGTACCTGCAGTCACCAAGGGATGTTTGGTTTCAAGCGCAGGCCAGAAATAGCCGACCCCGGGTTTCGACTCCCTGCTGACAACGAAAGAAATGAGAAAGTTCATTGACAAGAAAATAATTTTAAAAACGTATGCCAAGTGGGTGTGGCACATAGCTTCCTCTTATCCATAACCCGATTGTATAGATGATCCGATGCATAGTAGTTAATCTCAAAACATCAATCTCTAAGTACCTACCACTGCCCTTATAGGGGACCATCTACACGTCAACCCGCACAATCTCTGAATATTGTAGGTAAATGTAGAAATTATGGCTGTAACAAGGAAATATACTTTTGCGCATGCGCAGGGTCTACTATCAGTCTGGGGGCGATGATTTTCATAGGGGGACCATCTACACGCCAATCCGCACAATCCCTGAAAATTTCATCGAAATCGGATGAGAATTGTAGGAGTCATGGCTGTGGCAAGGAAATCATGGCAGACAGACAGACACGGAACCAAAATTGTTCAGGAAGGTCTGAAACGTGAAACGCGAGTGGAAATTTTGATTTTGGAGAACTTTTGTTTTCAACCTTGAAAAGTGAAAACAAAGCTTCCGCTACCTTGGTAGACTCGGAAGCAAAAAACAGTAACTGTTTGCTTGAACAACTTTTTACGCCCAAACAGCTTGACCGTGGTCAGCAAGTTCCTGAGATTGGCTAGGACACAGGCTAGATGCTTCCTTAACAACCTTTTTTGCCTGAATAAAACTCTCCTTTGCATTCGCTGGTTTGATTTCCAAGTTTCAGTAGGGTATGAATGCTGGTTATATGAAGGAACTTTGTTTGATATGCTGCAATGTTTCCCTTCTTTAATTGAGAATAGAGGCTATGACGAATATGATATAATTTTGCTCAAACAACGTATACAAAAGAAACATTTAAAAATACAAAATGGACGACAGCAATCCAGTCGAATGCCGATGACTCGTCAGAAAATTTTAATGAATTTACTTGATACTATCTGGCTGAAAACATGAAAACTAGAAGATTTTTGAACAGAAAAAGTAGCAGAATTGTGAAATATCTTACCAGGTAGTCGTTGATTCGAAGAGAATCAGTTTTCCAATCATCTTCCGTTGACACGAGTTGACATTGTGCGCCAGAGAAGAGATAACGGTGGCTGCGTATCAATTCAAAACTAGTTCACGCCAATAAAGCCAATAGAAATTTATTCCAAGACCCCCAGTATGGAGATGATACGGCCAAGCGACGACTGGAATGAAAAATACTTCGGTATTTTTGTGAGGCGTGGAATGAGTCGTTAACTGCCCAGAGGACGTGGCACGTTTTAGATTACCTCACGGCCCATTTCATGGTGGAATCATCAAGTGGTCGTCGCGGAGCCGTGTGGTTCTAGATCAAGGTCTGCAGGCGCATCTTTGGTCGTACAAGGAATCAGGAACTCTTGGTCTCTTCAGTATGGTACTTCTGCTGACAACAATGTCTTAGACCAAGGTCTGAAACAAGTAGAATTGTGTAGAATATTAACCATTCTTCTTTGACTTATACTTACTATAACTGGACACTCATAATTATTTGTCGAACGCAACTTTTCATTGAACTCGAAATATTCCTTGAATTCTGAAAACACAATATTTACTGGATCGTACTCACTCACCATTGGATTTATTGATCCATGTCAAACCTGTAGTTGATGAAGGGAACCCCCCCCCCCCCTTAGTACTAAAGTGGGTCGGCGGAGTATTGTGCCCCTGTATCTAGAACACGGTTCAGTCTATTGACATGAAATGTTTTCCACTAGGTAGTACATACAGTCATCTTCACTTTAGATGGATGGATTTTGAAAATATCAATTTATAGCTTAGGTATAATTTTTTCAAAATTCCGTTTTGCTTCCGAGTCTACCAAGGTAGCGGAAGCTTTGTTTTCACTTTTCAAGGACGAAAAAAAAATTTCTCCAAAATCAAAATTTTCACTCGCGTTTTGCGTTTTAGACCTTTCTGAACAATTTTGGTTCAGTGTCTGTCTGTCTGTGTGTCTGTCATGAATTCCTTGTAACGCGCATAACTATACGAAGTTATTGTCCGATTTCAATGAAATTTTCAGGGATTGTGCGGGTTGGTGTGTAGACGGTCCCCTATGAAATTCATCATCCCCGGACTGATAGAAGCGACTGTGCATGCGCAAACGTGAATTCCTTATAACGGCCATAACTTCTGCATTTTCCGTCCGATTTCAATGAAATTTTCAGGGATGTTACAGATTAGTATTTAGATGGTCCCCTATGAAAATCACCACCTTCGGACTGATAGTAGCCACTGCGCATGCGCAAACGTGAATTCCTTGTAACGGCCATAACTTCTACATTTTCCATCCGATTTCAATGAAATTTTCAGGGATGTTACAGATTAACTTGTTTTGATGTTTTGAGATTAACTACTATGCATCGGATCATCTATACAATCGGGTTATGGATACGAGGAAGCTATGTGCCACACCCACTTGGCAGACGTTTTTTTTCTGAATTTTTTCAACTTCAAAAAATTATTTTAAAACCTTATTGTTGAAATTTTGAGAAAACATCCGAATAAAGTGGAGTTCAACTATATCAGTTTCGAGGAAAAATCGGGGAAACACGACAACTTCAACCATTACAGAGAAACAGGGGCAAGAAGGTCCAAAAACGTGATTTTACAGCCCTTTTTCTGAAACTTCACAAAACTCATCTCAAAGTAAAAAGTAACTCCCAATGACAACAACGACTTCAAACATGCAAAAAATGATAGATAGTGAAGAAGAATAAGGCAGAAGTTTAATTTCATTAGGTTTGTTATCTTTTTTCGCGGTTTTGGTATTGTCAGTTCGATTTTTTCCAAATTCAAAAATAATACACCATTTTGTGCGCATTTTTATAAACAATTGTTTAATTTCAAAAACAAAAAAGAAAATTTTTTCAATTTTTTATTGCTGGGTTTCCTGAAAAGTATTCACGCCAGATAAATTTGTGTACAATGTCAGTCTTTTTTTTGTCACTTATAAAACATACTTCCAGTTTACATGAATGCTATGATTATTAGGATAACTTTTGTAATTGGCGAACGCCGTAAATAAATAAACACCAACCGAAAACTGACATAATTACAAATTATCAAGTGCCACGAATGAATAACTAATGATGGTCGATAACTTCTCTTGTGTTAGAGTCATCACTTCTCCCCTTTTGGATGCTCTTTAATTATTCTCCCTGTTTGCTTCACGAACAGTTGTTAGGTAATAAATTATTATAATCAAATGGGGAATTTGCCTCATATATGTATATTTTTTTCGAATGAGGGTTTATTTTTATGGAATAAAACCATGGTGAGCTGCTCGAAAACGCATCCAAAAAATTTAGAGAATTTAAGGAAGATGGAAATTTTAAATGTGGTGGCAATGTGTAAGAGGTAGCCATGTTTGAAACGTAACGGATATTCTACCAATCTGACTTCAAAGGAGGTTCTGTGGCGCTTACCACAGAAGCGGAACATACACGAACTTTTAGCTTACAAGTAGTGCGCACAAGAGTGCGCCGCGAACTGGCAGGAAGAACCCAGATACAAAAGTGACCAAAAGAAACAATATTACTCACTTTTTTACAATACGATTCTACCTACTAGTTTATCAAGCATTATTAGTCTTGTTCTTCTCAGAGAAGACTTCTCTTATTTAGTTTCAAGATTTGAATCACATTATTTGAGTAGCCATTTCACTGGATCGTTTTGTGTGGCGGTGCGAGAACTCTGTCTGTTGTCGGAGTTGTTTTCGCGTCGTTTTTTTTTTTGTATGACGTCAACAATATTCCTCGATTTTCGCGGTGTTTTGTAACAGAGGCTTCACTTGTTTAGGCATTTTCTCCTACGGTAATTTTTTCCCCTTGGTTATTCCTAGTGTTGAACGTTATTCTAGGGCCCTATTATAGGATTTGACTTGAAATTCCAGAATCTAAAATTGAGGCTAATTCCCCATTCTATGTCTCGGTCACATGATTTCCAAATCCATTTTCGATATGTTTTGAATGACATCAGATACTCGTAACATTTTTAAAAATATATTTTTGTCCAAGTTCTTTTGCGGAAAAGTTCGTATTTTCTGTTTTAAGTTAACGTGAGATATTTACTTAAAAAGTTGTGTAGTGTCGTCAGTGGTTCAATTCGTTTTGAGTGGTCACTAGTACAGACATTACACTCCCTGTCTAATCTGCAAGCTCTTTTCTTTCTATTCCTCCAATAACTAGGTACCAAGTGTGAGTGAAGTCTCATCACCTTGTCTTTGGGACAAAAGTTTCTCCACTCCTTACTTTCTTGAAGTGTTGTGAGGGAAATTGAATGTTCGCTATGTCTCATTCTTGATCAGCTGAGTCGTGGTTTGTTTGTAATAGAATGATACTGGTAATTAGGATCGATAGGATTATTTCCGATACTGACTGAGCCGAATTTTTAAATTTTGATATTAATTTCAGGTCACAAGCTTTAATAGTTTCTCGATAAGTTCGAAAGTCTTTGATGAAAGGCAACTTTGACTTTTATATTGATACGATGAAAAAAGGATGAGAACCGCAGCTGGAAATGATGCGACCAACCCAAGATTGTTCTTCCAGATCGTGCCAACTTCTGGCACACTGGCGTGACAAGAATCTCCAAGAATTCCTGGTTCGATCCCCGTGGAAATTCATAGCTCCTGCAGCTGGAGGGTCTCTCCCATATTGCTCTCCCTAGATTGCCCGCCTCGGTTGTTATATTTTTCCCCAGGTACGCATAAAACCTTCCCGTTACACCTCGGCAGTGTATTTCTCGCCTCCCTTCCTCCCTTTGTTTTGCTTGCCAATCAGGATGTTGACTTGGGGGAGTTGTCACTCTTGGCTCTTAATTAGATCAGAGATCTTCCACTGAAGGTATCGCCTGTTTGGAAATTCGATTAGTCCGGCTTTTCGTTCTTGTTTGCTTTGTGTGCCTACAACTTGGGAAAAAGTAATTAAGGATCGTGCCAGCGCCCGATCGATACTTTTGATACTCCTACCTTTCCAGAGTTGTTGGTCAACCATTTATTTGATCAAAGAGTTAACCAATTTCCATCTAATTCATTATTTGAGGGAGGAAATCTCGGCGTATCCTCTCTCCCGGATGGATTGTTCTAAAACTTTATCTCGTTTTACTGATCTTGGTGGTTGACTCTTAGTTTGATTAGTTCACCAAGTTGTTAATAGTTCTTGTGAGCCAATCGTATTTTGTAATCTATCATCTATCCATCAGTATTAGTGAGCATTTAGACCGGAGCCGAGGCCGAAAACGGTGACTTACGAGTTGACAGCTACAAACCAATTTTTATTAAAATGTCCTCCAAATGAGTAAAAAATGGATCTCTGCCATTCCAAAATAGTGTTTGTTTGAAATTGCCAAATTTAGAGAAATGGTGACTTACGTAGTTGATGGCTGGAAATCAATTCACCCGCAAGAACTAATTATTTAAAGGTGGAAATTTCGACTCCGCCACCCTCTTTCTCCGCTCCTGTACAGACAGAATCGATCAAATTTCGTCAAAATTTTGACTTATTAGTTGACGGCTGAAATTTTTGTAGCACTTTGGTATCGATGAGAAAGAAAAAAAAACTGCCTCCCTCCACCCCTCGTCCACTCAGCAGATTCGATTCAAAATTGTAACATTTTGGCTCAAATTTTGACTTATTAGTTGATGCGTGAATTTTGGTTTGCGGGTTCTTTATGCATGTCTTGTTAATCAAAACCTAGTCTGCCGTTTTGATTCCGCGCCGTTCATTCAGCAGTGATGGTCCGAAATTTGACCAAATTTGGTCTTTATCCAGTTGATGGCTGACATTTATTTTGCGAGTAGTTGAATATTAGTTCTTTTGAAAATGCCAAGTCTGCCTTTCTGATTTCGCGTCATTCATTCAGCAGAGATGGTCAAATTTCGGCCCAAACATGAACTTATTAGTTAATAAATATATTTTTCAAAATTTTTCGTTGTTGAAAATTGCAAAATTATCTCCTAAATGCTACTGTAAGACAATAAAATACAATTTCGGAAACGCGTCGTTTGTAGAGCAGAAGCCAAATATTCTCAATTATATCTTCTACGTGAGGGAGCTTTACTGCTCACTCAATTTGGCAGACTTTTCTTCAAGGCTATCCATTATATCAAGGATGAATGCAGATCATAGCTACTGCTAGAAATAGGTCTTCACAATAAAACATTCTAGGGTTTTCGAAATTCATAAGTGCATCTAGCTAGGGTATTGAAAAACTAAATGATTCCCTCTGGAATCATCAAAATCGCACAATAATTGCTGGCGAAAAGTAGGAAAAACACTAACTGAATAGACAGTTTTTCCCACTTGTTCAATAAATTTTTCTTATTATTTGAACAGAAGGCCCTATTTCAGTCTCTCAGGTCAAGAATGATCTTTCCATGGGCGCTATCGGCGCCCGCAGAATCTGTCTGTAAGCCCAATTTTTTTGGAGTAGAAGGAAACTTGGAAAAATCCTTGGTTCCCTTCAATGAAGTTCTCTTCATAGAGAACTATTGTCTTTGAGTCATAATGTTTTTATTGGAGTATCAAGGTAGCGGTATCAAGTACTATGATTGGAGTATCAAGGTAGCTATAAGTTCTGGGTTAAAAGTGCATAAACTGTTTCAGGTAAAAATCTGACTTCCAAAAAGATACCTCAGTGTATTTACGGGTTAAAATGCCTGTCGAACTGCACAAACCTTGGATGGAGTTGATGGTACGAGGTAGGTCATGCCTTGATTGAATGAACTGTGAACTGAGGGAACCATATAACAGCTTCGTATCATGATTAATGACGCCATAATTTATTCCCTGATTAGCATTCGTGTTGAAGATCTGCAATCGGAACTATTCGCATCCACGATTGTAATTTAGTTTGTTTAGGGAAATCGCGTTGGCAGCGCTTTCGATTTTCTCTAACCTCCACCTTGTCGTTGACCCCCACGCATCTCTAATCGCGTCTCCCTGAATAAAGATCGAAGATCGTTTTAACCGAGAAAGTGACCAACGATTTCGCGGAATATCCCGCTACTACCGGTTCTCCCTCACTTTATTCCTAAGTTTTTTCAACAATTATAAAGATTATCCAATTCTACGTAATGCCAGCGGTTACTGCAATTTTAAATTTAGGAAAAGTGATGAATAACCTTCCAATTATATTATTTTTCAACTTTAGATATTCTCGTTTTTAGCGTTGAGGTATCTTTGATTTTTCTAAAGTGAGGTATTTATTCAACTCTAAACATTATTATAGCATTAGCAAACTGAATTAAACCTTTAACAAACTGAATGAAACCTTTAACAAACTGAATTAAACCTTTAGCAAACTGAATTAAACCTTCAGCAAACTGACTTAATCCTTTCACAAAATGAATTAACCCTCCCACAAATAGAATTAAACCTTTCGCATACTGAATTAAACTTTTCGCAATAAACAATTTAATAAATTTCTAATAAACAAAAATACTAATAAATAAACACGTTAAACTATCCATATATAAGTCAATGTTCTAAAGTAAACAATCACATGAATAGTCCGATTTTTCAAAAAAGGGGAAGGTCAGTGGAGGGGTTGGCAGCAGGAAGTACGAGATGTCCATTTTCAACGGGATTTTCAAGGAATTCGACCGTCCCTCCTTCGAGCGTTCAGCAATACTCACGATACTCAGCAGTATTCAGCAATACTCACTGAACTAATATTTGAATCGCTGTCGCTCATCACCACAACAATGTTCCTCACAAAACCAAAAAAAAAACAAAAAAATAGAAAAAACCTACGAACACTTTTATGACGAGAATGTTGACGGGAAGGGAAGGGTGACTCTACACAGTGAAGGTCAATGAAAGTTTGCCAGTCCACAGGGAAGATATTGACCGTCCACAGATAAGGTATTGTTTCGGGGACTTCACTCACTCTTATGTCCTCTGATCATGTTTGGTGCAGAGGATTAATTTTATGAAAGGTTCACTTGTAATTGGGAAAGGTTTAATTCAGTTTGCGAAAGGTTTAATTCCAATTGTGAAAGGGTTAATTCAGTTTGAGAAAAGTTTAATTCTAATTGTGAAAGGTTTAATTCAGTTTGCAATAAGTTTAAATCAAATTGCGAAAAGTTTAATTCAGATTGCTAAAGGTTTAATTCAGTTTGATAATGCTATATAAAAACTGTACTTTTCACATTGCTAAAAGTAACTACCTGCACATGTAGGTACTTATTCCTATTACTATGGTAAGAACAATATGAGATTACTTCCAACTGCTCAAAGCTCAGTTGTCTGATTTTATTTAATTTTTTTTTCAACTTCCCCTAAGAAAAAATGCGGAGTTTAATGAAACTTCAAGTGTGAGTTTCTGGTAGACCTCAAAGGGGCAAAATACCAGTTTCGAGGGGACAGAGCGGCCAACACGTAATTTTCCAAGGGGGGACTCAACGAGGCTCAGCCAACAATGGGGAAACTCAGAACCAGCGGGGGAATTCAGAATATTAGCGGGTATAACAACGGAGACTAATCGCTAGACTGTCGGAACGCCAGACATGAAAGAAGGCACCAGAAATAGGAGCTTATCTAAACTGAAATCGCTTGATTAAATGCCGTCCCATTCCTTGAGGTACCTAGTATTAAAAAAATAAGTCGCTGAAAAAAAGAGCGAAGATGAGGTTTGCAAACAATTTTTTTTGATCAGCTGCGTGGAATTTTTTAGCTAAATTGTACGTTTTTCGGTGTGCTGAATCCAAAAATGACCGCCATTTTTCTCCATCACGTACAGTTTGCTTGCAAAATATGGGGGGGGGGGGCTCAAAAAACAAAAATTTAGAAAAAATGCCATCTATACAGGGTGTCCATGAAGTTATGGTCCACCCTCCGGCATTACCGTAATTCATTACGTAATAAAATGAGCCCAACGCCATATTTCATATTTTTTTGTGTAGAATTCAGGAAAAATACTTTTGCTCAAAAAAATTGCGCGCAATTGACACTAACTTTGTTTTTTCAAATGGGAACCCCCATTTTTTTATTGCAGATTCAGATTCTACGTCAAATTTAATGAGAAATTCATACCCGAATCGATTTTTTTCATCGCGTGCAACTGGTACTTTTCGCGCGCAAAGTGACCAGGGTGCGCAAAAGTGAATTTTTTTCACCCCAAGTGTGGCACATTTTTTTCGTTATTTTTTACGCTGAATCACGGTTGAGGTCCTTTCTTCGATTTCATCGTTATTTTTCCAAATTTAGAAGGAAAAATAATGTTTTTGGACTTTATTTTCCCTCCCCCTTTCGCGACACGGGCTGGGGACCGGCTATGGCAGGATTAAAAATAAATGCCTCACTTCTAAATTTAAAAAATGTTGGAAAGTAGGTAGGTACTACTTTACTACATTACTGTAACAAAAATCAAAAAGCTTCTCATCTAAAAACCTTTAAAAAAATTAAAAGTTACTTGTTATTTGTCTGCAGGCAAAAGGAGGAAATTTCGAGCAGTTGCTGTGATTTTTAAATGTCATTATTATTATCTTAGTTTTTTATTACTAGGTACTTGTTTTCGGAGATTTTGAAACTTTTAATTTTTTTGAGAATTTTGAGATGAGAAGCTTTTTGATTTATTTTTTTTAACTTTCCACTATTTCCAAACTTTTTTTAAAATTTAGAAGTGAGGAATTTGTTTTTAATCTAGCCAGGTCCCCACCCAGCCCGTATTGCGAAAGTCAAAGTCAAGTCCAAAAACATTATTTTTCCTTCTAAATTTGGAAAAACAGCGATGAAAACGATGAAAGGACCTCACCACGTGATTCAGCGTCAAAAATAATGAAAAAAAAAGTGCCACACTTGGGGTGAAAAAAAAATCACTTTTGCGCACTTTGCGCGCGAAAAGTACGCGATGAAAAAAATCGATTCGGGTATGAATTTCTCATGAAATTTGACGTAGAATCTGAATCTGCAATAAAAAATGGGGGTTCCTATTTGAAAAACAAAGTTAGTGTCGATTGCGCACAATTGCGCGCAATTTTTTTGCGCAAAAGTATTTTTCCTGAATTCTTTACAAAAAAAATATGAAAAATGGCGTTGGGCCCATTTTATTACGTAATTAAATACGGAAATGCCGGAGGGTGGACCATAACTTCTGGGACACCCTGTATTATGCACAAACTCAAAATAATAGATATATATATGACGGCGGATAAAGTTGATTTTCCTCAATTTCCCCTTCTTCAGGACCCGAATAGTCACCCATGATAAGGAAGTATCAGAACAATCGGAATTATTTAATTAAACTGTGGACTATATTTTTATACTGTTGTCGAAAAATTAATTATTAAGATGAATTATTAAGTATTGATTGGATAAAGTCAGCTCGTCAGACCTGGAACACTCCCCCCTCGATAAACTTAGTACGAATGCAGTAAGTAGGTATACGACCAACGAAATAGCTGGTACCTTCTCAAGGCGGAACTCTCATGAAAACTGTGCCACCAAGGGCCTCGACGATGGGTTTAGGGGCTGCATCCCCACCCCGTGAATCCAAAATAATACCACCAGGGAGGTAGGTATTCTCTGAGGGGTTTTCTCGAGCGTCCATAGACGACACCTAATGTGTTTGCCTTCAGAGCTGAACTTAATCAAATCTTACAAATCAGTAATTAAATTATCAATCACATTGATATCATATTTGATGAAATATAACGAATGAAGCAACGTAGGAATTGATATTGAATGTTGTGGGAATTCTCCACCGACACGGCCATTCTGACCATGCTTCCGTCCCGGGAAGCGTCAATCTGCAACACAGAGAAATACAAACGAATCAGCTCTCATCAGACGGACTCCCCTTGCTCCACCCTACCTACTAGGGAAGCATTGGACGAGCGCGCTCATGGCGCGAGTGAATCAAAAAGTTGACTGTGGTTAATCCACAACAATAATTAATGCAAATGGTACATAGGTACCTCGAATTCATGAGTCCGAGAGGCATAAAAACAGCCTGAAATTTCGTGAAGGGGGAGGGATTATCATCCAGAACTCAGGTATAATCAGAATTTCGGGCTATCTGATATAATTGATAAAATGTGGTTTGGTATTGTTTAATTGTACCAATGTTTGATATACTGTCAAAATTTAAAGATTCGATTTCAATCAAATGATGGTGTGTCTGAGTACACCTCAAAATTTTAATTTCAATGCCTTGAACGACTTGTGTTACCCAATGTTATTTCAAAACTTTAAAACGATCCACTCATGGATAATCTGTGAGCCGCGAAGGCAAAGACACTTCCATGTGTCAAGATGAACACACACTCATCACTCCAATCAGTGGGTACAATTACCCAAAACATGCGGTGCTCTCAAGGTCTGCAACCTTATCACGACGATTCTGATGCTCACTAGCATACTGAAGAACTGTTCAAAACAATGTTGGTTTCAGAGTGTGGTCAACATAAACATGGTGTACTTGTGATATGTCCGAATTCGAAAACGAAACTCCCATCAGAGGCCAGACTTGACAGCCGCATTGCGCGTGTCCATATAGGACTAGCGACAAGCTAAACTGCCCATGTGCTTGATAAAGACCGCATCGCTCGTTCATAGGAAATTATGTGTCCTATGCCGGCGAAAAGCTAAGTCAATTACCAGAACACAGGTAACATAGAATGACCGCATCGCTGTCCCAAGATGATCTTGACCAGCGAAAAGCTAAGCCATCTTAATACCTTTTTTCGTCCAAACAAAAATGAGGTTGTTATTTCGACTCAAACAGCACACAAAATAGTCCGTTGGTATCCAAAATTTGGAATAACGATAATCAAGTAACATATTGTAGACATTATGGAAACACATTCCATCAAAATTAGACTGTTACTACAATGGGTAACATCAAATCTAGGCTTCAGGTATTTAAGTGATGTGTAGGTCCTTACTAGGTAGATTCGTTGTCTTCATTTTCATCTGTTAGAATTGATTGATCGTTTATGGGAAACGGAGCCAACCTTAATCTGTCATGAGAGTATTTATAAACACGTCTCTTATCCATAGACCTTATTGTGTACCTATCATTAGGTAAAATTTCGTGAATTTGAAACGGGCCTCGATATTTACAATCGAGCTTTACTTGATTACGATCTTCATTTTTAAGAAGTACTAGGTCTCCAACTTTAAATTGTTTAATTTTTGCTTTCCCTTTATCAAATCTAGACTTATCATATTGAGCTTGTTTTTCAATGGCTCGGGCAGCTTGCTCTCTCTCTTCAGATAAATTTATAGTAGGTGTGTCAGCTACATGCTCCGTGACAGAAATAAGACCTAAAGGTCGTGAAATTCTTCCAAACATGAGTTCCATGGGGGATACTTTTGTGATTCTATGAGGGGTGGTATTCAGCGTAAGTTGGATGTCACCTATACAGGATTGCCAGGATTTACTTTCGTTTGTTTCTACGACAGTAAGCATGTTTCGAAGGCTACTCATTAGGCGTTCTACTTGCCCATTAGCTCGAGATGCACCCGTGGCAATGAAATGCAATTCAATTTGATGACTAGAACAGAAATCTTGGAAGTCCTTAGACTGATAACAACGACCTTGATCGCAAATGATACGTTTTGGGGGTCCAAATAAATTTATTGCAGAACGCAACGCCTTGATGGCATTGTTAGCATCGATGTTCCTTGTATGGTGCAAGAGACAATATTTCGTGAAAGCGTCAATGGTAACAAATATGTATTCTTTTGCATCGTTCTTTCCACTTAACTTCCCGGTGGCATCAAGATGAATTGTATGCCAGGGGATCGATGTTTTTGGTATAGGATGTAGCTCGATTTGACGTGGACCAGAATCCGATTTTGCTGTTTTACAAACTAAGCAATTTTCCACGAACTTCTTGACAAATCTAGCCATACTCTCGAACCAATAGTGTTGGTACAAAGATTCAAGAGTTTTGTCATAACCTAAATGGAATAAAGATTCGTGAACATTATTCACAATAGACCATTTCAAGGAGTGTGGTATTATAGGTAAACATCGGGTGCGATTATTACGTTGCACCTTACGACACAAAATACCAGAACGAACTTCGTAGGTATTCTGAAGTTCGTCATCAATGTTTTCTGCATTCAACTTTTCAATAATTTCAGAAATAAATGGGTCAGACTGTTGAGCGGCTTGGAGCCAATCAGTCGAGACATTTGTCAAATCAACTCGTTTTTCGATACCTGGAACCTTAGAGGGATGAGGGATATTGCGTCGTTTTCCGTGAGGTCGGATTTTCTTTGTACTCACCGCAATATTCCCCAGCCTATTATCTCCAAACGTTTCTTGAGACGTAGTAGGACTTGCAAGTGGATTAGAGGGGGTCATAAAAGTTTCCAACTGTTGACCATCATGAACAGGAGTGGGCCCTCTGCTACCTGTATTTTCGTGAAAAAGGGGGTTACGGCTCAAAAAGTCGACATGTTCCATTCGTGAAGCTTTTCTATATTGGATCTTGAAGTCATAACCCTGGAGGAATGCCCACCACCGTTGTACTCGGGGAATGAGGTCTTGTTTTGTTTGGGTGGCTCGTAAGGAAGCACAGTCGGTAATGATAGTAAATGGATAACTTTGTAAATAATTATTGAAATGTTTGATAGCATAAACAACAGCTAGTGTCTCCAACTCATAAGAGTGATATCGGGATTCGTAGTCGGTAGCACGTTTACTGAAATACGCTACAACTCGTGGTTTTTGATTAATTACGTTAATTAAAATTCCTCCAAAACCTAGGGAACTTGCATCTGTGTGGAGTTCAATTGGATGTGCTGGATCAAAAATTACCAGAACTGGTTCATTAGTCAGAAATAAAATTATTCTTTGTCTAATTTCTTCGTGTTCTTCCGTCCAATTTATGAGTTTAACATTATTTTCACCTGAATTTCGAGTTAGACGGAACAAAGGGGCAGCAATCAGTGAAAAATCTTTGATGAATTGTCGAAAATAGGAGGCAAGTCCTAAAAATTGACGTAATGAACGTAAAGTCGTTGGTGGAGGCAATTTAGTTAGAGCTTCAACTTTTGAGGAGTTAGGGCGAATCTCTCCGTTTTCAACCTCATAACCCAAATATTTGATTTTTGATACTACGAAGGAACATTTGGACAAATTCATAGAAAATCCACAGTTTGTAAGGATTCCTAAAACATGATCTAAGCGTTCTAGCGCCTCATCAAGGGTTGTAGCGACAATCAAGAGATCATCCATGAAGCAAACAACATAATCATGAGCTAAGTCACCAAGGGCACTCATAATGGAGCGTTGGTATACACTTGGCCCATTTCGGACCCCAAATGGCATTGACAAAAATTCCCATTGACCATCTGGTGTAACAAATGAGAGTTTTTCAATTGTGTCCTCAGCGACTGGAATTTGTAAAAATCCGCTCGCCATATCAAGGCTGCAGAAGAATTTGGCGCCATGCAGACGAGCGATCTGATCACTAATTAAAGGGAGAGGAAAACGATCTGGAATTGTATTAAAATTCAAAATTCTGAAATCTACGGCCATTCTAAACCCACCAGTCTTTTTTGGAACAAGTAAAATTGGGCTGGCGAAAGGTGAAGAACTGGGTCGAATGACATTAGCTGCTTCCAACTCAGCAATATGTTTTCTAACTATTTCACGCTGAACTGGGCTCAACTTGTATGGACGTTTGTGAACCACTTTACTCGGATCAATTAGGCGAATTTGAAATTCACCAGTTGTGACTCTTGTAGTTGGAATGCCACTAATAAAAAAGTTTTCGTATTTTTCAAGAATTTTGATCAAATCTTGTTTTCTGTCAAACGAAATATCAGTAGCAACAGTTTCGAACACATTTTCTACGGTATTTACTCCTACTGAGTAACAAATTTGAGTTTCAGAAACTGAAGGACTAGTAATGGGACCGTCAAAATCAAAATCACAATGGAATACTTCAGCAAAGTCACGGAACATTTCACCGCTAACATCATCCCTATAAATGGGGTCATTGAGTGTCTCAAGTGACACACCCGTCGGAAATTTAGGTTCCTCTTCTTCTGTGTTTTGAATTAATTTAGTACTACGCTGTGTGCAGTTACACGGCAAGGAATGAGAAATTGAATCGCAAAAGGTATTTCCGGCTGTTTTTGAACAATCGGCCGACAATAAAAAAACATTATCTCTATTTACATCGCCAATTTTCCTCAATGTACATTCAGAACTCGTGATTAGCATTGAAAAATCGGAGGTGAGTATTTCCCGTCCGATTATTACGGGATTAGTGAGAAATTGATCAGAAATTATGTGAAATAGAATTTCTAGTTCATGACCATTAATCTTGACTTTGGATAATATTTGTGATTTGCAAGCAACTATAGCAGATCCTAAGCCATGTAAATTTACGAAATTTGAAAACATTTTTCCACAAAATTTTTTACTTGAATTTGAGCTGAGAAGAGAGCATTCTGAACCCGAGTCAAAAATGTAAATGAAACTCTCACCGTTATGTCATAAGGTTCCCTTGGGATTGACTTCACATAAGCCAACGTGCTTGTCCATCGGCTTGGCTGCTTGGCTCGTTTTCGAACTGGAAGTCCCGTGGTTGGTCTTCTTCGGACAATGGGTTGATAGATGTCCTTTCTGGTTACAAGAGTAGCATGTAACCGAAGTGTATTGGCCAGGGTTTTGAGAAGTCGAGGAGTGCTTAGATGTGCGGCATTCGGAGGTATTGTGGCCAAAACGAAAGCAATTCTGGCATTTTTGGCTCGAATTTGATGAAGGGTTTGATGGACGAAATTTCTTATTGTCAGTGATGCGCTCATTGGTGTCGGCAGGACGTTTAAACGAAAGAGAACGGAGTTCTCGGAGTAATTTTTCTCTAGTGTCGATATTCGTGGTATGTGCCAGGCGTCGGACGCGATGATCAACTTGAGCGATTTGTGCGAGTGCTACAGAAACTGCAATCTGCTCCGTGGTCATATCCTTGCAGCGAGCTGTCAGCATGTTAATGGTCCGTGAGGCGAAAGTCAAATAATTTTCATTGTCTTTTGGTTTCATTTGAAAACATTGTGTGAATAATCCGGCAGGTGTAATCGAAATGTCGTATTGGGCCAGAAATGCCCTTCGAAATTCGTCCCAAGTCAAATCTGGATGAACGATTGTCGTGTACCATTCGGCAGATTCACCTTTCAATGCTTTGCTTAAGGCAAGAGTAAGTTTTCTTCCGTATTTTTCATCGGGATTGATGCAACACTCGACGGTATTACACCAAGCTTTAGGGTCCATTCTTGAATTTTTCGGGTCAAAATCGGGAAATCGTACATCAGTATTTCTGGAATTATCAACATTTGAATTTCGGGTGAGATGTTCAATAATTCTGCACATATTCTGATTTTGCTGCAGAAGTAGTGCGTGCATTGTCTCAGTTGATGATGGGGTTTGATCAATTTGACTCGCTTGTAATGGGGGAGTGTTGTCAAAAATTGGTTCATGTGGCGATTGGGACGTGGCAGGATCATGCATATTGAACTCACGTGATGTTGAAGGTCCATATCTGGGAGGTTCAACGAAGTGCGGCCGGAAAATCTCGCTGTTTCCTCGAAAATTCATGTCAGATATTCTTCGTGGATTTTGATTATCAAGATACCTGTCACGTGATCCCACTTCTGATGACGGCGGATAAAGTTGATTTTCCTCAATTTCCCCTTCTTCAGGACCCGAATAGTCACCCATGATAAGGAAGTATCAGAACAATCGGAATTATTTAATTAAACTGTGGACTATATTTTTATACTGTTGTCGAAAAATTAATTATTAAGATGAATTATTAAGTATTGATTGGATAAAGTCAGCTCGTCAGACCTGGAACACTCCCCCCTCGATAAACTTAGTACGAATGCAGTAAGTAGGTATACGACCAACGAAATAGCTTGTACCTTCTCAAGGCGGAACTCTCATGAAAAAACTGTGCCACCAAGGGCCTCGACGATGGGTTTAGGGGCTGCATCCCCACCCCGTGAATCCAAAATAATACCACCAGGGAGGTAGGTATTCTCTGAGGGGTTTTCTCGAGCGTCCATAGACGACACCTAATGTGTTTGCCTTCAGAGCTGAACTTAATCAAATCTTACAAATCAGTAATTAAATTATCAATCACATTGATATCATATTTGATGAAATATAACGAATGAAGCAACGTAGGAATTGATATTGAATGTTGTGGGAATTCTCCACCGACATATATATATTGTTTTATATTTAATACAAGATAACCAAAAAAAATCATTCAGTTTGCTTGTGGAAGCCCCAATTTTACGTGAAGTGGGGTAATAAAACCTTTTCAGGAGGCACTAAGCTCATATTAATGACGTTCTCTCTTAGGAGTCTGGGTCTTTCGAAGCGGTCAGTCGGTTTTCACCCAGTGGTGATTTTCGGCTCGACTGTCCCACAACCACAAGAAACAGGGGTACTTTGTATAGCCTGGTTGCTGGCTCAACAACAAGGTTAATATCTTAAAATCGCTACAAACCATAAGTTTTTTAGTTTATTATTTTCAATAATGTTTTGCTCTTCACCTGATAAGTTGGGAAATCGGACTGAGACAGTTTTGGAATCCACCGCCTCATACAAGTCGGGGAAAAGAGCATGAATCAATATCAACGACAACTGGTGGAGTTGCTGATGTGAGGAGGGTGTTCGACATCCTTTGGTTGATTGAGAGGGTGAAGCCTGTTACGGCCTCACTGAAGGCCATCTGGCGAAGGAGGAATACGATCTATCGATGAGGCAATTCAAACTCAAGTAGCTGCCGAAGGATGACTTCAGTTGCGACAGTACCTCACTCTATTAGCAAAAGTAACTCAGTCACCAGCAAATAGGTAACAGCAACTATCATGATTGATAGACAAATAGGAGACACATCCTTGAAGAATGAAGAGAAAGAAGTGGGAATCTGCTGACTATAAATCAAGACTAAATATTCATAATATGAAAAACTAAATCCTGTCGATCACCTAAATCCTCCTTCAAGTATGATGTATACCATGCAACGCGGAATTCGTCATTAACATTCCTGAAGATGACAAATGAATACATCGGAACTTGAGAATCTTGATTTTCGATGTTGAGGAATATCAAAAATCCATAGTTCCTTCAATAACCATGAATTTTTACCCCTTAGAATTTATGATTTTAAATATTAACTCCCACAAATCTGTAGAATATAGATTTTTGTTCGCTCTTGTCGTTCATTTAGTGCAATAGTGACATCTCAAAATTTTCGATTCTCGGGTTACTGAAGAAAAAACTCTCTTGGAGGGTTAGAAACTAAAGTAAGTAGCTGGAAGAATATACACTCAGACCATACCTACTGGAGAACAGTTTATTTTACACTGAGAACATTCTAGATAGACTGAGTACAGGTAGCGAGGCAGGGAAACCCTCTAGTGCGCATGTGCACAACTCTCCTACCTAGTATACATCAGAAACTAATGCATGAAGGTCGCTTCTATGCTTGCAAAATTAGCCGCGAGATGGCCTTGTCTGCATTGTCGTACCACTCCATCACCTGTACAATATTCAACAGTTTAACAAATTAACATCCAACTATCGTGTAAATTAGATCAAAATTGTGTTTTTAAATGCGCATGCAATATTTTTTCTTCCTTACTATCAACCGTGGAAAGCTTTGAGTTCGTGCAGCTGATGGAAATTATTTTTGAGTCATCCAAAATAAAAAATTTCAATCGCATTTGTCGTTAAGAGCTGCGTGCACGATTTGAGGTGAAAAAGAATTCTCAATCGTGTTGACGTCTCTAAAATTTAGGAAACCATCAAGTTGGTCGTGAAATTGATTTTAAAATCAGAAAATTCTTTGGAGTTCTGACGAATTTGAACATTTTATTTAATTTTTATTTATTTATTTGTGTCTTCGACTATGTTGCTTTTATGAGGAACCTCCTGTTGAAACAGGAACAGTAACTTTAGGGTTAAGGGGGTCTCAGTTAGTGAATAAACGTGTTTTACCCTTTTTCTCTGGGAGCTATTGTTCAATTTTGATGATTCCAGCGGTAATTTTTTAGTTTTTAATTTCCCTAGGTAGATGCATTAATGTTTTTAGAAAATCCTTTTGGTTTATTATTTTCAATAATGAACCTTTGGAATCGACCAAGAAAAAAATTGTTTAACCCCCCTCAAAATTTGTTGGTTTACGTTTCTAAGTACGTAGAATCCAAAAATCGAATAAAAATTTGGCCGCCCGTCCTCCGTCCGCAGCACTTTCCCCACTTAGCATTGACCGATTTTGATGAAATTTGGTATGTAGGCTTCATTTGGGGTTTAGTTGTGCCCCGAAGATTTTGGTTGATGTAGGTCACCTCTTAGGGTTGAAAAGTAAATTTTGAAAACGCCCTTACTCAAAAAATGTCGATATAAAGGTATTGTTTTTCCATCAATTTAAGATTCTATAGAATTTTTTGAGACCACGCGGAGCTCTGTAGGACAAACTGTTCGCTCCCTACGAGAATTTAAGGGTTGGACGTACGATAAATCAGAAACACGAGTGTGAATCGCAAAAGAGGCCTATTCTCCGTTCAAATTGAAGCTGACCGAAATGCGATCGATGTTTTTCTTCATGTTGGATGGTTGGTGGCTTTGCAGACGAATGATCAATATATATATATATATAAATAAACCATTGTGTAATAATTCGCAGCGTTTTATTCGATTTTTGGATTCTACGTACCTCGAAACGTAAACTAACAAATCTCCAGGGAGGGTTAAAAAAAAAAATTTCTTGATCGATTCCAAAGGTTCATTATTGAAAATAATAAGCTGAAAGAATTCTCAATCATGTTGACGTATCTAGAATTCAGGAAACCATAAAGTTGATCGTGAAATTCATTTTAGAATCAGAAAATTCTTTGGAGTTCTGATGAATTAAAACATTTGTGTCTTCGACTAAGTTGCTTTTATGAGGAACCTCCTGTTGAAACAGAAACAGTAACTTTGGAGTTAAGGGGGTCTCAGTTAGTGAATAAACGTGTTTTACCCTTTTTCTCTGGGAGCTATTGTTCAATTTTGATGATTCCAGCGGTAATTTTTGGTTTATTATTTTCAATAATAAGCCTTTGGAATCGAGCAAGAAAAAAAAAAATTTAACCCCCCCTCAAAATTTGATGTTTTACGTTTCAAGGTACGTAGAATCCGAAAATCGAATAAAAAAATTTCCGTCCGTCCGCCGTACGCCGTACGCGGCACTTTTCTTAGCAACACTGGACCGATTTGGTTCAAATTTGGTATATGGGCTCCATTTGGGGTCTAGTTGTGCCGCGAAGCTTTTGGTTGATGTAGGTCACTTCTAAGGGGTGAAAATTAAGGGTTGAAATTTTCAAGAGTGCCCTAGCTCGAAAACTCTCGAAATAAAGGTATCGTTTTTTCACCAATTTTAAATAGTACAGAATTTTTAAAAATTTTTGAGACCACCCGGAGCTCTGTAGGACAAACCGTTCGGTCCCTACGAGTATTTGAAGGTTTTCCTTCGATAAAACAGAATCATGAGTGTGAATCGCAAAAGAGGTCTAATCGCCGTTCAAATTTTATCTGACTAAAATGCGATCGCTGTTCATTTCTTCGATTTGTATACAGTTTTGCCTTCTGCGTAACCAGTAATCAAATTTCCATATCAAGCTTTCTATTTTTCGAATCGAGTGTGAAGCGTTTAGTTCTTTCTAATAAACTTGATTGTGAAGGTGTGAAGCCATTATAGTGTGGTAGGTAGTACCTACCAATAGGTAGGTGTGGTAGGTAAAAAAAAAAATTGGTAGGTAAAACAATGTTTGTAGGTAAAAAACGCTGCAAATCATTGCTCACTGATCAGATCACTGATCAGCTGAGTGAGCTCCGAAGCCATTTTCAATGCTATTGAATGGAAGTGCTCTTCCAGGCGTCTCCAGCATTCGAGGATATCTTCTTCACTCCTCACATCACTGATCAGCTGAGTGAGATCCAAAGCCATTTTCAATCCTATTGAATGGAGGTGCTCTTCCAGGCGTCTCCAGCATTCGAGGAGATCTTCTTCACTCCTCACATCACTGATCAGCTGAGTGAGCTCGAAAGCCATTTTCAATCCTATTGAATGGAAGTGCTCTTCCAGGCGTCTCCAGCATTCGAGGAGATCTTCTTCACTCCTCAGATCACTGATCAGCTGAGTGAGCTCCGAAGCCATTTTCAATCCTAATGACGCAGGAAGCTGAAATTTGAGAGGGAAGGTCAAGGGAGAATACAGATGGTGGTAGGTGCTATTGATGGAGAACCAGTGATCTATACAGAAGGATGATCTATACAGAAAATAATAAACCTTTGAGCAATGATTTGCAGCGTTTTTAGTTTTTAATTTCCCTAGGTTGATGCACTAATGTATTTAGAAAATCCTTGAAAATTCCAAATTTAGGTACAACTTTTTACCTATTTTTTTTTACTTTTGGAATTAAACAAGTGTAAGGGTTTTAGAAGAAAGTATAAAAATAAGAAGAATACCACTAGAAGCATCGAAATTGAATGAATATATCCTGAGAAAACTGGGAAAAACTGTTGATGAAAACTGACAAGCAATGAGAAGGCACAGGGGGTGGTGGGTGGCAATTTTGCTCCTTCAGACGGAGGGAGTGGGGGTAACTGAGCGCCAGTTCGTAAGAGATTAGACTAACTCGGAACGATGGAAAAACCGCGACCGACTGTGACCCCTTTTACAGTTTGGGTTTTTTGTTACGAGTATGTATGCCTTAGGTTCTTTTTCCCACTGTTTTGGAATGTTATTAATGAAGTTTTTTCTGTTTCAGGTTGAAAATCCGGTACGTGATGCCGTCGGCACGGCTGACACTACGGGAGGAAGATGTAGTGCGCCTGACGTTGGAGTTCCTTCACAACAGAGAGCTCCACATCTCCCAGCTCAGTTTAGAACGCGAATCTGGCGTCATAAACGGGAACTACTCGGACGACATTTTCTACCTGCGCCAACTAATTCTGGACGGGCAATGGGACGACGTTCTCGAATTCATTCAACCGCTGGAAGCCCTTCCCGCCTTCGAAATGAAGAAGTTCCAGTACATAATCATGAAACACAAATACGTCGAGTTGCTGTGCATAAAATCAGAGGCCGGCGCCATGATGGGTGCCGGCGCCAACGTAGACACGGCGGTGGAAGAAGTCGTCAAAGTTCTTCAAGAACTCGAAAAAGTCTCCCCTTCAAAAGAAGACTATTCCAACCTTTGCCTTCTCCTGACTCTCCCCAGACTGAGCGATCACCTTCAGTATAAAAATTGGAACCCGAGCAACGCACGGATCCTCTGCTTCCGCGAAATTTATCCCCTCGTCGAGAAATTCCTAGTCGCCGAACGACGTACCAATTCCGGAGAGATCATCCACGGTCCCTACTCTCAGGCAGCCAAAAACGACAGACTCATCCAGCTCGTCATCAAAGGACTTTTGTACGAATCTTGCGTGAATTATTGTCAGGCGAAAGCCGTAGGCTCCACAGATACCACCTGCCACGAAATGAACTTTTCCAAATTACTCGACGGGAATTCGGCTTTTAGTGATTCTGACTTGAGTTTGCTGTCTTGGTTGCAAAGTATACCCGCTGAAACGTTTTCAGTGCCCTTCGAACAAAAAACACTTAACGTAGACGTCGAAAGGCTGGAAAGGCCTTCGTTGGAGACGTCCTGGACTGAACACATGTTAGTTACTCCTATCAAACCAAAGAACTTTCCTTACTCGGAGATGCCTTTTAGACGACCGAGGTCTGCTGCTGACATCATGACGCGATCTTTGCTTCCGGCTCTCGAAGGGCTTTCGTACGGGTTGCAGCTGCAAAACCACTCTGCCGGTGCGAAAAACGGAAAAGCCATGACGCTGTCGACTGGTGATATCATCCCTGAGAACATGAGCAGGTCGTCGTTCGCAAGTTTTCATTTGACAGGGTTGAAGAATAACAAGTTGATGAATACTTCGGTGGACAGGTTGTTTGAGAACGATCCCGACGTGTTCTTGAGCAGTAGTTATTCCGAATTCGCGCTTCCGGCGATACAGGAAGCCAGCACGCCGACGCCTGCGCCTCCACCCAAAAACCAAAACGGCAACCAAAATCCAGGCCCGAGAGAGAGATCTAACAGCCCTCGTCGAGTGTCTTCTTCGTCGAATCTGCCGTCGACTCCGTCAACTCCTGAGCACAGAGGACGCGAATCTCCGGCGAATTCCACGTCAACGACGGCCAGATCGTCCAGGAGGGACTCCCTCAGTGACAAAGCGGTGCCCCCGTCCAACAATTCGACTCTGATAGTGAACGAAAAAGGGTTTGAAGGTGATTTGGTTCGCGAGTTCCAAAGGATTCAGCAGCGACTCCAGGACCAGAGGCAAGCTCAGCAGTATCAGCAACAACTGCAACAACAGCAGCAGCAACAACAGCAGAATCAACAGTTTGCGAATAATAACAACCGGACTACCCAATCGCCTCCATCTTCAGAGGACGGGTAAGTTTTGAACTTTAAAAAAATATTTCAAATACCTATTTCAATTTCAAATGTGTTTATAAATTTTTATTCATGAAGGTTTAGTTTAGCAGTTTTTCTCGGCGTTTCGGCAGTTAATTTCGCCCATAAGTGAGTGATCGAATTTTTAAAGAAAATTTTTTTACAAATTTTAATCACTGTTCAACTATGGTTTTAGAGAATTTTCGAAAGAAATGAATCTATGCTTGACCTCAAAATTTGTAGTACCGATGAAAAATTATGACAGTTTTTTTAATATGGAAAAGTTTCACAGAATTTTTGATGTGGATAAAGCCGAAGAAATCTTTGATATGGAAAATTTTTGCAAATATTTTAGCATGGGTGTATCTCATGTTGCAGAAGTTAGAGATGGGGAGAAGAAATTAGAAAAATTTACAATATTATTTACTCATTTTACAATTGTTTACAATGATTTACAATATTATTTACTCGTGGGTAACTTTGAAATTCACCATTGCAATTCATTTGAAAGTTATCGAATGTGAAACAGACTTTTTCTGTGATTTTGTTAAGTCATTCGTTTATCGTTTATTGTCCTTTAATATTTTCGTTTATTATTTTCAATAATGAACCTTTGGAATCGACCAAGAAAAACATTTTTTCAACACTCCCTCAAAATTTGATTTGGTTTACGTTTCAAGGTACGTAGAATCCAAAAATCTAATAAAAATTTGGCCGTCCGTCCGCCGTACGCGGCACTTTCCCCACTTAGCATTGACCGATTTTGATGAAATTTGGTATGTAGGCTCCATTTGGGGTCTAGTTGTGCCCCGAAGATTTTGGTTGATGTAGGTCACTTCTAAGGGTTGAAAAATGAATTTTGAAATTTTGAAAACGCCCTAACTCAAAAAATGTGTATTTAAAGGTATTGTTTTTCCTTCAATTTAAGATTCTATAGAATTTTTAGAATTTTTTGAGACCACGCGGAGCTCTGTAGGACAAACCGTTCACTCACTACGAGAATTTAAAGTTTGGACGTCCGATAAATCAGAAACACGAGTGTGAATCGCAAGAGAGGCCTAATCTCCGTTCAAATCAAAGCTGACCGAAATGGGAGCGATGTTTTTCTTCATGTTGGATGGTTGGTGGCTTTGCAGACGAGTGATCTATAGAAAAATAAAAAATAATAAACCATTGTGTAATAATTTGCAGCGTTTTAAAGAAAATTTGTATACGAATTTTAATCATTGTTCAACTACTTATGATTTTGGAAATTTTCGATAGAAATCAGTCTATGCTTGACCTCAAAATTTGTAGTACCTACCTATGAAGAATTATGACAACTTTTGGTTTATTATTTTCAATAATAAGCCTTTGGAATCGAGCAAGAAAAAAAAATTTTAACCCCCCCTCAAAATTTGATTTTTTACGTTTCAAGGTACGTAGAATCCGAAAATCGAATAAAAAAATTTCCGTCCGTCCGCCGTACGCGGCACTTTTCTTAGCAACACTGGACCGATTTGGTTCAAATTTGGTATATGGGCTCCATTTGGGGTCTAGTTGTGCCGCGAAGCTTTTGGTTGATGTAGGTCACTTCTAAGGGGTGAAAATTAAGGGTTGAAATTTTCAAGAGTGCCCTAGCTCGAAAACTCTCGAAATAAAGGTATCGTTTTTTCACCAATTTTAAATAGTATTGAATTTTTAAAAGTTTTTGAGACCACCCGGAGCTCTGTAGGACAAACCGTTCGGTCCCTACGAGTATTTGAAGGTTTTCCTTCGATAAAACAGAATCATGAGTGTGAATCACAAAAGAGGTCTAATCGCCGTTCAAATTTTATCTGACTAAAAAGCGATCGCTGTACATTTCTTCGATTTGTATACAGTTTTGCCTTCTGCGTAACCAGTAATCAAATTTCCATATCAAGCTTTCTATTTTTCGAATCGAGTGTGAAGCGTTTAGTTCTTTCTAATAAACTTGATTGTGAAGGTGTGAAGCCAGTATGGTATGGTAGGTAGTACCTAGCTGGTAGGTAAAAAAAATTGGTAGGTAAAACAATGTTTGTAGGTAAAAACGCTGCAAATCATTGCTCAAAGGTTTATTATTTTATGTATAGATCATCCTTCTGTATAGATCACTGGTTCTCCATCAATAGCACCTACCACCATCTGTATTCTCCCTAGACCTTCCCTCTCAAATTTCAGCTCCTGCGTTCAATAGGATTGAAAATGGCTTCGGAGCTCACTCAGCTGATCAGTGATCAGAAGAGTGAAGAAGATCTCCTCGAATGCTGGAGACGCCTGGAAGAGCATTTCCATTCAATAGGATTGAAAATGGCTTTCGAGCTCACTCAGCTGATCAGTGATGTGAGGAGTGAAGAAGATCTCCTCGAATGCTGGAGACGCCTGGAAGAGCACTTCCATTCAATAGCATTGAAAATGGCTTCGGAGCTAACTCAGCTGATCAGTGATCTGATCAGTGAGCAATGATTTGCAGCGTGTTTTACCTACAAACATTGTTTTTACCTACCAATTTTTTTTTACCTACCAACTATTGGTAGGTACTACCTACCACACTATAATGGCTTCACACCTTCACAATCAAGTTTATTAGAAAGAACTAAACGCTTCACACTCGATTCGAAAAATAGAAAGCTTGATATGGAAATTTGATTACTGGTTACGCAGAAGGCAAAACTGTATACAAATCGAAGAAATGAACAGCTATCGCATTTTAGTCAGATAAAATTTGAACGGCGATTAGACCTCTTTTGCGATTCACACTCATGATTCTGTTTTATCGAAGGAAAACCTTCAAATACTCGTAGGGACCGAACGGTTTGTCCTAAAGAGCTCCGGGTGGTCTCAAAAATTTTTTAAAATTCTGTACTATTTAAAATTGGTGAAAAAACGATACCTTTATTTCGAGAGTTTTCGAGCTAGGGCACTCTTGAAAATTTCAACCCTTAATTTTCACCCCTTAGAAGTGACCTACATCAACCAAAAGCTTCGCGGCACAACTAGACCCCAAATGGAGCCCATATACCAAATTTGAACCAAATCGGTCCAGTGTTGCTAAGAAAAGTGCCGCGTACGGCGGACGGCGTACGGCGGACGGACGGAAATTTTTTTATTCGATTTTCGGATTCTACGTACCTTGAAACGTAAAACATCAAATTTTGAGGGGGGGTTAAAATTTTTTTTTTTCTTGCTCGATTCCAAAGGCTTATTATTGAAAATAATAAACCAAAACGCTGCAAATCATTGCTCACTGATCAGATCACTGATCAGCTGAGTGAGCTCCGAAGCCATTTTCAATCCTATTGAATGGAGGTGCTCTTCCAGGCGTCTCCAGCATTCGAGGATATCTTCTTCACTCCTCACATCACTGATCAGCTGAGTGAGCTCCAAAGCCATTTTCAATCCTATTGAATGGAAGTGCTCTTCCAGGCGTCTCCAGCATTCGAGGAGATCTTCTTCACTCCTCACATCACTGATCAGCTGAGTGAGCTCCAAAGCCATTTTCAATCCTATTGAATGGAGGTGCTCTTCCAGGCGTCTCCAGCATTCGAGGAGATCTTCTTCACTCCTCAGATCACTGATCAGCTGAGTGAGCTCCAAAGCCATTTTCAATCCTATTGAATGGAGGTGCTCTTCCAGGCGTCTCCAGCATTCGAGGAGATCTTCTTCACTCCTCAGATCACTGATCAGCTGAGTGAGCTCCAAAGCCATTTTCAATCCTATTGAATGGAGGTGCTCTTCCAGGCGTCTCCAGCATTCGAGGAGATCTTCTTCACTCCTCACATCACTGATCAGCTGAGTGAGCTCCAAAGCCATTTTCAATCCTATTGAATGGAGGTGCTCTTCCAGGCGTCTCCAGCATTCGAGGAGATCTTCTTCACTCTTTTGATCACTGATCAGCTGAGTGAGCTCCAAAGCCATTTTCAATCCTATTGAATGGAGGTGCTCTTCCAGGCGTCTCCAGCATTCGAGGAGATCTTCTTCACTCCTCAGATCACTGATCAGCTGAGTGAGCTCCAAAGCCATTTTCAATCCTATTGAATGGAGGTGCTCTTCCAGGCGTCTCCAGCATTCGAGGAGATCTTCTTCACTCCTCAGATCACTGATCAGCTGAGTGAGCTCCAAAGCCATTTTCAATCCTATTGAATGGAGGTGCTCTTCCAGGCGTCTCCAGCATTCGAGGAGATCTTCTTCACTCCTCACATCACTGATCAGCTGAGTGAGCTCCAAAGCCATTTTCAATCCTATTGAATGGAAGTGCTCTTCCAGGCGTCTCCAGCATTCGAGGAGATCTTCTTCACTCCTCACATCACTGATCAGCTGAGTGAGCTCCAAAGCCATTTTGAATCCTATTGAATGGAGGTGCTCTTCCAGGCGTCTCCAGCATTCGAGGAGATCTTCTTCACTCCTCAGATCACTGATCAGCTGAGTGAGCTCCAAAGCCATTTTCAATCCTATTGAATGGAAGTGCTCTTCCAGGCGTCTCCAGCATTCGAGGAGATCTTCTTCACTCCTCACATCACTGATCAGCTGAGTGAGCTCCAAAGCTATTTTCAATCCTATTGAATGGAAGTGCTCTTCCAGGCGTCTCCAGCATTCGAGGAGATCTTCTTCACTCCTCACATCACTGATCAGCTGAGTGAGCTCCAAAGCCATTTTCAATCCTATTGAATGGAGGTGCTCTTCCAGGCGTCTCCAGCATTCGAGGAGATCTTCTTCACTCCTCAGATCACTGATCAGCTGAGTGAGCTCCAAAGCCATTTTCAATCCTATTGAATGGAGGTGCTCTTCCAGGCGTCTCCAGCATTCGAGGAGATCTTCTTCACTCCTCACATCACTGATCAGCTGAGTGAGCTCCAAAGCCATTTTCAATCCTATTGAATGGAGGTGCTCTTCCAGGCGTCTCCAGCATTCGAGGAGATCTTCTTCACTCCTCACATCACTGATCAGCTGAGTGAGCTCCAAAGCCATTTTCAATCCTATTGAATGAAAGTGCTCTTCCAGGCGTCTCCAGCATTCGAGGAGATCTTCTTCACTCTTCACATCACTGATCAGCTGAGTGAGCTCCGAAGCCATTTTCAATCCTATCGAACGCAGGAGCTGAAATTTGAGAGGGAAGGTCAAGGGAGAATACAGATGGTGGTAGGTGCTATTGATGGAGAACCAGTGATCTATACAGAAGGGTGATCTATACAGAAAACAATAAACCTCTGAGCAATGATTTGCAGCGTTTTTAAATATGGAAAAGTTTGACAGACGAATGGAGAAGGTAGAAGAAATCTTTGATATGGAAAATTTTTACAAATATTTTAGTATGGAAAATATTGACTCATTTCTGGTTTATTAATCTCAATAATGAACCTTTACCGTAACGCCGTACGCGGCACTTTCCCCACTTAGCATTGACAGATTTTGATGAAATTTGGTATGTAGGCTCCATTTGGGGTCTAGTTGTGCCCTGAAGATTTTGGTTGATGTAGGTCACTTCTAAGGGTTGAAAAATGAATTTTGAAATTTTGAAAACGCTCTAACTCAAAAAATTTCGATATAAAGGTATTGTTTTTCCTTCAATTTAGGATTCTATAGAATTTTTAGAATTTTTTGAGACCACGCGGAGCTCTGTAGGTCAAACCGTTCGCTCCCTACGAAATTTTTGATATACTTAAAAGTATTGTTTTCCCTTCAATTTGAGATTAAAGAAAAATAGTTAACCATTGTGTAATAATTTGCAGCGTTTTTCGAACTAAAAAACGCTGCAAATCATTGCTCAAAGGTTTATTATTTTCTGTACAGATCACCCTTCTGTATAGATCACTGGTTCTCCATCAATAGCACCTACCACCACCTTCTCCCTTGACCTTCCCTCTAAAATTTCAGCTTCCTGCGTTCAACAGGAGAGAAAATGGCCTTGGAGCTCACTCAGCTGATCAGTGACCACTCATGCGCCTCCAGCATTCTCCATTGACCCGCCCCTCTCAAATTTCAGGTTCCTGCGTTCAACAGGAGAGGAAATGGCCTTGGAGCTCACTCAGCTGATCAGTGACCACTCAGGCGCCTTCAGCATTCTCCTTTGACCCTGCCTCTCAAATTTCAGGTTCCTGCGTTCAACAGGAGAGGAAATGGCCTTGGAGCTCACTCAGCTGATCAGTGACCACTCAGGCGCCTTCAACATTCTCCCTTGACCTTCCTTCTCAAATTTCAGCTTCCTGCGTTCAACAGGAGAGGAAATGGCCTTGGAGCTCACTCAGCTGATCAGTGACCACTCAGGCGCCTTCAGCTTTCTCTATTGACCCGCCCTCTAAAATTTCAGCTTCCTGCGTTCAACAGGAGAGGAAATGGCCTTGGAGCTCACTCAGCTGATCAGTGACCACTCAGGCACCTTCAGCAATCTCCATTGACCCGCCCTCTAAAATTTCAGCTTCCTGCGTTCAACAGGAGAGGAAATGGCCTTGGAGCTCACTCAGCTGATCAGTGACCACTCAGGCGCCTTCAGCTTTCTCTATTGACCCGCCCTCTCAAATTTCAGGGTTCCTGCGTTCAACAGGAGAGAAAATGGCCTTGGAGCTCACTCAGCTGATCAGTGACCACTCAGGCGCCTTCAGCATTCTCCTTTGACCCGCCCTCTCAAATTTCAGGTTCCTGCGTTCAACAGGAGAGAAAATGGCCTTGGAGCTCACTCAGCTGGTCAGTGACCACTCAGGTGCCTTCAGCATTCTCCTTTGACCCGCCCTCTCAAATTTCAGGTTCCTGCGTTCAACAGGAGAGGAAATGACCTTGGAGCTCACTCAGCTGATCAGTGACCACTCAGGCGCCTTCAGCATTCTCAATTGACCAGCCCTCTCAAATTTCAGGTTCCTGCGTTCAACAGGAGAGGAAATGGCCTTGGAGCTCACTCAGCTGATCAGTGACCACTCAGGCGCCTTCAGTATTCTCCATTGACTTTTGATTATGGAAATTTGATTACTGGTTACGCAGAAGGCAAAACTGTATACAAATCAAAGAAATGAACAGCGATCGCATTTTAGTCAGAAAAAATTTCAACGGAGATTAGACCTCTTTTGCGATTCACACTCATGATTCTGTTTTATCGAAGGAAAACCTTCAAGTACTCGTAGGGACCGAACGGTTTGCCCTACAGAGCTCCGGGTGGTCTCAAAAATTTTTAAAATTCAGTACTATTTAAAATTAGTGAAAAAACGATACCTTTATTTCGAGAGTTTTCGAGCTAGGGCACTCTTGAAAATTTCAACCCTTAATTTCCACCCCTTAGAAGTGACCTACATCAACCAAAAGCTTCGCGGCACAACTAGACCCCAAATGGAGCCCATCGAAATCGGTCCATGGTAACTAAGAAAAGTGCCGCGTACGGCGTACGGCGGACGGACGGAAATTTTTTTATTCGATTTTCGTATTCTACGTACCTTGAAACGTAAAACATCAAATTTTGAGGGGGGGTTAAAATTTTTTTTTTTCTTGCTCGATTCCAAAGGCTTATTATTGAAAATAATAAACCAACATTTTCCATAGGTATTATAAAACATGTATAAAAATTTTTCATTCCTAAAAATTGGTCTACATTTTCTGTACTGAAAAATTTATCTTCCATATCAATACTTTTGCCAAGAGTTTCCATATTTAAAAAACACTGCAAATTATTAATTTAATTATCTGTATTAAAACAAAATCTTAAAATTTTTTGTATTTTAAAATTGGTCTTCTATCTCAATACTAGAAAATAGGTCGAAATTGTCCTTTCAAAAATTAGTCCAAATTTTCCATGTCGAAACATTTATTACTCTAAAACATTCAGGTAACATTTTCCTTACTAAAAAATATTTGTAAAAGTTTTCCATACATGAGAATTCTGCAACCTTCTTCATTTAAAAAAAATCAGTCAAAATTTTCCTTATTAAAAATGTTGTCATAATTTTTCAAATTGGAAATTTGGTCTACATTTTTCTTACTAAAATATTGTCAAAATTTTCCACACTAGAAAAACAGTTAACATTTTTTCGTACAAAAAAATTTGTCAAAATTTTCCATATTAAATCATTTTTTGCATATAAATCATATTAAAACAAACTCAATTTTTTAAAATTGGTCTTCTATTTCAATATTAGAGAACTGGTAGACATTCTCCTTTCAACAAATTTGTCCACATTTTTCATAACTATCTAAACATTTTTCACTCTAAAAAATTCTGTTAACATTTCCTTACTAAAAAATGTGTTAATATTTTCCATAATAAAATATTTGTTAAAATTCTCTGTATTTAAGAATTTTTCAACTTTTTCCATTGCAAAAACTCTGTCTAAATTTTCCACATTAAAGTTGTCTTAATTTTTCATTACACAAATTTTGAGGTCACGCATAGCTTAATTATTCTTTCGAAAATTCGCCAAAATCCCTGATGAACAGACTAAAAATTGTATGAATTGTGCCTTGGAAAACTCGCTCACTCACTCACGGTGCTCGAGTGGGTAGTGACGATTCGATACTTTCGATATTTATTGATATTTTGTTTCAATATTTCCGATGTTTGTATCGATATTTTCCTTGCGATATTATCGAATATTGATATCGAAAGAAATGAAATATCGGTTATGATGGTTATATTCCTCCCCACTGTAATTCATCAATTTCCCCTAAAATATGCAAAATAACTAAGTGAATAGAAACGGAAGATGAACTCAATACATA
The DNA here is from genome assembly GCA_009739505.2 of Apolygus lucorum. Taxonomy (NCBI): domain Eukaryota; kingdom Metazoa; phylum Arthropoda; class Insecta; order Hemiptera; family Miridae; genus Apolygus; species Apolygus lucorum. The sequence goes on from CM019171.2 coordinate 22,713,666, forward strand.
AACAACAATGTTTAAATAAACATGAGAACCCACTATGTCGGACACACAGTCCTCCTGCTAGATATGGGAAGAGGGACAATAGTCATCACTTCTTTTCGTTTCGCGTTCGCCATTTCTGTTTTGTATTAATTCATTATATCATGTATTATTACAACTCATTGTTGGGATTCATGGACGGAGCAGGAGTCAATTATGGCCTAATCTAAATTCAAAACTCCGTTAGATTGTTTTCAAAAAATTTTCCAGACAATTATTCCTTCAGAAAAATTATTTATTACCTATACGAAATAAATTGATTGTATATTATTACAACTTTTTTTATGAGTAAAATTCGAACTGGCATTATGTTTCGATATCGATTTAAAAAAAGATACGAAAACATATTCAATATCAGTGAAATCAATATTTTTCTTGCAATAATTTATCGTGATCGCTGATATTGATACAAAACCATGAAAAAACATATTCGATATCAGTTTTTTCTTTCGATATTCCATCAATATTACTGATGCCTATTGATTAAAAAAAGTATGTATGCAAAAACATATTCGATAGGTACCAATCAGTGACAATGTAATCAATTTCCTTCGATATTCTTTCGATATCAGCGATATCGATATTTTTCTTCCGATATTTCATCGATATCGATTCTGCCTTCCGATATTATTTCGATGTTAAATATCGCTTCGAAAGGTACATCGAATCGTCACTACGAGTGGGACTTGTTGAAAAACTCGGGTTCTCCAGAAATTTGCCGAAAAGCGAAGATTGGTGACGTCATCTCGCGAAAGGAAACGTGAAATAATCGTCGCGTCGCCTTCGAGGAAAGTGAAGACCTCCGGAGTTCAAGGGTGCACCCGCTCGTCTTTCCGGTTTCGGAGAATCCCCGACCCCAGTGACCCAGTCGACCACTTCGGTCGACCACCTCCCCCGGGGACGATCCGGTGCGAAACCCCCCTTTCGCCCTCTTATGGTCAACCCCGTAGCAAGTCCCCTTTCCCCCTCGCCGTCCGACTGGATGCCCGGCGACCGGACAGCGGCGTCCGTCTCGGGGGGAAAGTACGACTTTCGTTCTGTCTTACCCTCCGTGCGCGGGTCATTGTAGTTCCGTCTGTTCTATCACCATCATCCTCCAAGATTGGGAACGCTCCCATGTACGTATTATTTATTACTTTTATTACTCTTCCTACTTCTCCCCCCCTCCCCACCTCGCCAGGCCGCCCGTTCAACGGACGAAACCCGCCGATTTTTTACGACCCGTCGATCTGGTCCAGCGCGTTGGATGCTGCCCCCTTCGATCTGGTTCCTCCCGATTTGTTTTGATTTTGCTCTGACGCCTCCACCACTGGTTTCGTTGATCCCCGCTAGGTGGCACCTCTGTCTGTCTGTCATGAAATCCTTGCAACGAGCAAAACTTAAAAAAAGTTATTGTCCGATTTAATGACATTTTCAGAGAATTAGCTTGTAGATGGTCCCCTACTAAAATTTCATCGAAATCGGACAATAATTTCTTATAATTTTGTTCGTTGCAAGAATTTCATGACAGACAGACAAACACGGGACCAAAACGCTGCAAATTATTACACAACGGTTTATTACTTTTCTACATACAGGGTGTTTCACGAAGAGGTTACACCGCCTTCATTCCCCCCAAAATACCAACGCTATTCTTCATGATTTTGGTTTATTATTTTCAATAATAAGCCTTTGGAATCGAGCAAGAAGAAAAAAATTTTAACCCCCCTCAAAATTTGATGTTTTACGTTTCAAGGTACGTAGAATACGAAAATCGAATAAAAAAAAACGTCTGCCAAGTGGGTGTGGCACATAGCTTCCTCGTATCCATAACCCGATTATATAGATGATCAGATGCACAGTTGTTAATCTCAAAACACCAATCTCTAAGTACCTTCCACTACCCTCATAGGGGACCATCTACACGCTAATCTGGACAATCCTAGAAAATTTCATCAAATTCGGATGAAAAATTGAGTGAGTAGATGTGTGTGATTGGATCAAAAAAATACTTAGCCTCGGCTGGGATTTTAACCCGCGACCCCTGGGGGACAGTTGAAGTTACGGCTGTTACAAGGAATTCACGTTTGCGCATGCGCAATCGCTTCTATCAGTCCGGGGATAATGATTTTCATAGGGGACTATCTACAACGTAATCCACATAATCCCTGAAAATTTCATCGAAATCGGGTGGAAAATGTGGAAGTTATGGCCGTTACAAGGAATTCACGTTTGCGCATGCGCAGTGGCTACTATCAGTCCTAAGATGATGATTTTCATAGGAGACCATCGAAATCCTAGTCTGTAACATCCCTGAAAATTTCATTGAAATCGGATGGAGAATGTAGAAGTTATGGCCGTTACAAGGAATTCACGTTTGCGCATGCGCAGTCGCTTCTATCAGTCCGGGTATGATGATTTTCATAGGGGACCGTCTACACACCAACCCGCACAATCCCTGAAAATTTCATAGTAATCGGACAAAAACTTCGTATAGTTATGCGCGTTACAAGGAATTCATGACAGACAGACAGACAGACACGGAACCAAAATTGTTCAGAAAGGTCTAAAACGCAAAACGCGAGTGGAAATTTTGGTTTTGGAGAACTTTTTTTTTCGTCCTTGAAAAGTGAAAACAAAGCTTCCGCTACCTTGGTAGACTCGGAAGCAATAGATGTAGGTCACTTCTAAGGGGTGAAAATTAAGGGTTGAAATTTTCAAGAGTGCCCTAGCTCGAAAACTCTCGAAATAAAGGTATCGTTTTTTCACCAATTTTAAATAGTATTGAATTTTTAAAAATTTTTGAGACCACCCGGAGCTCTGTAGGACAAACCGTTCGGTCCCTAGGAGTACTTGAAGGTTTTCCTTCGATAAAACAGAATCATGAATGTGAATCGCTAAAGAGGCCTAATCTCCGTTCACATTAAAGCTGACGGAAATGCGATCGATGTTTTTCTTCTTGTTGGATGGTTGGTGGCTTTGCAGACGAGCGATCTATATAGAAAAATAATAAACTGTTGTGTAATAATTTGCAGCGTTTTTTCTCTGTATAGATCACTTGTCTGTATCATTGCCACAATCAAGTTCATTTTGAAGAAATGAACGCTTCACACTCAATGCGAAGAAATAGAGGGTAGGTACCAGGTTATTAGGTAAGGACTTAGAATACTGGATACTAAAGACGCAAACCTGAATTAAACTCTAAAACGCTACATACTATTACACAAAGGTTAATTTTTTTTCTACATAGGTACAGGGTGTTTCACGAAAAGGTTACACCCCCTTCATTCCCCCAAAAACAGCGTAAAAAACGCTGCAAATTATTACACAATGGTTTATTATTTTTTATTCTTCTTCTATAGATCACTCGTCTGCAAAGCCACCAACCATCCAACATGAAGAAAAACATCGATCGCATTTTTGTCAGCTATAATTTGAACGGAGATTAGGCCTCTTTAGCGATTCACACTCATATTTCTGATTTATCGTACGTCCAACCCTTAAATTCTCGTAGGGAGCGTGGTCCCAAAATTTTTAAAAATTCTACACTATCTTAAATTGAAGGAAAAACAATACCTTTATATCGACATTTTTTTAGTTAGGGCGTTTTCAAAATTCATTTTTGAACCCTTAGAAGTGACCTACATCAACCAAAATCTTCGGGGCACAACTAGACCCCAAATGGAGCCTACATACCAAATTTCATCAAAATCGGTCAGTGCTAAGTAGGGAAAGTGCCGCGTACGGCGGACGGTAATAATTTTTATTCGATTTTCGGATTCTACGTACTTTAAAACGTAAGCCATCAAATTTTGAGGGGGTGTTAAAAAAAATTTTCTTGGTCGATTCCAAAGGTTCATTATTGAAAATAATAAACCAAAAATCACTGAAACCCGTTTTGGAGCGTTCTAATCTCCTGTGCTGACTTAAAAATTAGCTCATTAACTGATGCTGTATGGATGGACTCGAGAGCTGAGAGGTATTCAACTTCACACTCAAGTGGTTGCTCTTGGCGATTCTAGGAAAAGATAGGCTCTTGGTAGCTGGAGATCTGCTTGAGACCTACACGTGCTGGTTCCTTGGAGTCCCTACCCAGAATCCCAGGGCTTCCACGACACTGCTTGTTGTACTTTGAGCGTCTAAGACGTAGAGAAGGCTGTAAAATCACCAGTTATTCCAACTTTTCCCAGAATATTGGCTCATGCAGGTACCTTCATGCTCTGGCGGGGGGGGGGGGCTGATCCGTATTGGCCATCTTGGGATTTCTAGGAAACGTCTTAAAACAATAACGAGACCTGGACTGGACTATGACATCATATGGGTAGGTGGAACCCTTTTTAGGACGTCCCACAGTTAGTGACGATTCGATATACCTTTCGATGCGATATTTAACATCGAAACAATATCGGAAGACAGTACAAATATCGATAAAATATCGGAAGACAAATATCGATATCAGTGATATCGATAGAATATCGAGAAAAAAAATCTTGATGTCACTGATAACGAATGTTTTTTCAAATCAAGATCAGTGATATCGATAAGATATAGAAAGAAAAATTTTGATATCACTGATATTGCATAATAAACATATTATGTTTTTGCATAGTTGTTTATAAATATCATTGATATCGGTAAAATATTGATGTCACTGAAATTGAATACTTTTGACATTTTCATGTCTTTGCTTTGGCACATGAACTGAAAAATCGTCACGAAAACTTTGATGCTTGGGTACATGAGCTAACAACCTTTTTTCACTACCTTGTTGTGTAGTGGTTGACATGAAAATGTCCTAATGTGTTGCAGACTCGTATGCAAGCATTTAAAATTGAGTTTATGATTTCGAATCGAGTGTGAAGCGTTTAGTTCTTTCTAATAGACTTGATTGTGAAGGTGTGATTTAATAGTAAAGCGAGGTGGTTTTTCATAATTTGACGTTGAAGATATTGTTAATATGAAATTCCACCGGAAATAAGGGTGGTACCTAGGTAGAAAATGGATTGTGTTGGGTTGTGCATTGTAGAAAGGTTACTGCTATTAGAAAAATTTAAGAAAGAAAAGCAATGGTAAGTCTGCTGTGTAACAGATAAGGCGGAAACAAATTGCTTTACGCAGGTGGTAAAAGGAGACTCTGGCGAGGTGTCCCTTCAGCGGGAAATTTCCCGCAGTTTAAAGTATAAAAGGGGGCTTTTGGGGAGGGGGCGCCTTCAGCGGGAAATTTCCCGCAGTTTAGAAGTAAAAAGGGGCTCTGGGGAGGGGGAGCCTTCAGCGGGAAATTTCCCGCAGTTTAGTAGTAAAAGGGGGTTCTGAGGAGGGGGAGCCTTCAGCGGGAAATTTCCCGCAGTTTAAAGTATAAAAGGGGGGCTTTTGGGGAGGGGGGCGCCTTCAGCGGGAAATTTCCCGCAGTTTAGAAGTAAAAAGGGGCTCTGGGGAGGGGGAGCCTTCAGCGGGAAATTTCCCGCAGTTTAGTAGTGAAAGGGGGTTCTGAGGAGGGGGAGCCTTCAGCGGGAAATGTCCCGCAGTTTAGTAGTAAAAGGGGGCTTTGGGGAGGGGGCGCCTTCAGCGGGAAATTTCCCGCAGTTTAGAAGTAAAAAGGGGCTCTGGGGAGGGGGAGCCTTCAGCGGGAAATTTCCCGCAGTTTAGTAGTAAAAGGGGGTTCTGAGGAGGGGGAGCCTTCAGCGGGAAATTTCCCGCCGTTTAAAGTATAAAAGGGGGCTTTTGGGGAGGGGGCGCCTTCAGCGGGAAATTTCCCGCAGTTTAGTAGTAAAAGGGGGTTCTGAAGAGGGGGAGCCTTCAGCGGGAAATTTCCCGCAGTTTAAAGTATAAAAGGGGGCTTTTGGGGAGGGGGCGCCTTCAGCGGGAAATTTCCCGCAGTTTAGAAGTAAAAAGGGGCTCTGGGGAGGGGGAGCCTTCAGCGGGAAATTTCCCGCAGTTTAGTAGTGAAAGGGGGGTTCTGAGGAGGGGGAGCCTTCAGCGGGAAATTTCCCGCAGTTTAGAAGTAAAAAGGGGTTCTGGGGAGGGGGAGCCTTCAGCGGGAAATTTCCCGCAGTTTAAAGTATAAAAGGGGGCTTTTGGGGAGGGGGCGCCTTCAGCGGGAAATTTCCCGCAGTTTAGAAGTAAAAAGGGGCTCTGGGGAGGGGGAGCCTTCAGCGGGAAATTTCCCGCAGTTTAGTAGTAAAAGGGGGTTCTGAAGAGGGGGAGCCTTCAGCGGGAAATTTCCCGCAGTTTAAAGTATAAAAGGGGGCTTTTGGGGAGGGGGCGCCTTCAGCGGGAAATTTCCCGCAGTTTAGAAGTAAAAAGGGGCTCTGGGGAGGGGGAGCCTTCAGCGGGAAATTTCCCGCAGTTTAGTAGTGAAAGGGGGTTCTAAGGAGGGGGAGCCTTCAGCGGGAAATGTCCCGCAGTTTAGTAGTAAAAGGGGGCTTTGGGGAGGGGGCGCCTTCAGCGGGAAATTTCCCGCAGTTTAGAAGTAAAAGGGGGCTCTGGGGAGGGGGAGCCTTCAGCGGGAAATTTGATATAACTAGACGTTAGGTGTCAAACCGGCGCTAGTTCTCCCTGGCCCCATGGGGAGCGCAGATTAATGCCAAGCTATCGCCAATTTATCGCTTTTTTTTCATAAATATCAGTGATATTGGTAAAATATCGAAAGAAAAAGATTGATATCACTGTTTTTGCATCGTTTGTTATCGATATCGGTAGAATATCGAAAGAAAAATATTATGTCACTGATATCGAATATATTTTTGCATCGTTAGCCATACGCAGATTCCCTAATGAAATTTATTTGATGAATTTTATCGAATTCAATACAGCCTTCCGATATTATTTTGATGTTGACTATCGCATCAAAAGATACATCGGATCGCCACTAATTTCAAAACAGTAATAGCGAACGCGGAAACGAAAAGAAGTCTTGTCTTGTCCCTCCCTCTCCCCATATCTAGCATGGGGACTGCATAACGGACATAATGGGTTGGCATGTTATGTCAACATTGTTGTTTATGTGTTTTCTTCCGTTTCTATTTATTTATTTATTTTTTTTTTTGTTATTATTTTTTATTTAGGGGGAGGAAACCGATAAATTACAGTAGGATAAAAATAACCTTAACAACCGATATTTTCCTTTCGATATCGATATTTTTCTTTCGATATTCGATAATATCGCAAGAAAAATATCGATACAAATATCGGAAATATCGAAACAAAATATCGATATCAATAAATATCGGAAGTATCGATGGTTTAATAATTTTAATGGTTTAATAATGGTTTAATAATTTTCTATATAGATCACTCTTCTGCAAAGCCATCAACCATCCAACGTGAACAAAAACATCGATCGTATTTCGGTCAGCTAAAATTTGAACGGAGATTAGGCCTCTTTTGCGATTCACACTCGTGTTTCTGATTTATCGTACGTCCAAACCTTAAATTCTCGTAGGGAGCGAACGGTTTGTCCTACAGAGCTCCGCGAGGTCTCAAAAAATTCTACAAATTCTATAGAATCTTAAATTGAAGGAAAAACAACACCTGTACATCAAAATTTTTGAGTTAGGGCGTTTTCAAAATTTCAAAATTCATTTATTTTAGTAGTTTTATTTTAATTATAAAACTATAAAGTTACAAAAATACAAGTGAATTGAGTTGGGATTTTTACTCAAGTCCACAACAAGGAAAAAATCTCTCATTCAAATCTGAGGGCCTAAGATGGATGGAATTACGTTATGAGTTATCATTTCATCGAAGTTAATTTTGGAGGAGCGTCAGAATTACTGGCGAGCTGGGAATTCGAAAATAAACCAACCTGAGCCGAACGTTGATTAGCCCGTAGCTTGACGGATTTCCCTTGTAGGCGAAACTCAAGGTCTTTCCTGCCTTATTCCCGAGACCAAGATGAACTCACGTAATCGACAGAACAGCCTCATATGGATTTTAAAGTCGAGCGAACCTAATATTAGTGGTCTTTGTTAGTATTGTGTTTTGGTCTCGTTGCGATCTGACAAATCAGCTGCCTCTGTGCAATTTGGAATCAAGAGATTATCAAACGTAACGGACTTTCACTCCTGTTTTTTCCCACCTTTCTGAGTGGCAAAACAATTTCAATGCGTGGGGGAAGGAATGACCGTCCTACGTAAAAGATGCAAGGCAAACATCCTCGACACCTACACAACGCGGGTCAACAGGTTCGAAAGAAAGAAATCGGAGAAGGGAAAACACGTCCTCGAGAAACATCCAATTGGGTATTCCTGCTGATTTCAAGAAAACCGAATGAGGCACGATTGATTGGTTCAAATTGGAATTACGTAACAATTAAATCAATCGCGACGAGGTTGTATACTCAATAAAAACAGAGTTGAGAAGAACGTAGTCTATTTCCACGCAAGTAATGGGTTGAATTGATTTTGACGGTTATATCACTTGTTTTAAGCTAAAAGCTTGTTTAGCAAACTGCTTGTTGTAAGCTAAAACCTTGTTTCCGAAGAGTTTAAGACATTTGTCAAAAGACTGTTGTCATTCGACTCTTTGTCAATACGACGTTTAGTCAAACGACTTTTGTCAACTTGTAAACTCAACTTAGTCCTAAGCTAGTGCTCAGCCTGAAGAGGTTAGGTTTGCACACGCTTAGCTGAAGAGATCCGAAAGATCGAAACAAAGAAACAAACAAGCACTAGCTTAGGACAAAGTTGAGTTTACAAGTTGACGAAAGTCGTTTGACTAAAAAGTTTTTTGACTAAACGTCGTATTGACAAAGAGTCGTTTGACCGAACGTCGTATGACAACAGTCTTTTGACAAAGGTTAGACAGTGTTGCCAACAAGCGGCTACCAAAACCCCTTGAGCCAACCTCGAAGAACCCCCAAATCCCCCCAAAAAAGAAAAACCCTAAAAGTTAAGGATGAAATAAAAATATCAATGAATACAATGCATTTTTTTTTTTTTTTTGTAGAAGATTGTAATTTATTGATGATTTGAGGGCGGAGTGGATCTTGAAGACATTGCAATTATTGTATTAGCAATATATGTTTCAGGTCATAAAAGTTAAAAAAAAAAAACATTAAAAACACTTTAAAAAATAAACTAGTTTCTTCAGGTAGGTTACTTTTTTGTACAAAAAATCAAAATGTCAAACAGAGAGGTTGCAATCGACCCCCATCTCCAAAACCTTCTCAATTTCTTCAAAACTTCAAGTTTGCTAATAGTAACGAGCGCGAACGGACGAATAAACTTTAAGAATTTATCAGTGTGTGTGCTTGCGAAAGATAAAAGATCGAAAAAGAGTAGAGACAAAGTTTGTCCTCCAAAACTCCAAAATTATAGTCCCATTGAGCCCACGATAGACATTGGTAAATTCGGTGGTTTTTCACTCCATTGAATATATATATTACCTGCTGCTATTTTAATTGCTGATTCATTTTTATTCTCCCTAAATCCCCCCGACTCGTCGGTAAAAACCCCAAAAAAAACCAAAAAATGTCTCCCTCCAAAATCCCCCCGTCTAGAAAAAAAAACCCCAAATTTGGGGGGGGGGGGGGACCCCAACTTGGCAATACTGAGGTTAGAGGACCTATGTCACTGTTTGGAATACCAGAGGTGGGGATTTTAATATGAAAGAAAATCCAATTACTTCTGGCACCAAATTATATTGAAAAATAAAAATTGAACAGAATGAGAGATAAGGAGCTCCTTCTAATTTATTAGTTATATGTTGAGAGAAAAAAACAGTTCACAAGTACGTAGTATGCTTAGAACTGTGCCTTTGGCAATAATATTGGTTGATCTGACCGTTAGAGATGTAGAAGATGACACGTAGACGGGAAGCACGCGTACCTATGCAGACCTCTGAGACTGAGAAGTGTGTCCTGAGCGTGTTGGAGCTTTTTGGCACGGTGCTGCCGTTGTCCATGGGGCCTGAAATCAGGAATCCGAATTTGAGCATGTGCTCCTAGATTTTCCATTAAGCATGGCAACAACGAATCACTCAGATCTGTTGACTCCTGCAGCGGGATACTGAATACCCAGACTCAAATTATTCCTTTTTGGGATGCTGAAGACCGTGGCAAGGAAGAAGAGAGGCAATGAGTGGCGCACATGAAGGATGGAGCTTGACTGAATAGGTACGGTGGCTTTGTTGAACCCAAGGTACACAGGGCACAGATCACTCTCACTACACTGTCACCATCTACTTATCTACTGCTTAGAAACAACAATTAGACTATTTGGGCCTGAACAGTCACAGAAAGCACAGCTTATACAGGGTGTAAGCCTAACTGGTCTGCCATACTGCTTGAGTCGATTCTACAACTAAATTGCAAAAAAAAGGTTCGATAGTTCGTTTCCGAGTTATTTTAATTTTAATTTGAAAATCATATTGCATTATGTCATGCCTGTCTTCAAACTAGAAACAAAAATCCAAGAGAACCAATGATTCCATACGAACTACCATCACGACACTGGTCTAAAGTTTACTCTTAACTAGGAATTAATTGATATATTAGAATTGTACAAAATCAACTATTTAGTAGTAGTAGATTATTACTGTAAATGGATTGAGTTTGAAAAGTTACCTTCAAAAAGTTCAGGTAGTGTTATTGAAATTTGCAACAAAACATTTGCCCACCGCGGATAACCATAAAAATAAACTTAGTGTCAATTATGCGCAAGTATTTTGCCCGAAAGTATTTTTCCTGAATTCCTCACAAAAAATCATGAAAGAATAGCGTTTGTCCTAATTTTTACGCTGTATTTTTGGGAAATTGTAACCTTTTCGCCCTGTATGTAGAAAAAATAATAAACCTTTGTGTGATAATTTGCAGCGTTTTCTCTGGCAATTATTGTTCAATTTGCATGATTCCAGCGGCAATTTTTGAACATTTCAAATTTAGGTACATCTCTCTCTCTCTCTCTCTCTCTGATTAATTCAGCCTTTTCGGAATCAACAGATTCTACTCGAGTTCATGTTATTCTTTTCGCGAAAGTTGTACTGCCCAATCATCTATGGTAGGCTTTTGAAGTATTTGATGGAATTATCTAAGTTGGTTAGCACGTGATGAATCACCTTCGCACATAACTAGTTCAGTGAACCTGCCGCTATCTCCCATCGAAATAAACCTAATTATTAGGTTCCTTACTGGACGGTAGCCGGCAGAAACCAACAATCGAGACGGCTCTTGAGCCCTCCCGGGATTCGACGCTAATTTTCGTTTTCTATGTTTTATTCAAGGGTGTATTAGTCACGCCAGGTCTACGAGGAGTCCGCCGTTTTCAAGATTACGAAATCCCCTGTCGCGGTTTTTATCTGACGTAGGTCGGAGTTTTGGCATTTTGAAAAGGGCAGTTTGAATTGGGTAAATCCCTAGAAATTAAATAGGTTTTGGCAAAAATAGAAATCGGTTTAGGCACACATCTCGGAGCGAAATCATCAAAAACGGAGCATTTGTGGTCAAATAACCGCGAAAATCTAGTGCTCATAGTACAACTTTTTGTTAAATCTGCTGTAAAACCCGAAAAGGTTCGTAAATCACGAAAAGGTTAACTTACAGGTTAACTGACTGACAGCAAACAACAAGGCAGTCTTGCCTGGAAGGTCCGAATTAGGGATGGGGCATCGATATCGATAATATCGAAACATCGATGTTTTGCTCGTAATATCGATGTTTTTAACATCGATGTTTTACATTCGATGTTTCGGTCCGATGATTTTAGGTACTGCAAGGGAACCAGACAAAATCCAATTTCAGACCAGATAACTTCATTGAATTTACTTGGAATTTGGAGAAAATCTCCTACCTTTCAATTGTTGTGATCAGCTACCTCTTCGCATTTCTGTCCATTCTCTTCCTTAGCTCAGTGGTAAGAGCTCCGACTCAGAAGTGTAAATATAGTTTAGTCGGAACGAATCATCTCTTTATATAACAAGATAATTACTGGAAAACGATAGAAAAAAGTCTCTTTATGTTTGAACCAATAATGGAAATTGGGCAGGTACCTATGGGATATCGAAATGAAGTGCATAAAAATCGGATAATTCATCACGAATGAAAAGAATTATGATGGAGTAGGTTATCCAGTAAAATAAAAGCACGTCAAAAGAAAAAATATCTACTTCTTATGAATGGAGGTAGAGCAGCCTCATCAGGTTTTCTCCCTTGATTCTAATTGATAGGCAAATGAATTAAATTAACCGCTTATTAAAAATATCGATTTTTCACCTTACGATGTTATCGACGTCGATGTTTTTCATACGATGTTTCATCGATATCGATGTTTCTATAAAATATCGACATCGACATCGATGTTTTCTGTTCGATGTCCCATCCCTAGTCTGAATGGCGGTCCGAGCGAATAATCTAGATTCTGATAAGGACTGGCTAGGTGAGGAGTGATCGCCTTTGAGATTTATAATCATGGTTTCTGCTAACTGAGACATTTGAACTATTACTTTCTCGGAACACCTCGGGAAGAAATCTGGCGATAATTAAGAACCCAACGATTACCAGGAAGGAATCGGGCGGATCCCCTAGTGGGTGTGTCACTTGAGATATAAACCTGGAAGCTAGATACCATACTTTTTTGGAACTGAATTCTTCTTTAGAGTCTTCAGAGTTTTTCAGATGCAACTGGAAGTTTCGTCAGTGCATAATAAATTGAAAGTCACGGTTAGATTTCTCTTATCCGTAAACATGGCCGAAACTGCAAATGAAATGCGGAATTCCCCTTCTGGGCTGGTGCCCTTTCTCGATGGAATCTCATAAAGAGGGGAACGCAGGCGGCTAACATGGTCGTTAGAAGTCCATCTATCACACCTCCATCGAGTCGATAAAGACAAATCGTATTCTATGATGCTCGATCGATACTTCGTTGTATTATGTAGGCATATTACAAGCTGAAAATGAAGAAGAGGCTTCAACATAAATTTCGTTTGAATAAGATCCGTTATCTTGTAAGACGAGATAATTCAAGCATGTATAGGCGGACACTCGTATACAAATAAATGGAATTTTGAGAGGCGAACGCAGGTGTAATATCCCAGGTAGGCGATGGCCAATCAATATAAAACTTATTCAACCCACACAAAAGCAGTTATGTACTGTCTTTGAAATGATTTATCTTTTGCGTCATTTTGGTTCCTTTGTAGTATACATGGTGTAAACCAATGTGTTAAGGCCAATCATCCCGGGATTAGTTCCAGAAACAGTCACCACGTTGCGCTTCAAAATGAACTCAAACGTAGTTCACGTTTTTCTCCTCGCCTATTCATCCAATTTTCAATCTGAAAGATTTTTGTACTCAGAATACACATGTGAATGGCGCTCAACCCTTAGCGTTTGTTAATTTTTTGAAATTGTACATTTTTTGTAATTTTAAAAATTTGAAATATTTATTTTGGGCTTTTAGGATAATTTCTTCGAAAAAGTGGGATTGTAGCGCACAACGGCAATTAAGTGAGAGTCTATAAAAATTGCAATTTTGAAGATAGTGTGTGCAGCGCGATCGTAAAGCGTCGGGGCGGCGAAAGCTTCGACTTCAAAAAAATCGCACCATCGGCTTGGGATCGATTCTAAAACTAATCTTCCAACAAACAATGACTCTAGGCAATTATTTTGGAGGCTTCGTTTTCGAGTTATTTCACTTTAAAGATTTTTTTCGTGTATTCGACCACGAGCGTCTAAACCACACCTACAGCATTAGTTCATGTATCCTCCGCTACGGATAATAAAGCGTTTTTCCTTTGAATCATTTGAGATCAGCTTAGTTACCTATTTTGTTAAAGCTTGAGATAATGCGATGCTGGTGATTCAAGGGAAAAATGCTTTATTATCCCTAGCGGAGGATACATCAACTAATGCTGTAGGTGTGATTTAGACATTATTTTTTCGACCTTGTTCACTAAAACTGTCTTAGCTTCGTTAATTGATGAAGTGAATTCAAATTTGATTACACCATTGGAAAGAGCGTTAAATTTACTATCACAATAGTGCAAGTTCAATTTTTTGTAAAAAAATAAGCCTGAAGACAAAAATTTGTAAATTATTGAAAATTTTCAGTTTTTTCAATTGTTTGTTTGTCCTACTGAATGTGCGGATTTTTTTTCCTGCAGTGGTCCTAAAAGTTGACCCAAAAGCTCACCTTTCCAACGGTAGGTATATTCAGATTTTTTTAAAAATGCTAGTTTTCCGAAAAATTTGTGTTTCTGAGAGAAAATGAGGAAGTTATGGATGTAGCTAGGATTTCATGACAGACACATGGAACCAAAATTGTTCAGTAATATCTGAAACGTGAAAGGCGAGTGGAAATTTTGTACGGATTAGAACACATTTCGATTAATTGATGTTGAGATCGGTAGTAGTAACAATATCGCGAGATGGCGGTTGGGGGGGGGGGGGATTTAAATATCTGTGCTCGATTTAAACGATTTATTGTTCAAAGTAATGAACTACATTTTTGAATTTTCTTACGCTAATTTAAGACCTCGCGTCATTTTGCTTTGAGATAAGGGGAATAGGAACAGATAGTTCTTTTAAGATACTATGTTAAAAGAGTAAAACTATTCTCTTAACCATACTGCTCCAAGTATTGATCATGAGATCCATGAGCATCTAGGGGAAGAAAGTGGTGGAACGGCGTGAGCGCTGCCTAGCGAAGATAAGATGAACCTTCCAGAGCTCAAAAACCCAGGTTATCTCTCTTATCAGTTGGCTTATGTGATGTAGGTATCGTGTGTGGTGTTTCTAATTCTTAAGTAAATAATAGAGTGCTTTAAAAATTAATGTTGTTTACTCACGAGTACTTAGATTTTCATTTCAGACTAAATGCCTTTCTTATTGATGTCTCAAACAGATTTAATTGCCTTCTTCATTAAGGGCAAATTTCTGGTTTTGTAGAGATTAGGCAGGGATCTACAGACATTACCACCGGTTGATAACGGAGGTGCATCCATCTTGCCAAAAAAGAAGAGAAGGTTCTTCTAATCGTCGCTAGATAGCGCTCGGGCCGTTCCACCACTTTCTTTCCCTAGATGCTCCTATGAGATCCCAACTTTGTGCAACTATCTAGGCAATTGTTGCTCAAGCTATATGTTGTGTTCGGCGTGTCGGCGAGTGAAGGAGACGACCTTCTCGCTGCGGTGATTTGACTTTACTTTAACCCCTACTCAACCTAAGAGAGACTTTCCCTATCCTATCATGCAGTATTGTCGCATTGGCGGGTCAGACCCATACCGGCATGCGGAGTACTGGGAGAATCGGGCTAGCCCGTCGACCCCGGCGTTTCAGAGAAACCTACCGGCGGGAAGACGGGATATTTACTTGTTGAGCCTACTACTTCGAGGAGATACCTTGATGAAGGAGAAGTTGGAGAGCGAAATGAACAAGGCGAGAACTGGACTAGATTGGCATACTCGAGCATCCCTGAGTGAGCTTATATACTAGTGTGATTGGTTGAGGGAGAGAGAGGTGGAAGGGTGACATCATGCGGAGTTTACTCCCCGTACCTCGTCCCTCCCTTGCGGGTGGTGGCTCACTCAGGGATCCTCTCGTACTTCTTTATTCAAGAACTAATAATGAATTTAAATGTAGGTCATAACACAATAGAAACGGAGGAGTGATCTGATGAAAATTCCAGTTATTAAGTGAATAAGTCCCTAGAATGTCTCCTATAAATGTCATTTGCCATTCCATTATACACATCAAACATAAAAATAAAATGAACTTGTTTTTCTTAAAACGTCGATCCAATTAACTAAGTTTTGATCAAATTTTGGTTCTAGAACGTTCGTTGGTTAATTTTCAATCCGATTCGATCAGCAAGACCCCACATGGCTGCCACATGCACAAATATTTTGACGAATCGACATAAATGGGAAAGATCTTCAATAGCACCAATGTTTCTAATTTACGGAGACCATCAACTGGATCCTGAAGTTGATGTTTCTTCTTTCTCTCTGTTGGGTGCTTTGATCAATTCCCTATCTCAGGCTCTGAGTGCCCTGCTATTAACCTACGAGGACTAAAGTTACTGTCCCTTCAACTTGACTAGTTGCAGATGATAGCCACCCATAAGAAAAATTTGACGAAGTCAGACTTCGTCCGATCTCAACACTTTCCTTTCCATGCAAGAACTGTGGGAAAGTGAACTACGAAAATTGGTTTTTGCGGGCGAGTCGTGAGGTCTAAAATGTAGAACAGAGAAGACATCGCGACAAATGCATAAGTTCGCCTAAGGTAGAAGGGTTTCGTGAGAGCAAACTGGGTGTGATTTTCACCGCGATACCTGCCCTGTCGTCACACTCTGAATGAATTCAATGTCACTTCGCTGACTGGGGCAGACGAGGATGACAACCGTCGACAGTAATCCGAGGATCAGAACCGTTTAGACGGAAGTTACGGGTGATTTTCATACCTCGAGATCGATGGAGCGTCTCTTTAGAAGGAAAAACCTGATTGTGTACGAAGAAGTTGGAGAAAACTGGCTTCCTTTTCTGTCATCAATGGTTGTGACTAAGTTTATGAACTACGAGAATTTAAGGATTGGACGTACGATAAATCAGAAACACGAGTGTGAATCGCAAAAGAGGCCTAATCTCCACTCAAATTTTAGCTGACCAAAATGCGATCGATGTTTTTTCTTCAAGTTGGTTGGTGGTAACAATGGCAAAGCCGTGTTCTTTGCAGACGAATGATGTATTGAGAAACATAGTAAATTTGCAGCGTTTTAAAAGTAATATATACCATTATGTTGTCATTAGATGGAATTTGTTAACCCTAGAGTAATAGACTTCCCTGACACAGTTATTAGTAGACTACGTAAAAATGACGTGTGAAACTAAAAAATATTTTCAACACAAAATGGTCATATATTTTTCATTCATTCAACAAAAAACGAACATAAACTCATTCTTCTTAGTATTAACCTTTATATGTTGCGTATATAAAATAATATTTTCTAAAGACAAGCTATGAATATATGAATTATATCACATAAATGTTCTTATATCACATCCAAAACTCGATTTTTACTCTGGATAATATATTATACTCGATAAAATAAATGTTTTGAAATGAATATATTATGCTTGAAATATTTTGAAAGAGAAAATGAATGAAAATTTGAGAAAAAAGAGAAATCTCTTGCTATTTTGAGACGTTGAGAAAAGGTGTGCTTCATTCTCGAATTTTTCATAATATAAATGTTATGGAAAAACGCTGCAAATTATTTCACAAAGGTTTATTATTTTCCTGTATAGATCACCCTTCTGTGGAGGGATCTCCCACAGGTACCTACTACCTACTAGGGCATTTTTGAAAATTTCAACCCCAACTACCAACCAAAGGGAAACGAAGGGTTGACGTTTTCAAAAAATGCCTTAGTAGGTACCTTAGTATGGTTGGCAGGGAGGGACTCCAAATAATTTTCAAAAATAATAGACTACGTATCTTTGACGTGTAGGCGTAATGGAAAACCAAGATCTTGACGGGAAGAAGTCGAGATGAGGTCTTGACACCACAAAGGTCATTTCACTGCTAGGTACCGATAGCACTGGAGGAGGCCCGAGAGGGGGGATTGTATGGGTCTCATTTCCCCACTCATTACGTAATTTTTACGTAGTCTATCACTCTAGGGTTGATAGTGGTTTTACCTGATAATGCCCAACAATCGAGTGAAAAGCTTTTTGGTTACTAAATCAATTAGAAGACGTAATAAGGTTCATTTTTGACAAAAATATCCAAAATCCTGAAGGAGGAGAAGTTTTTTTTGTTTACGATTTTTTTATGCTTGAATATTTTGTTGTGGATGGTGAAGAGGAACAAAACAAAGGAGGCTGATGGGGTGGTGATGGCGGGGGGTCCTTCCTGGAATAAACTATGAACTGGTGTTTGCAATGTGCGGTACGCATGCGCAGTGGCTTCCAGTCCCTTCCAACCGCCGAAGGAAGGGTAACGGAAATCAGTGTTTTCTTTTCGTAGGTCGGGGTGGATGCTCGTGTATTTTGGTTCCGAAATCCAGTATGAAGTGAATTTGTGCGAAATTTTCTCCTTATTAGGTCGTCGATTTAGTTTCCGCGGAGTGAAGAGCTTTTCGAAACACCGGTCGGAGTGAAAGTGTTGCGACCAACAGCATTGAAATCACCCATCGAATCTCCACTCGTATTTCACTGCATGAGGTGTCTAGTTTATCAAGGTAATCACTAGTCCAGTTTTCCCCAGACATGCACGGATTTTTAGGCTGAAAACAAAAGGAAATTTTCAGGGGTTTGTAACGCATATTGAAAGTAGGTGCCTACTTGAGCAGTGCTAGGGGGGGCTCACTAAACCACTGAAGGCCTCATCGTCGCCATTTCTGCGGAAAATGGGTTAGCGACGCCAACTGTAGGATTCTGAGGTGTACTTTCTGAAGATGAAGTCCTATCCGGTGGAAAACACCTGTATCGCATTTAAAAGCAAGTTTTAGTTACGCTAAACCAGGGAAAAATCACTTCATTGAGTGCGCGTATGTGGAAGAACCCCGTAACTGTGGATAAATGACTCACCCCTTCGGTCGAGATAAAACTACATTTCCTTCCAAATAAATCGCATTTTTTTTCAGCTCCAACATATAAATTGGGATTTTCGAAATTTGTATGGAATTTATCACAATCCTTACTTCTAATTTGATGATTTTTGAGAATGAAATTCTAATTTCTACGCTGAGGCAGCTAGTTCTTCCGGACATATTGTTTATTCCTACACTTTTCAGAATACCTACTAACTTTTTGGTTTATTATTTTCAATAATGAACCTTTGGAATCGACCAAAAAAATTTTTTTTTTTTAACACCCCCTCAAAATTTGATGGTTTACGTTTCAAGGTACGTAGAATCCAAAAACGCTGCAAATTATTACACAATGGTTTATTATTTTTCTATATAGATCACTCGTCTACAAAATCACCAACCATCCAATATAAAGAGAAGGAAAAAAAAAATAAAATAAAAAAAATATATGAAGAAAAAAGAAAAAAAAGAAAAAAAAATCAAAATCACCAACCATCGATCGCATTTCGGTCAGCTCTAATTTGAACGGGGATTAGGCCTCTTTTGCGATTCACACTCGTGTTTTGATTTTTTGATTTTTATATATATATATATATTTCAATATAAACCCTTAAATTTTCGTAGGGAGCGAACGGTTTGTCCTACAGAGCTCCGCGTGGTCTTAAAAAATTCTAAACATTCTATAGAATCTTAAATTGAAGGAAAAACAATACCTTTATATCGAAATTTTTTGAGTTAGGGCGTTTTCAAAATTTCAAAATTGATTTTGGAACCCTTAAAAGTGACCTACATCAACCAAAATCTTCGGCGCACAACTAGACCCCAATTGGAGCCTACATACCAAATTTCATAAAAATCGGTCAATGCTAAGTGGCAAAAGTGCCGCGTACGGCGGACGGCGTACGGCGGACGGACGGCCAAATTTTTATTCGATTTTTGGATTCTACGTACCTTGAAACGTAAACCATCAAATTTTGAGGGGGTGTTAAAATTTTTTTTTCGTGGTCGATTCCAAAGGTTCATTATTGAAAATAATAAACCAAAATCGGATAAAAATTTGGCCGTCCGTCCGCCGTACGCGGCACTTTCCCCAGTTACCATTGACCGATTTTGATGAAATTTGGTATGTAGGCTCCTTTTGGGGTCTAGTTGTGCCCCGAAGGTTTTGGTTGATGTAGGTCACTTCCAAGGGTTCAAAAATGAATTTTGAAATTTTGAAAACGCCCTAACTCAAAAAATTTCGATGCAAAGGTATTGTTTTTCCTTCAATTTAACATAGTATAGAATTTTTAGAATTTTTTGAGACCACGCGGAGCCCTGTAGGACAAACCGTTCGCTTCCTACGAGAATTTAAGGGTGTGATGTACGATAAATCAGAAACACGAGTGTGAATCGCAAAAGAGGCTTAATCTCCTTTCAAATTTTAGCTGGCCGAAATACGATCGATGTTTTTCTTCATGTTGGATGGTTGGTGGCTTTGCAGACGAGTGATCTACATAGAAAAACAATAAACCATTGTGTAGTAATTTGCAGCGTTTTTTTTAACCAGCACAGTTTAAGATAGAAGCGGTAGAGTACTGAGTTTGTAACCTTAATTTTGGTTTATTATTTTCAATAACAAACCATTGGAATCGACCAAGAAATTTCACCCCTCAAAATTTGATGGTTTTTGTTTCAAGGTACGGAGAATCCGAAAATAGTAAAAACATTTTTCCGTCCGTCTGATTTTGATGAAATTTGGTATTTGGGGTCCAGTTGGGGTCTAGTTGTGCCCCGAAGCTTTTGGTTATGGAAAATTTTCGACTACCCTCTTGTTTTCATCAATTCAACACAGTAGAAAACAAATAGCTGGGGAAAAGTCGGGCAGAACCGGGTACCAAGGTTTCATTCCTCTCCCCTCCACCACCAAATCAATATTTTGGGAATGTTAAGTAATGTGTATAACTAATCGTATCCAACAAATACAAAAATAACAGTTTCATCAGCAAAAAAAAAAACATTTCTGACGGCCCCAATTTCAATTTTGCAGACTTTCGCAAAATTCTGGATTTTGAGGTATGTATGGGTCAAAACGGGTATCCCATCTGGTTTGACCCGCAGGCAATACAAAACCACGTTATTTCCAAAAACTGTTTTATTGCTTGAATTTACGTACATACGTGAAATATTTATTTGAACAATTAATTCAGAGGAAACAAATAGAAGGGTTATTTCAACAAAGTAGGATAGTTTTGCTGCAAGGTTTGGCAGAATTCGCAAACAAAATCAATTTGCCTTCTTGTTACGTAATCTTGGCGAGGCTGCAACCTAGAACAAACAAAAAAACGTCTGCCAAGCGGGTGTGGCACATAGCTTCCTCGTATCCATAACCCGATTGTATAGATGATCCGATGTATAGCAGTTAATCTCAAAACACCAATCTCTAAGTACCTTTCACTACCCTCATAGGGAACCATCTACACGCTAATCTGGACAATCCTAGAAAATTTCATCAAATTCGGATGAAAAATTAAGTGAGTAGATGTATGTGATTGGATCAAAAAAATTCTTCTGGGATTCGTACCCGCGATCCCTGGAGCACAAATCAAGACTCTGCCTCTGAGCTATTGAAGCCTTGTCATGTATAAGATTTGAGATTCTCACAGGAGACCATCCCCTCTGAATGAATCCCTCTATGAAGAATAATTCTCTATGATTTTCATAGGGGACCATGTAAACACGACTCTGTAACATCCCTGAAAATTTCATTGAAATCAGATGGAAAATGTAGAAGTTATGGCCATCACAAGGAATTCACGTTTGCGCATGCGCAGTCGCTTGTATCAGTCCGAGGATAATGATTTTCATAGGGGACCGTCTACACACCAACCCGCACAATCCCTTAAAATTTCATCGAAATCGGACAATAACTTCGTATAGTTATGCGCGTTACAAGGAATTGATGACAGACGGTCAGACAGACAGACACACAGACACGGAACCAAAATTGTTCAGGAAGGTCTAAAACGCAAAACGCGAGTGAAAATTTTGATTTTGGAGAACTTTTTTTTCGTCCTTGAAAAGTGAAAACAAAGCTTCCGCTACCTTGGTAGACTCGGAAGCAATACGATTGCAATAATGTAAAATTTCGAAAAATCTGAAAATTAACAAGAACTGGGTGGTACCTACCCGGTTTGACCCAAAATTTCTACATGACATTCACTCTTAGCCATAATAAGTTACATCAATGGGTTTGGAGGCAAATAAACCACAATAAATCGAAGGAAATCATGAGCGACTTACCGGAATTTAATCTCGTTCTTGAGTGTGCAGTAACCAGCAGCCAAACTTCACCAAAGCTGAGGAGGGAAAGGCTCTATTCTCGAAAAAAATCGATTACAATGACGGAAAAGAGTGAACAGACTCTAGGGTGGACGCCAGGTAGCAGCATATGCAGGTTCAGATCTAGGTGCCCGGTTTGACCCGACTTTCCCCCACTACTGCAGATAACCCTCAAAATTATTATCTGCTATCATATAGAGCTTTCTTACCTTCGATCGTTAGGAAGCAAACTTATTATAAATGATAAAATTGAGTTTGGTTAGTAGAAATGGGTGCACGAGTTAAAGTACGCAACAAAAACGCTGCAAATTATTACACAATGGTTTATTATTTTTCCATAACTACACAACTCTGCATTTTGGATGTTTTTGATCGTTGTTCTGCAACTAATAGGTGATTCTGAAAGGTTTTTTAACGCTGAATACGAATTTCATTTCAGTTTTTACCTATCACGTCTAGATTTTCCACAAAAGGTGAATAAAAATGGCTCACTTTTGTTTCTTAAACCCTGCAGACCTTGGCCTTCAGACTGAAAATATATTGAAAAAAGTATTTTCTGCTATTAACTTCACTTGATGTTGACAATTTATCTTTATTTACGTCATAATATAATACATGAGACAAATCATAACATAAAGAATTTCGGATTCTCAAGTCGTTTAAAGTTTCCTTTTCGTAGACTTCCGTGTAATAGAACTCCCTTTAAACTTGCTTTTTAGGAATCGATGAAGAGTCTCCATTCTGTGGCTTTGTACTCGATTCCAAAAAATCCCATCGCTCCAGCAACGTTGCCACAAAAAACCATTCCTTCTTTCTCTTCGAAGAAAGGTAAAAGCTCTTTTTCTCTCTGACGGTACCAAGCAAATGTGGTTCCAGGGGCTAACAAATTTTTGGATTTTAGACGTGAACCGAGTACTTTGGCTGCATCTTTTGGAAGATTCAGGTCTCTTACCAAGTCATTCAACTCGCCTTGAGAAAATCGCTTGGGGGAGCTAGATTCGGTGGGCTCGTAGGAAGGATCTTCAATTTCCACATCTTCATTCTCAAAATGTGAGATTTCATCTTCTATAACAACATCTTCCAAATTCGCTGGAGGATCTGGTACTGGAAGTGACTCATTGTGGGGTACGGGTCTCATAGCTGACGGCAAATTGGGATAAATCAGCGATTTCTTGTTCTTTGATGAAATTCCCACCACATTCGTCAGAAGGTTCTCTTCACATCATCGGAATGACAAAAGGCATTGACTTTCTCTTACCTTTAATCCAAGATCTTATTTGTTCAACACAAGTGCGACACACAAGATGATCTTAAATCTTAAATCTTAGATCTTAAATTGATGGAAAAACAGTACCTTTATATACAATTTTTTTGAGTTAGGGCATTTTCAAAATTTCAACCCTTAGAAGTGACCTACATCAACCAAAAGCTCCGGGGCACAACTAGGTAGAGCCTACATACAAAATTTCATCAAAATCGGTTAATGCTAAGTGGGGAAAGTGCCTCGTACGGCGGACGGACGGCCGAATTTTCATTCGATTTTTGAATTCTACGTACCTTGAAACGTAAACCAACAAATTTTGAGGGAAGGTTAAAAAAACATTTTCTTGGTCGATTCCAAAGGTTCATTATTCAAAATAATAAACCTTAATGAATCTCTGTATCTCTTGGATTAAACCGTTTTCTGGATTAATTACTCGTATTTCTCTAAGGACCATGTTGTAGGCTCAGCGAGGTTCTCGTGCCAGCGGTTGGTGGGCTCGCGCTCTGTGGTTCTTAATTGTCACAAATTGGGATTAATCGCTCCTGTCTGCTACAACCGGAACTAAAGGTGCAGTCTAGCTGGTTCCCGTTGTAAACGAGCTGTGTGTAATGTCGATGTTTGCTCGTCTACGAGTATATTGATATTTCTGTCAGCGTTGCGAGATTAACCGTGCATCTCAGGTTGGAAAGAACTGTGTACTCCGAAATTTCTTCTTACATTCTAGTGAGTTTGGAACTAGCGTTTTAGGATCTCTACCTTTTGGTCGTTCTGTTTTTAGCCAATTCCTACACCTCGTCCGAATTTTATGACATTGACGGAGCTTGTGCGGATCGACCTCTTGTTGTGGACCCGGAAAATAGTGGTTTTCCTGAAACACCAGTTTCCCACGATGAAAAGGCTAGATTTTATCCACTCCAATTTACTCAAATTCAGAAGGTCTTTTAGTGCTGGTTCCTGATTTGTTGATTACGCTGGTCCACAGTTTCTCTTCCAAATGGTACGGCACTAATAATTTATTGATGTCAGATGAAAATAAACATGAAACTGCCAGAATTATTATTTTAATTTGTTAGGACGTCCCACAGTAAGACTTGGGCGTCCTTATGTGATTAGTCTGGGGCGAAGAAGGACAAATTTTCAGCAGAAAAAAAATGACCACACTCTAATCTGTTTTAGACCATTTTGAATCCAAATCCGCGTAAAAACCAAAGGTGTATGTCTGTGTGTGTGTAACAAAATACTCTGCCACGGCCTTAGTTTCCAACCGATTTTCGAAGTTCTGTTTTTGTTCGACGTGGAAAACTATTGCCGCGTTTCGTTGCCAGAATTTCGAATTTTGCCTTTTAAGGGGGGAAAGGGGGGGGGGGGGTTAATGCTTAAAAAAACGTGCGTTTTCGAGCATAATCGTGTGTGCTCAGCCCAGGCCTCAATTTCCAACCAATTTGCTCGTTTCTTTTTTTGTGCGACTCAGAAATCTTCCGAGTTGCTCACTATTTCACCAGAACATCGAAATTATCAGGGGGAGGAGGCGAGTGGAGGGATAATATTCACAAAATATCCGATTTTTCATTATTTCGGTTCCTTCACAGCTTGCTAGTTAATTGTACCCAAGTTCTGAAATTGAGGAAAAATTCTCAATATACGTCTGGATATTCATGAATTGTTCTTTGTGCCACCGTGAATCAAATCAGTGGTGCCACCATGGCGCCAGGACACAAAACATCGTATTTCGTGTGTCTTTGTGTTTCACCTTGAATACGGATGTGTACTGCGTACTGCCTAAATAAATAGGTGAAAGTTCACTGTTACAACGTAGGGTAACAATAGTTGAACAATTGAGGTGCCTTTCTCACTAAAGCTCTCGCTGTAAAATCAGCATTTTAGTAAATCTTCCTAATTTTTTCCCCTTAACTTCTCAGAATCTGTGGCTACATGATAGAATAAGTGATTTTTTGATTGGATAAGAGTGGAGTTCTGAAATAATTCATGAAAGTCAAAACTTCATATGGCCCAGAAGTTGGACAATTGTTCCTAATCTTGGACAGTGGTGGCCCAGAAGTTGGACACTACTATTCTTCGCACTTTTCTTGTGAACTTATATTAAAATGTACTAAAACAAAAGACAACAATTGTCCAATTCTATCTTTAGGAGTTTTTGTTAACTCAAACGAGCTTCCTTCAAATAACCTTGTAATCTAATAGATGAAATTCTAGAGATAAAAAACACCTTCTAGATTCACTTTCGAAAAACAATGATTTTATTATTTTTAATTTAGGAACCAAACCGACAAAATCATATGGAAAATGAATTAATAACGTTTCTAAAGTTCAATCAGAAACATTCTCGGGGGCGCCAAATCCTTTCTTTAGAATCTCTTTTCCCGTCTTCCACTACCTCCTTTGTTGCCAGCCTCATCTTATCCAAAACCATCCGCTCACAGTTCCTTTCTTGCTCAAAATCAAATTCTTGATGCCTCCTTTCTGGTGCAACCCCCTTCTTCTCTGCAATAACTTTCGCTTTCCTTTTTCCTCCTCTTTTGGTTTATTATTTTCAATAATGAACCTTTGGAATCGACCAAGAAAAAAAAATTTTAACACCCCCTCAAAATTTGATGGTTTACGTTTCAAGGTACGTAGAATCCAAAAATCGAATAAAACGCTGCAAATTATTACACAATGGTTTATTATTTTCTATGTAGATCACTCGTCTACAAAATCACCAACCATCCAATATAAAAAGAAGAAGAAAAAAAAAAAAAAAAAATCAAAAAAATCAAAAAAAAATCAAAAAAAAAATCAAAAAAAAAATCAAAATCACCAACCATCGATTGCATTTTGGTCTGCTCTAATTTGAACGGAGATTATTAGGCCTCTTTTGCGATTCACACTCGTGTTTTGATTTATATATATATATATATATATATGTCAATATAAACACTTAAATTTTCGTAGTGAGCGAACGGTTTGTCTTACAGAGCTCCGCGTGGTCTCAAAAAATTCTAAAAATTCTATAGAATCTTAAATTGAAGGAAAAACAATACCTTTATATCGAAATTTTTTGAGTTAGGGCGTTTTCAAAATTTCAAAATTGATTTTGGAACCCTTAGAAGTGACCTACCTCAACCAAAAGCTTCGGGGCACAACTAGACCCCAAATGGAGCCTACATACCAAATTTCATCAAAATCGGTCAATGCTAAGTGGCAAAAGTGCCGCGTACGGCGGACGGACGGCCAAATTTCTATTCGATTTTTGGATTCTACGTACCTTGAAACGTAAACCATCAAATTTTGAGGGGGTGTTAAAATTTTTTTTTTCTTGGTCGATTCCAAAGGTTCATTATTGAAAATAATAAACCAAAATTTGGCCGTCCGTCCGCCGTACGCGGCACTTTTGCCACTTAGCATTGACCGATTTTGATGAAATTTGATATGTAGGCTCCATTTGGGGTCTAGTTGTGCCCCGAAGCTTTTGGTTGATGTAGGTCACTCCTAAGGGTTCCAAAATCAATTTTGAAATTTTGAAAACGCCCTAACTCAACAAATTTCGATATAAAGGTATTGTTTTTCCTTCAATTTAAGATTCTATGGAATTTTTAGAATTTTTTGAGACCACGCGGAGCTCTGTAGGACAACCCGTTCGCTCCCTACGAAAATGTAAGGGTTTATATTGAAATGTATATATATAAATCAAAACACGAGTGTGAGTCGCAAAAGAGGCCTAATCTCCGTTCAAATTTTAGCTGACCAAAATGCGATCGATGGTTGGT
Source organism: Apolygus lucorum (assembly GCA_009739505.2). Lineage (NCBI taxonomy): Eukaryota > Metazoa > Arthropoda > Insecta > Hemiptera > Miridae > Apolygus > Apolygus lucorum. Next base: position 22,740,560 of record CM019171.2, read on the forward strand.
GATTTTGATTTTTTTTTATTTAAAAAAAAAATTTTTTCGATTTTTTTTTTGATTTTTTTCTTTTTTTCTTCATATTGGATGGTTGGTGATTTTGTAGACGAGTGATCTATATAAAAATAATAAACCGTTGTGTAATAATTTGCAGCGTTTTTTCTTATATTTTCCTTTTTGAATTTCTTCTCATGTTCTTTACTTTTTCGTGTTTCTTCTCTCGTCCTTTCTTTATGACTCCACGTAAATTCTGCTTCTCTTATCTTCTTCTTCTCCGGTGGAATCAATGTATCATATTGATTTTCAACTTCATTTCCCTCAACTTCATTTGCTGCCAACTCAGCCGTTCTTTCACAATTGTTAATTTGTTTTTCCCTTTTCCCCTTGCGACTATTCCCATCAGCGACTGTCAGACGAGGCTTTTGTTGACCTACCTTGATTTTATTTTTTTAAATTTAGGAACCAAACCGACAAAATCATATGGAAAATGAATTAATAACGTTTCTGAAGTTCAATCAGAAACAAACCTCGTGACTATAATACCAGCAGGTTTTCGGATGGGAGCTCGTCTGAGTTAACTCCTAAAGACAAGATTGAACAATTTTGTGTTTGATATTTTTGTTATTAAAATGCGAAGAAAAATGGTGTCTAACTACTGCTTCATTATTGTTTCCTAAAATTATGAGATTCAGTGAAGGCAATCGTGAAAAAATTCCACATTGGTTTTGAAGCTTTTTCGTGATTCAGTCTTTATTGTTTCTGTCTTATTGCTCACACTAAGAACTCAAAAAATACCTTACTGATCTTCATTAACATCTACTTCAGTAGATAAAATAAAAGTACTAAGTACGTAAGAACTAAAATATAGTAAAAATAAATTAATGTCGACTTAGGATAAGGAACATAAATTGGAGAAAACCGTAAACCTTTCAAAAACTTCTTGAAGAGAGAAATGAGAAACAATCACGACTTATGAAATAAAATATACAAAAGAATCATTCTAAGGATTCCAATAATGAAAATAACAATTAGCATTACAAAAGAATCTCATGAAGGCTGGAAAACTCACGGATGCCTAATCTCCGTTCAAATTTTAGCTGACCGAAATGCGATCGATGTTTTTCTTCACGTTGGATGGTTGGTGGCTTTGCAGAAGAGTGATCTATATAGAAAAATAATAAACCATTGTGTAATAATTTTTCGTGTCTTGTAGAAGTACTGTTAAACTCCTCACTCTATCCATAATTTACCGTCTTTTTTCTTATTCAATTCATAACGAGCAAGGTTTTTGTAACCCTGGTTAGCCGTTTCGTCACTTCCATCTCTCAACTCATCTCGGTTTATTTCCAGCCCCCCTTTCCAATAAGTACCCGTTTGAGGATGGCTCCCTCCAGGCTATAACCGTCAAATGCGGTTCTTTTCACCTCTTACCATTCTGGCACTTCTAAGTATAAATCTTCCTCTTCCAGACCGGATGGTCACTCGTAATTCAAAGCAGTCTTCTCTTTCAGTGTTCGTTCTTTGAAAACCGAAGGAAGTACCTCGAATTATAATCGACAAGACACCCGACGCGTGTACAAACGGTAATTTTGCTGCGACGTCGATGAAATGGTACTCGTAATTTCTGAAAATTTCATCAAAATTGGACCAATGTTTCGTACAGTAGCTCGAGTTCATAATTATTATGAACCTTGAATGAAAAATCGACCACAAACTTTTTTAACCCCTCTCAAAATTTGATGTTTTAATAATTTTGATAATTCATTAATTTTAATTGCAATTTGTTTCTCTTGATTTTTTCTTGTTGCTTACTGTTTAATGAACCCCAAAACCTTCATTCTCCCATCATAGCAAAATGGAAGCGCTCCTTCAATTATTGATTTTATATTATTTCCGGCAGGAACAGTATACCTCTACCGCTTGTCTATTGTTGAAAAGTGGAAACACCCAAATGTATGCTCCCGAGTCTATATTTTCCTGTGTCATATACGAGTTTTCTTCTTCTTTTCTAGCTCTTATACGACAAGTTTCTTAGCAGAATCAAATTAACCCTTATTGGACCATGGCATCACTAGTGTCACTGAAAACATCTCAGGAACTCCACAGCTTTTAGTCACGAAATAGAGTTATGACAAAAAATTCCCAAGGAAATCGATGAAAAAATATTCAAAATCTTTGCCGTAACAACTTTTTTTGACTTCTAATAACTCTCAAAAAATTTAGCTCTGTACATTATTTTTTAAATTGCAATTTAATTTTGGTTACTCCGAAGACATTTTGGGACAGCTGTGGAATTCCGGAGATATTTTCGGTGACACTAGTGACACCAAGGTCCAATTAGGGTTAACACTCCTCTGGGCTCTGCGCCTCAGTTGGTTGCATTCCCTTCTGAGTCTTGCAATATTTTCATTCCACCAGTAGGCTGGGGGCTTGCCTGATTTTTGGACTTTTTTTGGCATAGAAGCATTGCAGGCTTTGGTGAGAATCTTCATTGTTTCATTCACTATGACCTCCGCATCTACAGCTCTAATAGCAGGTGTACCTGAGACTTGGGATAGAGTACCTGGTCGGTACTTGTGATAACTCGCATCCATCAATTTATCCCCGTCTTGCAGTACCTTCACCATTTTATCTCTATCCAATTTAGCTAGGTTCCAACCTTTAACCTGGTCAAAGTCTCTTCTTTGGGTGCATCTTTGTGGTACTTGGAAGTCAAAAGTAATGTACTCATTGATAACCTTCCAATTTCTTATCTTTCTGGCAGCATTTTCTGTGGCTAGGGATATGTCTGGTATGGTACCTCTTTGGCCAGGACGGTGGAAAGTAGGAGTATCACCTTCATTCAGAATCACCAGACCTATCCTTGCTGCCATCTCTAGGATGAGCCTCCCCCTACAGTCCGGATCAGGCATTCCCCATTCCAGGGCTCTAGCGTTGAAATCCCCTGCGACTATTGTGTCACCTGTTGTAATTTGTATAGCATCTTCTAGTTCACCCAGTTTCCTCTCAAACTGATGAAAGGAGCGTTAACACTCCTTAACGCGAAAATCGGGAGGTTTGTTTGAGTCATTCCAAGTATAGATGATTGTTCTGAAACTCCAAAAATTGATAGAAATTAACCCCTAATAATTCAATTTAGTCAAATTTTCACGTTACTTCTTTCTGGCTGAGCACGGTAGCATATTTCCATAACTTCTAGTAATGAAGAAAGCATTAGGTTCTTCCTCAGACTTATGATTGTCCAGAGCAAGGCCATACGTAAATATGACATGTATTCGATTTTTTCACTATACTTTGGGGTTTTAATTACGTAGCAGGTTAAAATAGCTAAGTTATTTCTTTGCGCCTTTTGGAATGTAGTTTTTTCGGCTGTCGCTGTCATGTGTCGCCAGTTTCCCTTCATTCCAGCTAAGAAGTAGGTAGGCATATTTTCAACGGTATTTACCTACTGCGAAGAAGATTTTTCTTTGAGGTGGTCAGGGTCTCGAAGCTTGAGCCCCGTTAGACAAACAGCCTGACCTTCCGCCTCGCTCTGTTTCCCTCAGATTATGGAGCTCATCCTCCGCGCCCAGTTGCTTCCGCGACGTCCCGTCTCTCGGAAAATTCGTACAATTTCCCTCCTCTATTGGTGTTGGTAATTCCAAAGTTGACTGTTGTTAAACTTCCGGTGTTTTGGTTAGGTATTGATTGTAATTGTCTGTAGGCGCAAATAGCAGCCGTGCCAATTACTAATGTTATTTTACTAGCACACGTTTCGATTCATGTATAAGGTAAAGCGTTTCCATTGATGCACAAGCTGAATGCATTTAGAAGTCGTTTTAAACGTTTATTTGAGAAATTTTAGTTCTTTTGACATTGATATTTGCCTTTGAAATGTTTTTTTTTAAATTGTTTTATAGTTTATTCCTGTTAAAAGAAGAAATTCTGCAAGTTTCATCTAATATGAGAGCTTTTTGAAGGAAAGTCAAAAAATAATTACATTTTTTTCTGGTTTGCGGATTTTTTTTTGGTCTTACAGATTGCTGACAAGAATTTTGTCAGTTCACCGAAAAATAGGAAGATCTTTAATGTTTTTCTAATGCCTGTGGGTAAAAAATCCTAAGAATCTCAGCAAAAGCTTTAAAAAAGTGTTAAGGACAATTGAAAAGGAAGAATGTTAGTCATTATCTTGATCTGGCTTATTCTTACGCGGTTTTCGAAAAGAATTAGTTTTCTATTGATGGTAATAGTACTTTCCTTTTTCCTATTAGGGATGGTTGAGGAAAGTAAAAATTAGATTGGGAGATGGTCCGTAAGTAGCTAGTAAACCCGGTGGTTTTAATATTGATTTATTGAATTTAAGTCAGAGAGGGTTAGAAGATTTGAGAGGGTTAAAGAGGGTTTGAGAAGGTTAGAGAGAGGGTTGATTGATGGCGCTTCTTTACACAATCTGGCAAGATTTGGTCGTACCGGACCATTCTTACATCTAACCAAACTTGCATTAAGCTTTATTCTAATTTCTATTGTTCAATTATTTAGGTTCTATTGAATATAAGTCAGAGAGGGACAGATATGGTTTTAGAAGCTTAGAGGGAGGTTTGAGAAGGTTAGTGAGGATCTGAGAGTATTAGAGAGAGTTAGAGAGGGTCAGATATGGTTTTTTTAAAAATATATATTGCATTTATTGAGGCAATAATTATTTACAAAATATTGTAGAGTAATATTCAAAATGCTTCAGTTCCCAATAAGTAAATACTTGTGCCGGGAACTGGAGCTGCACCGAACCAGTTAAACAACATCATCACGTTTAGATCATTCTGTACTCGCCTATTAAGGTTTGAGAAGGTTAGTGAGGATCTGAGAGTATTAGAGAGAGTTAGAGAGGGTCAGATATGGTTTTAGAAGGTTAAAGAGGGTATACGAAGGTTAGATAGGATCTGAGAGTATTAGAGAGAGTTAGAGAGGATCAGATAGGGTATGAGAAGGTTAGAGAGGGTTAATTGATTGAAAAGCTTTATTTACATAATCTGGCAAGGTTTGGTCGTAGTCGACCACTCTTACATCTAACCAAACTTACACCTAAATAGTAAAAAATTAAATTAGTCTACGTGAGAAAATAATGTGCAATCGATAGTGATCTTGCGACCTCGAAAATGATAGTTTGATGAACATAAAAACATAAATGTAATATAAGTGCAGTACACATAAAAGTACACATAAAATATTTTTATATTTTGAAAAAAAAAAATTATTTTTAATTTATGGCCTTGCTCAAAAAACGAGCTAGGTATTTGCATTTTTCTCAATTTTTGGGGAATCGAAAAAACGTTTCAGAAAGTCCTGCTTCAAAATTTCAAAAATCTAGGTATAATTCTATTAACTATGGCTAAGGACGTTTTATTCAATAAGACCAATAAATTTCCCCAAAGGAAACTTCCTGCTTGATCTCCTTACTCGAGTAATTAAAGTTAGTTGCATGTCTAAACTGTGTTAAAAGCTCAACAGGTACCTACAGTGGTAGAGCTAACGCCCTTCTCACCCCGTCTCCTTCCTTTGGTCAAATCCATTCGTTCATCCCAATAAAGTACTTATTTCTGTAGAATCGATTTAGTAATTATAAATTTACATTCGCTCCCTCATTCAGGATTTTTCGTCTCATAAAAAGTACCCTTATGCTTTATTGCATTATGTTAATTTTTAGTTTCATGGTTTTCCAATATTTGCAATTACTGACTGTTCATGTTTGTTTTCAGGTGAGTACCTACAAAATATTCTTCTTCTCGCACTTAAGATCGTAAGTAAAATTTTACCTTCAAGAGAGCGCACGTGCTTTCACAATTCCTGTTTCTTGAGGTTCTGAATCGTTGTTGGTTTCTATGTCTGGAAACCAACTCTTTTCTCTAGGTAATAGGTCTCTTTTTCAAGGTAATAATCAACATTGCTTTGAGGCTGTGTCCCGGTTTTAGTTCCCAAATCCGCCGCCAAGTAGCGTCTTGAAATGATCACATTTTGAATCACCATTTTCTCATAACTGGATACTTGGATTTGAAATCTGCGAAGGCCGTTCTGCAGGTTTTGATATCCTATTCAATATCCTATTTGCAGGTTTTTTTCAAAATTTTGCCTCTAACCTGGTTTATTTGAATCATTGTTACTCAGAATTGATTTTAAAATTTTCAAACATAATTAACCAAAATTTTAATTAGGTACCCTATTTGTCCTATTAGTCTGTGTAAGCAGTTTTTGAATATTCCATTTTGTTTACAAATGGGAAGCTACTTAAATTTGTCCTCGGAAGTGCTGCCATCTATCCAAAAATAAAATCTTATTAAAATCGGGGATACTTAGCCTTCAGGGGGTTCATGAGTCGGTACGGTAAAAATTGATTTAACACTTTCATGTACATACCTGTTTCTATAGATATATTCATGATATCTTCATATTTTTTTTAAATTCTTTATCTACTCTTCACATAACCACTGAGCGAGTTTCAACTCTGTTGTGTAAATATTATTTTATCTAGAGACTATATAGCAAAACAGTTTTTTCATATTTTTCATGCTCATGATTTTTTAATTCTAGCCATGATTCTGTTGGAAGTTTTTCGTCCAAACTTGTTCAATGACTGTAATAAACCCCTCTCGACAATATAAAAAAATTGAAGTTGCCAGCTCTATTGGCTGTCGAGAAACAGGTACCTAAGTGACGAAAAACAAGGGTTTTCCGATTTGGAGAAAAACTGCGATTTGTGACCGGTTACCGTTATTCGAGGTATTTGATCGATAGTTCGTAATTATTTCATATTGAAGGAATTGAAAATGAGGTCTGATTATTCCTTTTCTATGATTCTTATCAGTCAGTGTTTGCACTGGTTAGGTAAGGTTATTTCATATCACGTAGTACTGATAAGAATAATGGTTATACACTATTGGTTCACTTGATTTCTTCATTAATCTAGTGCTATGCTATTATTGTACTATTTGGTGGCATGGTAACCTGTGCTGGAACCATGGAGTAGGACATAGTATATCAATCAGAACTTATGAACAGCAAAAGAACGGTAAGTAGTTACAGAAATATAGGAACTATGAACCTGGAGCGGGAAACAGCTATCCCCAGGAAACAGCGATTCGCTCCTCAATCTTTGAAAATTCATATCTCTGCTTTCCACTGCTCAAATTTAATATTTTTATATACCAAAATGTCTGGAAAAACCTGCAGACTTTTATAAAAATAAAAACGAAAAAGTCGAAAAATTTGACTCATGAACCCCCTGAGGGTTTTCTGAGTAAAGATTAACGTGAGATAGAAAACTTCTCACTAAAACAAAGAGTCCCATCTCAGAACTTATTCATTGATTGATTGATTGATTGATTTGTTTATTTACTAATCTGTACATTTTCGGACCCATTGGTCCGCTCTTCCAAATATACAGAAATAAATTTACCATTTCATACAATCAGGCTTAGCCTTACATAATAATGAACACTTAATTATAAAATACATTGAATTTCAAACAAATCAAAAAATGAAATCAACTTATATATAAACAAATAAATAAATCATGTCACTTTTCATACGTATCTACATATCATGGATTACTAAAGTATTACAAAATCACCTCTATCTAAACGTCTATTGGTTTACGTTTTTTCATAAATTCAATATACAGTGTCTTAAATTGTTTTACTGTCTTAGCTTCTATGAAGATGGAAGTATTATTATTATATAACCTAATAGCTTCAATTAAATAGGATTTACTGTATAATTCAGTTCGATGAGTGGGGACTCGTAATTGTTTATTTGCATATCGAGATTGACTCGAATGGGACCTGACTTCTGAGGTCTTCTGAAATCGATCGAACAGGTACACAGGCTGTTCTATTCTAAGAATTTTATAAGTGAAAGTTGCTACAGACAATTCTCTTCTTTCTTTATATTTCAACCACTCAAGTTTATCAAAATATGGCGTCACGTGATCATTATAATTTAAATCAAAAATAAAGCGAATTGTTGCATTCATGGCGGTTTGCAGTTTTCTATTATTTTTTTCAGACATATCCGTAAACACACTTGGTGTATATTCGAAATATGGTAATATCAATGATCGAACAAGTCTAGCTTTGACATATTGAGGAAAGTGGAATGCAAATTTCCGCAATTGATATAGGGCCTTATAGGTTTTTTTACGTACAGACGTTACTTGTGAATCCCATGACAACGTTTCATTCAGGATCAAACCCAGATTTTTGAGTTCCCTTTCAAAGTTAAGTTGCTCTCCATTTACTTTTAATTTGTTGAGATTATTAAAATCTACCACGTTCAACATCCGGGCACTTCCTAATATCATCGTTCTACATTTTGATGGGTTGAGTCTTAGACTGTGATCATCACACCATTTAGATAAATTCACAACTTCCCCATTCATTCTCAGTAACGATTGATTTTATTCATAGTGATTAACTTTATCCTATGACTTACAGTTTTTTGGTTATATCCACCGGAAAACAAGGCTTGCCATGTAGGGTGGGCAGTAGAGGTCCCTCTCTTATTGCCTCATTGCGTCTGGTTGTGCGTGTAAACTAGTCAATTCATAGCGTGGAATGGAAAATCGTTCGCCTCTGCGTTTTTTTCCTAACGTCTCTTCTACTATTTTAATAACTCTTCAGGAAGAGTCAATGCTCGGAACGAAAGTTTCTCGATTGGAAGTCGAAATGGATAACGAGGGACGTCGTTTGGTCACACCGTAGCAAGTCCAAAGAACCCTTTCAAATTGAAGAAGATGAATTGTCTGAGGAAAAAAAAACCTGAAGCGAGGCTTCACACTACTCCCTTGCCTGTAGAAATCCGAAAATGACCTTTTTACATTTTTCTAGGCTGACAGAGGCTTTTTATTTTATAAGTTCGTTTATCGGATCTTGAACGAAATTTATGTGTTTTGCCACCTTGTAGCCGCCCTTACCCTTTTTCGCTCTAGCTGCCTCGTAAACTGGGCGAAAAACTCTTTACGCACAATACCCCTTGAGTCGGTATTATCGACTCTCGAAAATAGGGGGAAGAAAATGAGATAGGCTCCCGTTCCGTATTTCCCTTCAGCCAATCCCCTTTCAGAGCTTTTCTCCTCAGAAAGGGCGGAATTTCTTCCAACTCTATCCAAGAAACGCTCTTGAAACGTCTATCCCCAACCCTGAATCGGCCCTCATGCGGAGCGAGACCTAAGCAATGGGCCATTCCTATAGAATTTATCGTCCCTCTGAATCATAATTTGGCGATTTCCTTACAATCGGAAATAATCTTTTAGGCCGCCGCTATACTCGTAGTCGAACCTCATCCTGGAAATTTGTTTTTGGTTCAGTTTTCGTAATGCTTGCTCCGAAAAGTATTATGTTGTTTTCTAGTCCTTGTCTTTACTCTCCACTTTTCAATCACATCTAACTCAGGCTCCAAACATACTTTTGCTTCCGAGTCTACCAAACGTAGCGGAAGCATTGTTTCCACTTTTCAAGGTTGAATAAAAAATGTTCTCGAAAATCAAATTTTCCACTCTCGTTTTATGTTTTAGACCTTCTCGAACAATCATGGTTTTTTGTCTGTCTGCTTGTAATAAAATCCTTGTAACGGGCAAAACTATTTGCAGTTATTGACCGATTCGGAAGAAATTTTCAAGGATTGTGCGGTTTGGTGCGTCTCTTCCATAAACCGGGTTATGGATACGATGAAGCTATGTGCTACAACGCGCTTGGCAGACTTGAAGTAAAGTAAAGTAAACATCCATTTCAGGTTGGATTTTCGTCCGACTGTCATTCCTGGCGTTGCGGACGTCATCAGCTGTCTTCCAAAGGGAAAATCAGAATTAAATTTTGATCAGAAGATATTTTGTTCTGATGATTTCGCTCATGGCCTCACCGCCTGGGTTGTGACGAGCGGGGCGATTAGAGCCCCGAACGCCGAAAAACGCACTGCCGGCGATGAGCCTTGAACCCACGATCCCCTCAGAAGTCGGTCCAAAGTCCAACGCCAAACAACGACGCCCCAAGGACCGTAGCTTCACCGGACCCCCAGTTTGGCAGACTTTTACCCCCAGTTTTCAGTTGTGGTATTGGCATAATTTAGCACAAGCAAAAAATGTCTGCCAATTTGTGTGGCACATAGCTTCCTCGATCCATAACCCGATTGTATAGATCAATCTCAAAACATCAATCTCTATCAATCCACACATCAATCCACTACCCTCATAGGGAACCATCTACTCGCTAATCAGAAAGTTCCTGACAAATTTCGTCGAAATAGGTGTAAAATGAGGGGTGTAAATGGGTGTGAAATAGGGTGTGGTGTTGTGGCTGTTACGAGGAATTCACGTTTGCGTTCAAAATATTTTGAATTTGGGGGCCATGATTTTCATCTACCAGAGATCTACTAGAGACCATCTACTAGAGACTAGAAACCCAATTCTTATAATTCCTAAAAATTTCATCGAATTAAGATGGGAACGGTAGAAGAAGTTGTCTGTGGCAAGGATTTCATGACGGACACACAGACAGATAGACACGGAACCAAAATTGTTCAGAAAGGTCTGAAACGTAAAACGCGAGTTTTTTTTCAATATTCTTTATTGCACCAAGTATTAGGTACTTATTAACAATATTATTTTGAAAATATGGACTTATATTCGAAACTAAGATACATCACTGAGTTTTGTTGATTATGGTGCTTCACTGCTTCACAAGTAAGCTAGGTCAAGTGGTTTGGTACGCTTCAATCTTCTGATGATATCACTTGTATCAAGGAGTTGGACAGCTTCCTCGTTGATGTGACATCTTAGCCGCTGTAGGTGTCTCACAGCTTGTCGCTTTATAGCATCGTTTATTGTTTCGATCCGAAGCTCATGATGGAGACGTTCGTTTCGAAAGTACCATGGTGCATTGACCACCGTTCTTAGCACATTGTTCTGGAATCTTTGGATGATGTCTCGATTTGACTGAGCCGTACAGCCCCAAAGCTGAGCTCCATATGTCCAGACCTGGTTGTACGAGTACAATGTTCTGGATTGACAACTTCGACCGTCTCTCCTTTAGCCAATGCATTTTTCTGAATTTTAGAAGGAGTTCTTCCTCCTTTTTTTTGACATGGGCTTTCCATCTAAGTTTGGCGTCTAGTGTCATGCCTAGGTATTTGGCATCATTAGCATTCGGAATAACTTTTCCCATGAAATGCACCGGAATATACTCGATTCTCTTGTTAGTGAAATCGACATGTACCGACTTAGTTTCATTTATTTTGATTCCCCATTTTGCTGTCCACTTTTGTAGGCTGGATATTGATTGATTTAACTTGTTGGTGGATTCAGTGTTACATTCTCCGACTGCCAAAATCGCTGTATCATCTGCGAAGGTGGCTGTGGTGTTCATTCCAATTTCTGGGAGATCACTGGTATAAAGGACATACAAGAGCGGTCCAAGAACACTCCCTTGTGGGACTCCTGCATTGATTAGCTTTGGCTCTGAGTAGGCGTCTTCTTGCTTTATTCTGAAGTAGCGATTGGTGAGATAAGACTGAAGCAGCTCAGCATACTTTATTGGTAGATTTTCGCGCAGCTTGTAGTTGAGTTCCTCATGCCAAACTTTGTCAAACGCCTGAGCGACGTCAAGGAAGACGGCTGAGCAGACTTTCTTTTCCTCAAGGGCTTGTTCAATTATATGTGTTATTCTATGGACTTGATCGATCGTGGAATGTTTCTGTCGAAAGCCAAACTGGTGCCTAGGAAACAGCTTACGTTCTTTGATTATGGGTACTAGTCGCTTGTGGATTAGTTTTTCAAACAATTGTAAAACGCGAGTGGAAATTTCGATTTTGGAGAACTTTTTTTTTCAACCTTTGTAGACTCGGAAGCAATACTTATGGTAAAAATTCAATGAAGGAAGAGGACTAAACTCTAGTTTAGTCCAAGCTTGACTAGACTTGATTCGTACTAGCATTGGATTTATCTAACCATTGTTCCTTTGCCTTCACGCAAACACCAGACTTCGATAAATTTATCTACTAAATTATTGCCAAATAACCGACCAGCGCACACGGAGACTAGAAAGGCGGAAATAATTGAGGCAGGAAGTGACTGAAAGGGCAGATTCCCGGAACACGTAAAGGTTTTGATGGAGAAAGACTTTTCATGAGAGGGCAACGTCGAGTAGATGCATCGCAGGTCTGAGGATCGTTCGTCACGGGAACACGAGCAAATGCGAGGCGATTCGACGTAATGGGACTTTTGACGGGGGGCTAATCTAGTTGACGACCTGCGATCAAGTGTGGCCACGAGCAACTAGCCTAAAAGCTGGGAGTGGTTGCGGACCATGTGATAAAATGATATCTGGGGCTATCAAGTTCGCTCCTCAAAGGGCAAACTTCATAAAATATATAGGTATGATGGAGATGGGATAACTTTTATTCCATCTTCCGGAATTTCTCCTTCCTCCAGGTGGTTGTCAGGATCATACATCACTCGCGTATAAAGAAACAAATTATATTTCATAATAACTTGGCTTAAAACGGATTATAAATTGATCAGATAGCTCTAGAGAAGCACAAGATTGCCAAAGCTCCCCTGGCTCAAAGCCTGGCTGACTCGACAGAAGTAGCTAGAGAGATCCTTCCCTTTCTTCCAATCCAATCTGGATATCCCTGTACTATCAGTAGTTGGTAGTTTCTCTGAGTTTTTGGGATAAAAACTTGATAAGGGAAAAAAGATGGGGACAAACGAAGAAATAGATGGTGGTGCTCCACTTTTGAGCAGGAGTTTAGTTCTTGGACCCTGATTTTTGTTAGTTCATTCTGATTCCAAGTCTGTGCCTTTCTTCACTTCCGAATTTCCCCTTACATTGAACTCTGGAGCTTCCTGAATAATTTTGCTGTATCTCTATTAGTCCAACGGTAATCGAAATTTCATGATGGTTGAGGAAAGGAGTTCACATGCCCCTGCGGTCCACAATCTAGGCCGGACCCGCACGTCTCCGCAGCTTTGCGTGTTTCTCGTTACCCGGTCGTGCGGCGTAGGATCTCGTGACAGATTGTGTATCCAAGAGAGATGATATTTATATTATCTACTTGTGTACCTACCTGCCGTGTCTTTTCTCTCACAATCAATTCAATAATAATTAATGATAAGACTACATTTTTTCTGTTACTCCCTTGTACGAAAGATCCAGGTGTGTACTTTCTAGGATAAGCGAATTCGATTTGAAATCTTCCACAGTTTTATCTATTGATGATTTTAGAACTTGAGAATTTGATCTATTGTTTGGAAATTCTTCTTCAAGGTACCTCATAAAAATGTTACACCTTTTTTATTGGTTATAAAATGGTTGTTTAGGATCGAATACAGGCGTGCTATAGCCCAATAGTTTATTACAAACAATAATCTTTTCTCTATCTCTATTCTCCTCCTTGCGTTTTTAATATTTATAGACTAATTGAATACCGGACGCTTTACAACGTGTAAACTGTTGAAAAGTTCTTTGAAAATTATGTGTTGGCGAAGTCCTAGCAATTGCAGTAGTGGAGCTTGTCTGTGTACATAATATATATTATATATGTGGGAATTAGTTACTTACATATCCTAGAATACGTCCTCATATGACGCCTTTCATTTTACATCTTATTCATATTCTAGCTCGAATCTTGCATGATGGGGCGAGAAGATGATCTCCCACTTTTCACTCAATTCCTACCATTTCAAATTACCTGTACACCATCTTCGTTAGCTCTGGGTACATTTTCACTTTGATGAAATTACCTTCCGTGCGGAGGACAGCCTCCATTCCTGACGTGTTCAATTTTAGTATTTTTCGCATCTTCTCTTCTTCAGTACGAGCTTAGCTATCAACCAGACCGGTCAAAAAAATATCAATGTCCTATTTTTTTCCTGAATTTCACGATTTGTTAGAAAAAAAACACTTATGTTTAATATTGCTGGTCTACTCTACAATAATATGTTATGTTTGTTCATCACATATCCAAGTGATCAACGTGTGGAGTTGAAGACGAGAAATTTCCTTGATTCCGTTGAAAACTATGAATGGTTCATGCTTTATTAAAAATACAATTTAATTTTTCCAGTGCGGGACTTATAATTTCTAGAGGTTATGGGCCCAGCACGCTTCCACTGCGCTTTGGCTTACAGTACACCCGAACAGGGGAGGACCAAATTGTAGGTTATGTGGACGCTGATTGGGGTTCGAGTGTAGACGACAGAAAGTCTTACACTGGATATATTTTCAAACTAGCCGGGGCAGCTATAAGCTGGGAGTCTCGGAAACAGAGAACTGTGGCTCTATCCAGCACTGAGGCTGAATTCATGGCCATGACAGAATCAACGAAATAAGCGATTTGCCTGAACAGACTACTGAAAAGCCTAAGATACTACGCAAGTCCAACAGTCACGTTGTTCGTTGATAATAGAGGAGCTCAAGAGTTGGCCAGAAATCCAGTTCACCACTCACGAACCAAACATGGATCCGGCACCATTTCATCCGCGAAGCAATAAAAGAGAAAAAGTGGCACTGAAATACATACCAACGCAGGAGATGCCTGCTGACATCCTCGCGAAAGGATCTGGACCAAGACAATGAAGATTAGGGCAAGCTTGGGTGTTTTCCACAACCAAGCTTGAGGGGTAGTATTGCTGGTCCACTCTACAATACTATGTTATGTTTGTTCATCACATATCCAAGTGATCAACATGTGGAGTTGAAGGCGAGAAATTTCTTTCATTCCGTTGAAAACCATGAATGGTTCATGCTTTATTAAAAATACAATTTAATTTTTCCACTGCGGGACTTATAATTTCTAGATTTAATTAAAAGCTGAAAAACATTTCTGGATGCCAGGTTTGCCTTGACTTTTGGAACCTTATTGGAGGTGTTAAGTCAACAATTATTGGCCATGGTGTCACTACTGTCACTTCTTGGGAATTCCACACCTGTCCCAAGGTGCCACCAGATTAACTAGATTTAAATTGCAATTTATAAATGAATGGACAGCGCTGAATTTTTTGAAACATTTTTGTGAGTTATTATAGGAGTCAAAAAATAATGTTATCACAAAAAATGTGTCTTCGATTTCCTTGGAAAATTTTGTCATAACTTATTTTGAGACTTCCAATAGCCCACAAAAAATTCTGCTGTCCATTAAATTTAAAATGGCAATTTATTTTTGGTTACTCCGAAGACACTTAGGGATGTCTGTCCTTAAATGTTTTCGGTGACTCTAGTGGTATCATGGCCCAATTAGGGTTAAGGAAGAAAAACATTGTCTACCAATTCTCATTTACTTCCGAAAGGTACCGTCCAAGATCTTCAAATCGTCAAGATTGCTAACTTTCGCGAGTTTTCCAATCCACCCATTTTAATCCACTCGTAATTGGTTAATCAGCTTATAAACTCTGTTTTCTGATCGTTCATTGGCTCTTGGTCATTCCTCTTAACTTTCTCCACAATAAGAAATTGTCCGAGAAAGCTTCATTGAATCGACTTCGCGCGTTGACAGTAGAAAAGGAAACCCACGTTCTTATATAGACATGACTCCGTGTTTCTCCTTTGACTTACTAGGCTGCTACATAGAAAATGCTTGATGTGTCAGAGCCCCACCTTCGATTTTCCTCCGCCCGAATTAACGAGACGCTTCCTCCGTTTCCAGCTCTCTGGTATTCAAATCGAAAGGACGCTGTTTATTCACGTTCGAATACTTCTATTGTAGGGTGTTTCGCAGTTTCAGTTTTTCGCCGACAAGTACAAGGAGGTCTGTCAATTTGTTTGGTTTTCGCAGCTCGCAAATGGGGAATTTGCCTCACATTTTTTTTTTTTTTTTTTGATGAGGGTTTATTTTTATGGAATAAAACCATAGTGAGCTGCTCGAAAACGCATCCATAAAATTTAGAGAATTTAAGGAAAATGGAAATTTTAAATGTGGTGGCAATGTGTAAGAGGCAGCCATGTTTGAAACGTAACGGATATTCTACCAATCTGACTTCAAAGGAGGTTCTGTGGCGCTTACCACTGAAGCGGAACATACACGAACTTTTAGCTTCCGAGTAGTGCGCACAAGAGTGCGCCGCGAACTGGCAGGAAGAACCCAGACACAAAAGTGACCAAAAGAAACAATATTACTCACTTTTTTACAATACGATTCTACCTACTAGTTTATCAAGCATTATTAGTCATCATCTTCTCTTATTTAGTTTCAAGATTTGAATCACATTATTCGAGTAGCCATTTCACTGGATCGTTTTGTGTGGCGGTGCTAGAACTCTGTCTGTTGTTTTCGCTTGTTTTTTTTTTTCGTATGACGTCAACAATATTCCTCGATTTTCGCGGTATTTTGTAACAGAGGTTCACTTGTTTAGTCATTTTCTCCTACGGTAATTTTTTCCCCTTGGTTATTCCTAGTGTTAAACGTTATTCTAGGGCCCTATTATAGGATTTGACTTGAAATTCCAGAATCTAAAATTGAGGCAAATTCCCCATTCTTATTTTTGTTCATCATAAGTTCTGATTGTTTCCTCTCGTGTGATCCCGTTTTGATCCGATTTCACTTCACTGCAATGAAAGAATAAAATCGATTAAAAAGAAAGTCTGCCAAGTGGGTGTGGCACATAGCTTCCTCGTATCCATAACCCGATTATATAGGTGATCCGATGCATAGTAGTTAATCTCAAAACACCAATCTCTAAGTACCCTCATAGGGGACCATCTACACGCTAATCTGGACAATCTTAGAAAATTTCATCAAATTCGGATGTATGTGATTGGATAAAAAAAATGCTTAGCCTCGGCTGGGATTCGAACCCGCGACCCCTGGGGGACAGTTCTATGCGCTACCTCTGAGCTATTGAGGCCTAGTGACGCAATGAATAGGATTTCAGATTATCATAGGCGACCATCCCTCTATGAATGAATCCCTCTATGAAAAACCATTCTCTATGATTTTCGTAGGGGACCATCTAAACACTAGTCAGTAACATCCCTGGAAATTTCATTGAAATCGGACAATAACTTCGTATAGTTATGCGCATTACAAGGAAATCATGACAGACACACAGACACGGAACCAAAATTGTTCAGAAAGGTCTAAAACGCAAAACGCGAGTGAAAATTTTGATTTTGGAAAACTTTTTTTTTCGTCCTTGAAAAGTGAAAACAAAGCTTCCGCTACCTTGGTAGACTCGGAAGCAAAAATGCTACAAATTATTACCCAATGGTTTACGTCCAACCTTAATATCGTGCAAGGTTCTCTATCAACATTATTTTGACCGGAAGGAACTTACAGCAAAACATCGTTATCAGAATGTCGTGAGTGCCTTCATAACGAAATGTGGTTCTTGGTTGTTAGGGAAGCTCAACTGAATGACATACGAGTAAAACAATAGGGGCTTATCGTGTTAAACGTGTTAAGTGGTGAACTTGTTAAACACCGCTGTGTTGTTTTGGCCTCAACCAAATTTCAACTGGAACTTCTCAAACTTACTTCCTCTAGGAATCTCAGATAACGATGAGTCGCTGGTAGATACTTACAGTTGAAAATATACTTGAAAGTAAACCTTAAGAGAAAATTTGGTGTTTTTGTTTGTTCTGATTATGGAAAAGCCGTGTTATTTGCCTGTTAACGTTCTGTACAGAAAAATAATAAACCGATGTGCAATAATTTGCAGCGTAAATCGTTACTTGAATTACTCTTAAACATGGCATGCGAAAGTTTCAATATCGAGTGGAAACAAATTAACCAAGTTCGACAATGTGCACAAACTTTGTGTTTAGTTTGCGAGGAACAGAACGGAAAAAGTGCTCACGCGAGCTGCCATAATGGTTTTGCTGCATAAGTTGTTTCCGATCGATGAAATGATCGTCGCTACTCGGATATTCGAGTCGAACGGACCCCGGCTGGTAGTAGAGCACGCCAAGGTCTTTCACTGCGTTAATTCGCCAATAGAGAGGTCACTGACCTTCATAGTTTTTGTTGGTGGTTGTTGCTACTGAAGAATTTGATCCTCGACGAATAATTCGACACCCGCGATAATTAAACATGGAATTACTTTTAGCGTACCGTAAAGTTAGGTTACTTCGGTCTAGGCGTCATACTTTGTTGAAATTTGTGTTCTAAGTCGCGAGTAGGAGTAATATACCAATTATTATAATTCACTTGCAGTTACACTTCAAAAATTATACTGTTTTACGAACTATGTTTGGTATATTAGTTTAAATAAATAAAGTTTTACTCCTTCAAATTGTAACCATAAACAATTTTTTATGTTTATTTTTTGATTTTTCTTCTTCAATTTCTCCATTTGCTCCTCGAATAAACAAAGAGAGGGGAATATACATCGGTCCAAATGCAAAAGTGAGTATTTTTTCAAGGCAATTCGTGACTGGCCCTAGTATGCTAACCCATAAACATTGTTTCTAACTTTAAAAAAAATTAGACGCGGAATGCAGTTATATTTTTTTTGTGGTCAGAAATCAATTCATCAGATCCTCATTAGTAGGAATTAGCCCTTAGACTGCGAATTTTCGCCTTGTGATGGTGGGGAAATTAGCAATTCCCAAGAAAACCTATTTCCCAAAGTAACCTACTACTTTTACGGTATATAGAAGCTGTTGCATGGCTCAAAAAAAGTTGATATGGAAATTCTTGAACTTGTTCTCGACGGAAATTTGGGACGTATTTATGTACGTCACACGCCAGACGAATGTGAATTACCTACAACCAGATGGATTCGTTTATCATTAATTTTCGAAAAATAATGGATATTCGGAATCAGTTTGAAATGTTCTATAATAATATACTATCGTATCAATAATTGATAGGATAGTAATTTTCAATAATTATTATAGAAAATTTGTAGAAAAACGCTGCAAATTATTACACAAAGGTTTATCATTTTTCTATATAGATCACTCGTCTACAAAATCACCAACCATCCAATATGAAGGAACAAAAAATAAAATAAAAAAATCAAAAAAAAAAAATCAAAATCACCAACCATCGATCGCATTTCGGTCAGCTCTAATTTGAACGGAGATTAGGCCTCTTTTGCGATTCACACTCGTGTTTTGATTTATATATATATATATTTCAATATAAACCCTTAAATTTTCGTAGGAAGCGAACGGTTTGTCCTACCTTTTTTGGTCTCAAAAAATTCTAAAAATTCTATAGAATCTTAAATGGAAGGAAAAACAATACCTTTATATCAAAATTTTTTGAGTTACGGCGTTTTCAAAATTTCAATATTAAACTAAAATAATAAACCAAAATGCCTAAAAACTGTGTAAGTTCTTATGACTCCAAGGAAACGATGAACACAGGACAAAATTTGCTTTTCTCCGCCTTCTAGATGGATTCCATTCATGAAAATTGCGACTGTACAATTATTTTGTACTTTATATCAATAAATCCCGATTTACCCCTTATTTTTACCCCCGATCATTTACTATATTTTGACTTCATCCTCAACTGTAGCAAGTTCATTCGGCATTCTGGGAATTTCTAATGAAATTCGAAAGAGGTTGTTGACTAAAAATGAGAAAAACAGCTCTCAAAACATTTATTTGGGAGCTTTGTTATTTTTAGAAACCCTCCAAGGATATAACTTGGTAGGTAAATTTCGGAATATGGATACTAAAAATATGACTGTTACTGAATATGGGTAGAGGGGTTATTTCAAACCATAATTAGTGAGTAATTCATTGCAATTTATTTACTCCTTTCTTCCTGGCATAGGCTCACGACAAGCCACTTGTGAGGAGGTAAAAATGTGCAATTCCGGTGCTCTACTTCACTGTATTGCTACTCTAAACACTCTACGCACATACTTTTGACGTTGATAAATCTTTTCGCTGGGGGGTCACGGAATTTTTTTTGCCACAAACAATGCAACGCGATACCAGTAAACAAAATCATAGCAGCATTTCGGTAGCTATGAAGCAAGGTTCTCTAGAATATTGCGATATACTCATTACGTGCGATCGGAGAGTAGGGACGAGACGATACTCCAAAGTATCGATACTCCTTTCGGTACGATATTTCTCAGGAAGTATCGATGCCCGATATGTTTTCGATACCGATATTATAAAATATCGATACTTCGTAATATAAGCTCGAAGTATCGATACCACCGATATTTCAAATTAACCAACCGATGATTTTTTCTCCAAATAAAAACCCCATTAATTAAGAAAAGTATTAATTAAGAATTTAATAAAAATGAATAATCATTCCATTTTATTTCAATTCCAATTCTTATTTGCAAGAAATCTGTGTTCAATGAAATCATGTTTTTTGTCCACTAGAAATCGAAAGGATCAAGTAATAAATCAGTTACACTACAAATAATACTATTTATTATTCGAAAAAGCCGTTCGCACGTGACTGATGTCGCCATCACTAATAATATTTTGCGTGCCTCCCTCTTCCTGTAAGTTTGGGAAAACGGATTTGAATTCCTTCCAAACTCACATTGGATATTGATACTATTTTGAGTCTATCGTGGCAATATATCGATTCAATTGATACTATTCTGAGCCTATTTCGAGTGTTATTATGTGGCAGACAATGTATGGTATTATTTTCTAGTTACTTATTTGGTATTTTTTCACCAATTTACTTTGGCAAAATTTCGATAATATCGTCAAGAAAGTATCGAAACCTTCGATATTTTAGGCAAAAGTATTGATACCAATATATCGGTTTGAGTTTTGCATCAAAAGTATCGATACAAATATCGGTATCGATACCAAAAAAGTATCGATACTCCGATATATCGGTGGTATCGTGCCGTCCCTATCGGAGAGTTTTTTTTTTTAGAAATCCATGTCAAAAAGTAATGAGTAGTGAGTAAACATTTCTTGTGGCTAATCAAAAGTACACGAAGAAATTTCTCCCTTAGAGGGAAAAACAATAGATCATGGATATGTCCATTATTGTTGGTGTAATTTGAAAATTAAAATGATGAAATAAAATACACACAAGATATGTACCTACCTATTACTTTTTCAATGATATGATTTTGTTTAGTGGTTGCAACGTTGCATTTTTTGTGGCAAAAAAGTGTCGCTAAAAATTCCTTGACCCCCAGCCAAAAAACATATCCATGTCAAAAAATTCTGGTTATTCATTGAAAAAGTAATAGGTAGGTAACTACAACAATGGGTTTTGCTGCACAAAATAGAAATCCAGCTGGTTATTCAATTCCAACTGCTAGATTCAAAGACTCGATCGTGATTATACGTGGATGTTGTATTTGTTTTGTTCTCCCCTTCACTATCGGATTTCCCTGTAAGACATCTTAACCTCCTTTTACATCATGCATCGCGTGTGGGTACTTCTGTCGAGCAGACCCGCCCTTCTCTCTCCCGCACGTGTAATCGGTCCAATCACGTATATTATGAACTGATTTATCTCGGAACGGTATTTCAAGTTCAAGATCAGGCTCGCCGAACGACTTTCACTGACAGACGGTCCTATCCGAAGGAGTTTCTTATGCCAAATCCGGTAGTTCTTTTGCCCAGCGATCCCCCGTGGGGACCTGTCTTTTGCCTCGGCCTTCACAACACCATTTTTTCCTTTTTATAAAGTCATAGCCAATCAAGCTAAGATTACTTTCACTTCGACGGAGCTTCCCAGAATTTAGAATCGTCCTTGCCTCGACAGACATTTGGATTTTAATAAGTAGATAGGTGTACCTTACAGATTTTGATTTGATTTAGGAGCTTAAGACTTCAAATTCAACTTCAAAAATTTGTGTATTCTAATAAGATTATTTTTCATTCCGTAATACTCTTAAATTTCAGCACTTTTGGCCATATTAGGTCCAAAAGGAATTAATAGGCCCTTAGGCCCTACAGGTTCTTGGCGTTTGGACCTGGTCAAAAGGTCGGAAACGTAAAAAATTGTTTGCCACGGAAATTGGTTCAGCAGTTTAGGCGTAGGTGTACAGATCGATTCTAGAGCTCTTTTCTAGCAAAAAGTGATTTTTAGTAATTCTTTTAGTGGCTTCGTTTTCGAGTTATTTCATTTTCCAAATTTTTTTTCTCGTGTTTTCGACCTTGTCTCAGTAAAACGGCAATAACTCCCCGAATTTTCATGCAAATTCAAATATGATTACAACCGTTGGAACGAGCGTAAAATTTCCTATCCCCTTGATGAACAAAAAAAAAAACATTTTTTAGATCGGAAAAACGCGTGTAAATTGGACTCGAAACAAAAAGTTGGTCAAATCAACTTTTTTCAAACCCACATAGGTTCTATAATCCTGGGTTCGAAAAAGTTCACGTTTTTCCGCGTTCAAACACAAATTTCTTCGATAACTCTCACTTCAAAAATATAAATGATTAGACCGTTGGAAAGATGAGATTTTGGCGCATCTTTTAGGCCTACAGGCAAAAATGATGTTATTTAAAACCTATGAGGGTTTGAAAAAAGATTTCTTTATCTTATCACAGAACTTTGTGTTTGAAAGCGGGAAAATGTAAATTTTGGTTTATTATTTTCAATAATGAACCTTTGGAATCGACCAAGAAAAAAAATTTTAACACCCCCTCAAAATTTGATGGTTTACGTTTCAAGGTACGTAGAATCCAAAAATCGAATAAAAATTTGGCCGTCCGTCCGCCGTACGCCGTACGCGGCACTTTTGCCACTTAGCATTGACCGATTTTGATGAAATTTGGTATGTAGGCTCCATTTGGGGTCTAGTTGTGCCCCGAAGCTTTTGGTTGATGTAGGTCACTCCTAAGGGTTCCAAAATCAATTTTGAAATTTTGAAAACGCCCTAACTCAAAAAATTTCGATATAAAGGTATTGTTTTTCCTTCAAATTAAGATTCTATAGAATTTTTAGAATTTTTGAGACCACGCGGAGCTCTGTAGGACAAACCGTTCGCTCCCTACGAAAATTTAAGGGTTTATATTGAAATATATATATATATATAAATCAAAACACGAGTGTGAATCGCAAAAGAGGCCTAATCTCCGTTCAAATTAGAGCTGACCAAAATGCAATCGATGGTTGGTGATTTTGATTTTTTTTTTTGATTTTTTCGATTTTTTTTGGATTTTTTATTTTTTGATTTTATTTTAATTTTTTTATTTTTCTCTTCATATTGGATGGTTGGTGATTTTGTAGACGAGTGATCTATATAAAAATAATAAACCGTTGTGTAATAATTTGCAGCGTTTTTTCTAATCCAGGATTATAGAACCTATGAGGGTTTGAAAAAAGTTTTGATTTCCAAGATTTGACCAATTTTTCGTTTCAACTCCAATTTTCACAAGTTTTTCCGATTTAAAAATGTTTTTTCGTCTAGAAAATAGGAAATTTCATGCTCTTTCCAACGGTGTAATAAGATTTGAATTTGGATGCAAATTCGGGGAGTTACTACTTACTATTTTTTAAAACACAATCTTTGAAATTATTCAAAAAGAGATCTCTGAAGCCTCTAAAAAATTACTAAGAGGCATTTTTTGCTGGAAATGAGCTTCAGAATCGATTCCTGGTCTGTGACCGTCATAAAATGTATCACCCTGAATATAGAGGTTTTTCAAAGTAGTCTTGGTTGAAACAGAACTTGACTAATAGTAACGTATGGGTGCTCGTTCACATTTCCGACATTTTGCCATTCTTGGACAGGAAGGGGTCCTTGGACTAATTGTGAGATCTGCACGGCATAAATCCATAATAGAAAAGACATCTGACTCCCGTAAATGGAAAGGTTGCGTTTAACTTACCAACCTCCAGATTCCACATCCTTGATCAGTGACGACTGAAGGATCGTGGGACCTATGAAATCGGATACAGCCACTGAGGTGAGTCCTGTATCGGTCTGTCTGACGACCGTATCAAAGTATCGCTGCTGTGTCGAGATAACTGTTGTTGACATCTTTTTACGTATACTATATTTCCATTCATCATCCACCGGTGAATAGATCACTTCATCGCTCACACCAAGTTCCTGCCTTACTTTTTTGCTTTCCAACACTTCCAGTAGTTCCCCAGAGAATGGCATCAAAACCCAACCCACGACCCAAATTTTTGTAAAATTGGTTAAAAAAAGGTGGTAGTTTTCACCAAGTTCTTACAGCTGGAAGTTGAATTGAACGTGCAGTTAAATTTAAAATAAAGTCAGTTTAAGTTGTGATTTGCTTTATTCAATCTTCAACAAAATTGGACGTGGACTGCTCTATTGCTAGTAGTTCCCCTTGGATTCATTCACAAAGTTCCCTTCTCGTTGTTCATATTTCAAGTGAAGTGTAGCTCTCAAAGTTAGTTGAACCTGAAGGGCAGAATCGATGAGGCATAATCACATCAAACCTGCCTTCTATGTATTTAATAGAGCCGAGTAATTAACTCACTACCAGTAGGAGTGAAGTGAACGTGTAAGTTGTGACAACTTTGTATCGCAATTTACCGAGTATCTAGTTGCTCTGATGACTTGATTAGAACCACCCTCTTAGAAACCCCTCATGGCTCTTCTATCAACAAGGGTGGTAGTTAATCTCACTCTGTAGCTATTTCACGGTTCGTAGAGAATGAACAACGGTAGGTGGTGCAAGTCAATCGGAGATTTTGAATTTCGGGGGTTTGTTCTTTTACAAAACGTCTGTCAAGTAAAGTGTGCAGCTCACCTTCCTAGCACTAGCAGGAATTTTCTATCTCAAAATGTCTGTCAAGTTGGGTATGTTGTATAACGTCCTCGCACTAAATATGGAGAAATAAAATTTGTAGGTGTACAAAAATCACACTAAATTTAGCGTTTCTTTCCCTAGGCTCATTTGACTATTCACAGACCATGACTGTGGGGAAATTGGTCCAAAAATTGTGTTTTCTCGTATAGAAACATGTTGAACAATACAGTACCGTGAACTGGGGTGATACTGATATGCTGGGGTGATACTGATCAACAAGCCTTTTTTTATTTGCATGCGATTGCAGCGCTCCACACAGTCCTAAATGGAAAGTTAGGTTGTGTTATGTGTTCGTAACAATGTTTTCTCTGGGGGGATATCGTTCCCGCCCGATAGTCTAGGTTACCATGGTAGCTGATAAGGAAATAAACAAATCTCAAAATCGGGTCCACCTGATATTGTGATTGTAACTTCTGTTGTGCCGGTGTCGGGTGTTGTGTGATGAAGTTCTAGCGAAAAGATTTTGTTTCTACTAGAGGTGAGCATGAAATAGGGATGTCCCAAAAGTATCGATACTTAAAAGTATCGATACTTTTCAAAAAAAGTATCGATACATATCGATACTTTTTTTTCCTGATATATATCGTAGTATCGATACTTTTTTTCCAGTATCGGAGGCGATACTTTTTTACCTCTCACATTAGATCAAAATGCTATATATTTTTTATCTCTCACATTAGATGAAAGTCTCGAATTTTAGTAGGTGCCTACCTCTTTCTCTACGTAGATTGTTGGGAGACCAACCACTTCAACAAACTAAACAAAGATGATGTACAGCCACCTCTGGTGGGTCTATTCGGAGAGGCAGTCCGGAACAGTTCGGAACCAAACCGGAACTGAAAAGGGGAGGGGATAGAGGCGAATGGGCTCCTCAAAACTCCTTCGGGCTCCTCCAAGCCCCTCCGAACCGTTCAGGACTGCCTCTCCGAACAGACCATAATCATATTATGATAACCTGCTGTCCTCATAATCACAATATGATAACCTGCTGTCCTCCATCATCTAGGAAGGACCACCAAAATGTTAACCCAACCAAGTGCAATACGAAAACAAGTGCCTAAACAAAAAAATGAGTGATTTATTGTTTTGTCCATTCTATATTAATTATTATCCTCGCGATGGAGAATTGTCACACTGATGGAGAGAAAAATAAAAGGCATTTTCACACATTTTTGTAAAAGTATCGAAAAGTATCGATACTTCAAAATATCGATACTTTTTGAAAGTATCGTATCGATACTTTTTGATACTTTCTAGATGTATCGATACGATATTATATCGATACTTTTGAAGTATCGGACATCCCTAGCATGAAATATATGCAATTAGTTTGTTTTTTCCGTGTTACTACAGCTGGTTATCTGTTAAAAACAAAAACAACTCATTTCCAGGGGGTGATAGTGATCACGGCCGAAATGCCCCAAAACTATCAAAAAGTGATTGGTCCATCATTATTTTTGGCAACAAGTGCTTTAAAATAAGTTGTTTCTTGTCATTTACCAATCATCTGCCACGAATAGTCTCATTATAATAATAAATACTGAAGAGGATATTACGAGTCTTGAATTATGGCATTATTCTGATTCTTATAAGTTAAGAGTTGGTTTTCATTAGTTTTTCAATAAAAATTGTTCTGAAATTCGTTGTTAGAGTGTTTTTATTACCTCAGGGTACTAAAAAAAATGTTTAATCGTTTAAGTTCGATTTTTAATTGTTTTTAATATGTTAAAGTTCGATTTTAAATTAGTGATCACTATCACCCCCTATGTGGGGGGTGATACTGATCAATTTAATTATTTTTTTAAATGAGCTTAATTCAACAAAATTTCAAAGTTTGATATGGGATACTGTTCGTAAGATGTGGGAGAATATAAACTATTTTTTTCAGATTTTTTTGAATTATTACACTGGTGGTTTTCAAGGAAAAACTGTAGAAATTGATCACTATCACCCCAGTCTACGGTATTTAATATTCGAGCATCAATGTCTGGATGAAGTGTAGTTTGATAACGATGTCACCAAAGTATTCAAACTGAGGGCTACCTCATGTAGGGTCATATCGAGACCTTAAGGGGGTATCAGTCGTCGCTTTCAGTTTTTCGTATTTAGCTAAATTGAAGGCGGAAAAACGTAAAAAGTTTTACCTAAATTTGAAATTTCAAAAGATTTTAAAAATTCATTAGTGCACGGCCCTAGGGAATTGAAAAACTGAAATATTACGGCCGGAATCATCAAAACCGAACAATAATTGCAAAAGAGAAATGGGAAAAACTACTGAATAAACGGCGTTTCCCATGTTTTTCCCACATTTCTCTGGCAATTATCGTTCGAGCTTGATGATTCCAGCGATAGTCTTTCAGTTTTTCAATTTCCAAGGCTCATGCACTAATGAATTTCTAAAATCCTTGAAAATGTTCAGTTTAGCTACATTTTATGGAAAAAACTTAACTAAATCAACGGTTTTTCCCATTTTTTGATTTTGATGATTCCAGCGGCAATATTTCAGTTTTTTAATTCCCTAGGGCCGTGCACTAATGGATTTCTATTTTCCTTTAAAATTTCAAATTTAGGCGCTGAGTCCAAAAACGAAGTTTTAAGAAAAACGTCAAAGAAGTTTTCACCAGTGCACAATTCCTAAAATAATGGCTTATTAGACTTAACTCTTTAATTTCTCATAAACAGCAAATAACGTAGATATCCCTTATGTAGGTATCCCTCAATAGGGTGTGCGCCTGGGTTGGAAAAACTGTTTATTGTTATTTTTAATCCAAGGTAGACCTCATTCTGAGAATTTTGGTATCAACCGCGACCTTCAAGCGTGTGTAAATCTTTTCCTATGAATTTTTAAAGTTTCGACCGTTTATGACACAGTGGGCTGGGGGTTCCACCCAGGCGAGAGGGGCGCGTGTCGTCATAAACGGTCGAAACTTTGAAAAATCACAGAAACAGATCTACTCACGCTAGAAGGTCGCGGTTGGTGCCAAAATTCTCAGGAATTAGTCTACTTTCGATTAAAAATCTAAAAAAAAATCAAGGCATTCCCTCCATTGATCGGGAATGGGGTCAACTGGAATTTCTTCATCAATTTAAAATAGTATTGAATTTTCAGAATCAAATGGGACCACGTGGAGCCCTGTAGGACCAATTGTTCGCTCCCTACGAGAACTTAAGGGTTGGGCTTCCGATAAATCAGAAACACGAGGCCTAATCTTCGTTGATATTTTAGCTGACAAAATTCGTTGTTTTTCGTATCTTCGAGTTGTCTTTAGTTTTGCGTCCTTAGCAACCAGTAATCAAATTTCCCGATAAAGGCACCCACAACTCTTCATTCCTTCGAATCGAGTTTGCAACGTTCATTTCTTCCAAAATAACTAACTTGATTGTGAAGTAAGTATGTGGTAGGTAGGTAGTACCAATGGTTGGTACCTTGGTAGTGACAAAGGCAAAGCCGTGTTGTTTGCACACGAGTGATCTATATAGAAATAATAAACCTTTGTGTAATAATTTGCAGCGTTTTTAATTCGATTTTCGGATTTAACGGACCTTGAAACGTAAACCATCTAATTTTGTGGGATGGGGGGGGGGGGAGTTGAAATATTTTTCTTTTTTGATTTCAAAGATTTAGTATAGACCAAAACTACGTGGAAAACAATAATGTTTAACTCTCCTTGTCATGGGTAGGTTTAGCCAGGACGTATTAAAACCCTCAAATAAAGGATTTAATTCGAAATATTTCATTGGCTTGAGGATAGTTGGAATTATATCAATTCTCAGCATCTAAATATGTTTATTCTGGTTCAGTTGTGTCGTCGTTGTTTCATTGGGTGCATCATTCTGTCTGTTTTTATATTATCTACTGGTAAATAATTTAAGTATAGAGATGCGTCATAGTTCTTGTCCCACCACCAAGTGCAGTGCCCTAATAATGGGTCTTTTCCGAGCCCAAGGCTGCCCTTTTCCGACGGAATGAACTTTTAAGAGCCCTTTTCCACAGTGGAAAAGACCCTGCTGGAAGGGGAGGCGGCGGTGGCGTGTTCCGGAACAAGTCAGGCGCTGGGACACCCATCGGACCACTCAGCCACAGTCGCTGCCCGACCACCGCGCCAACTGCTTCTCCAACCTGCCTCCCCGACGCCGCTTTCCAATTCAAATCCGCACTCCGGTCGGTCTTCAGTATTTTCGAAAACTCATCGGTTCGAAAATTGTACAGTTGTTTCCGTTAGTGTTTTCCACCTTTTCTTGGGAATTTCGGCGTTGAATCCTGAATGTGTTTCATGTGAAGTGGGGATCCAGTTTCGTCTTCGTCGTGAACAATGATGTCCAGGGAGTGCCGGAGGATCGCCAACTGCAACCACAAATGCCGCGTGACTGTCACGCATATTGCCGCATCCAAGACGCCGATGCCGCCTCACAACTTCTACTGGTAAAAATAATATCGATGATTTGCAAAACAACAGTCCAGTCATGGTGTTAATTTTGCTTCTGAGCCTACCAAGTTAGCAAAAACATTGTCACTTTTCAAAATTGAAAAAAAATTCTCCAAAATCAAAATTTTCACTTGCGTTTTACGATTTTGGGCCTTCTTGAACAATTTTGGTTCCGTAACTGTCTATATGTGTGTGTGTCTGACATCAAATCCTAGTAAATATCAAATTGATGTCACTTACTACTCCCTCTGAGAATGCGCAAACTTAAAAATCTAGTAACATCCATAACTTCTACATTTTCCTCCCGAATTCGATGAATTTTGCTGTGGTTGTGCATTTCTCTGACAAGTTGATTGAGGTTCTCTACAAGCTGCGGATCCTCACATTTTTGACTTCAGATTTATATCTTAAAAATGATGTTTTAAATTCCACTTTTTTCCATTTTACCTGCAATAGCTCTAAATCTTCATTTCCCACCAGTCATCATGGTATCGTTTCCTACCTACTTGGTTTTAAATTGACGCTGGTGTGATGTTCACTCGGTAACACATTCTACGAGCCCTGAGGAAGGTAAATTTACCGAAAGCTCGGCAAAGGAGGAGTTTTATTCCTGAGGACCTCATTTCCAATCAATTTGACAGAGAATTGTTTGTTGGGTCGATCGTCGTGTGCGGGTTGACGTGTAGATGGTCCCCTATGAGCGTAATTCAAGGTATTTAGGAAGCTATGTGCTACACCCACTTGGCAGACGTTTTGGTCGAGATCCAGTAAAAAAAAAAAAACTTCTGTTCGATACATACCTTACCAATTCTTCGACGTTTCCATCCACGAAAAGACATCTGTATTTTTGTAAAAACAACCGAACATTTTATGTTACCACGTTGATGAGCCCTTTCTTGGCTGACTTGTCTTTTGAGGATTGACGAATTAACGGTTCCCTTTTTTTTTTAATTTACGTTTTTTTTGCTTGATACCGGTAGTGAATGTTTTATGTAATTTAGTGTTCACAACATGTTTTGAACTCAATTCCTTCTTAAGTAAGAAGTCTTACATTATTAATAATCGACATACAATTTTCTTTGAAAAAGAAGAGTTACCGAGAATAACAATTTGTAATTTTTAGTTCAATAATGGTTGAAGATCAGCGGAAAGGGTTTTTTTAAAAATTCGCTGATTATCCCATACTGCATGATTGTTTATGCATCACAATATCTGGTTTTGTGTATTGAAAAATACTTTGATTTCTCCTTGGCTTCTCGATGGTGAGGCAATAAATTATGGTGTTAACATAAGTATTTCTGGTTTAATCTCGACGAAAAATTACATTACATTATCGAAGTATGAAGGCAATTATCGCAAAACAATGTAATTGTGTCAGAAGTACCCGTGGAATAATTCACAACTGACTAGTTCAGTCGTTCTAGCTTT
Organism: Apolygus lucorum; assembly: GCA_009739505.2. Classification (NCBI taxonomy): domain Eukaryota; kingdom Metazoa; phylum Arthropoda; class Insecta; order Hemiptera; family Miridae; genus Apolygus; species Apolygus lucorum. The sequence goes on from CM019171.2 coordinate 22,771,113, forward strand.
GAAATTTCGGTCCACTCTTGATCAATGCTTGTGTAAACCGCTGCAAATTATTACACAAAGGTTTATTATTTTTCTGTATAGATCACTCGTCTGCAATGAACACCTCTTTGCCATTGTCACTTCCAACCATCCATTTTCGCTTCTCAATCAAGGTTATTTGGAATAAATAAACGCTTCACACTCAATTCGGAGAAATAAAGAGTTGTGGGTGCCTTCGTTGGGAAATTTGATTTCTGGTTGCTAAGGACGCAAAACTGCGTACAATTCGAAGATACGACCAACGATCGCATTATGGTCAGCTAAAAACAGGCTTCTTTTGCGATTCACACTCGTGTTTTTAATTTATCATAAGTCCTACCCTTAAGTTCTCTTGGGGGCCGAACGGTTGGTCCTTCAGAGCTCTGGGTGGTCTCATTCAATTCTAAAAATCCAATACTATTTCTTAAATTGGTGAAAAAAATGTACCTTTATAATATAAAGGTATATTTTTTTTACCAATTTAAAATTTTATATTATAAAGAATTTTGAGTTTTAAAAATTGCAACCCTTATTCTTCAACCCTTACAAGTGACTGAAATCAACCAAAAGCTGGGGCACAACTAGACTCCAAATGGAGCCCTTACACCAAATTTCATCAAAATCGGTCCTGGTAACTAATTTACGACTAAAACTAAACGTTCAGCAAATGGACAGGTTTTTAAATCGATTTTCGGGTTTTACGTATCAATCCTTAAGTAGATGGGGGTTAATTTGTTTCTTGGTCGATTGCAATGGTTCATTGTTCAAAATAATAAACCAAAATGGGTTACAAAGTCGGGCATTTACGTTGTAAACAGCATTTATGATATAAACCTTTCAGCGCATTGAGTATTATTTTCTAACCAGACTTAATTCGTACGTGAACTAAACACTATCGGTGCGTTCGTTGAGAAAAACTGGTACCAAATTTTTAGTTGAGGGAAATCCTCAAGTGATATTTACTGTTGGATGGATTTTACGACTATTTTAGTGACCAGGTCGTAAATCTTTATTAGCAGAACTTGCTCAGAATATGGAACAGGAAGAGACGCTGGGTTGATGATGTGGTTTTTCAATAATTGTTTCCCATCGCAGTCGTTTACGATGTGTCCATCTACTACGGGGAATTACTGGAGATTAGATAAACTTGATCCGACCTCACATTCCTTCACTCAAACTTACACTCAGTCAACTTCGCCATCTTTAGGATGTTATCAATCCTACTTGCTCTCTCCATCCTCCTTTTTCATCAGTTTGGCCATCCAGAGGAAATCGCGATTTGAATCTGACGTTTTTGAATCCCCTCCACTCGGATATTGCAATCTTAGCGTGCGCTTTTATGAGTGTTTCACAGTTCGTTACCTCCATCAACCTACTTGTAGAATAATAGCTGTAGCTTCTCGTAATCGTTATGAAGAGGTGAGTTCACATCCTCGTCTTGAGTTCATCATTGATTTAATCCTCTTACAAAACCGTCAGTTATTTCATTTCTACTCACCCTCATCGGAAGGACTTAAGAATGTTTTCCTCGTTAGCATTAGAAACTACTGATTTTCTTAAATCATCATCTGACCAACTCCTTTAAATTTTAAACAATAATGCCAATAAGAGTGCCTCGCTATACTACGTAGTTTTTTTTTTTTGAAAAATCTTCAAATTGTTACCTCATTGAATCGTTAGCGTATAATCCAAGTATGACAGAGCGTAGGTATGCGATAAGGGGAATTTCCCGTTTTCATAGAAGAAATCACCCGAAATTTCAATTTTTATAAAAACGTGCCCGAAACCCAAAAATCAAGCACACCAAACTCGTACCAATTAGAATCATCGAGTGATGTTGGTTTCTCGACATGCCATCACCTTTTCAAAATAATACGGCCCATTCTGTACATGTAGAATTGGTCTATTTAAGTAGGCACCTCAATACGGGTGCCATGTTTGTTCATATTAATCTTCACCCACTTCTGGTGTATGTACCGATTGTCGATGACCTTATTCTCGGACAACGGATTTCTCAAGTCCCGGTTCCAAGCCGTAAAAAACCACAGTAGGTAAATGTGCGGCGAGGCCCAGTTTTAAGCCTTGGTAGGTTCGCGTGACTGTTTTAGACCCAACTCGAGACACTTTTCAGGAATTGGCCGATTGTTCTTCGAGTTGGATTATTTCCCGCTATGGAGAAACATTGGTGGAAATAAAAACAGGAAGATTAATGGTAACTATTGGATATCGAATTTCCTTAAAGAATGCAAATAACGTTTCAGTCTTCAAAACAACTTAAATTTTGTTATATTTTTATAGTAACGGCCTAATGTTGAAAACAAAACTTTCATTATTAATGCATGCATTCCAGGGGACGTTCCATTAGATAAGAGGTAGGTCGATCAATTTCAACCAGTACGCAATGAAAAGTACATTTTCATTTACCTTTCAACTACACAAAATAGTTTCACCCAAATGTAATTTCTTTAGAATGTTGAGAATGTAGGTAGTAAATACCTTATCTTTTTCGCATTGTATAAGTATGAAATTGGATGTTTTGAAATTCGAAATCGTCGATGTGCTCCCTTACGGAAAATTTGACCCCTTCCCTCAACCATCACATTTCTAGCGTCTTGAGAGAATTTGAACAGCATGTTTCATCCACGATTTACTAGGAAGTCTTTGTAATCATCAATCAGTTAGTTAAATTATGATTTTGGGTTTGAAATTGGCTTTTTGTTTTTGTAGAATACTTCATACATACCGTTGATTAAAAAACATAAAAAAACTTTAATGTGTTTTAGTGGTTATTTAGAAATGACTACCTGTGTACTTCACTGCCAGTGAAGTCACAAAGATGAACATTTATATTACTCTAAGGTGTTTGCTTCTGTCTCGAGATACTTTTCCTTCATTGGTAAATGGAATTTGAAAGACTATTCTATTCTATGGTTCCCTCATAATTTCACGATTACCTCTGTTATCAGCTGGGGTTTATGGGTTTACAATTGGTAGAAATTGATCTTGAGATCTACTGTTCAAATTTACATGCTAAGGGATGTGGTGACGACACGAAACCCATGTAAACACACTAGAAGAATGAGAATGGCAAAATCACGGATGGTGCGATTAGGGAAGAAAAAACGTCTGCCAAGTGGGTGTGGCACATAGCTTCCTCGTATGCATAACCCGATTGTATAGATGATCCGATGCATAGTAGTTATCTCGAAACATCAATCTCTAAGTACCTCAAATTAAAAAAATTTGAGGCAAATTCCCCATCTACATGATCTACATGATTCCCCCATCTACAGGGAACCATCTACATGATCCCTGAAAATTCCATTGAAATCAGATGGAAAATGTAGAAGTTATGGATGTTACAAGAAAATACACGTTTGCGCATGCGCAGTGGCTACTATCAGTGTGGGGGAAATGATTTTCATAGGGGACCATCTACACCCCAATCCGTATGATCCCTAAAAATTTCATCGAAATAGGGTAATAACATCGTATAGTAATACCCGTTACAAGGATTTCATGACAGACAGACAGACACGGAACCAAAATTGTTTAGGAAGGTCTGAAATGTAAAACGCGAGAGGAAATTTTGATTTTGGAGAACATTTTTTTTTTCAACCTTGAAAAGTGAAAACATAGTTCCGAAGCAAAATTTCAAAAATGGGTGGCAAGTTTCTCTCCGCATGGTCACTTAGGTTTCGAGGGGACTAAGAAATCTCGTTTCCTACGTTCAGCGCTAGATGCTTTTGTTTATGACTGACTCCCTCGAAAACGAAACTTGTCGTGAAAGTCGCCAGTATTTTGGCCTCCATCTCAAGAACCCTCGTTTGACAGCTCCCTCCTTATGGGAAGCTATCAAAATCTAATAATTGCACATCGAACAAATTTGCACCTTCTTTATGATAATAATTCATTGGTGTAGCACTTTTTACTGAGTGCTGTCGCTGAGGTACAATCATTCAAATGTATAGTACACGCAATTTTTCAATGGAAATAATTGGTGATGAATGGAAATGTGACGTGATAGAGGCCAATTGTTGTAAGCAGCACAGACCCCCACCCCCTCTTCTGCTTTGATAAATAAACCGTTTTTGATTGAATGAAACTTCAATGATTTCTGATTTGGAACTAACTTCATTGAGAGATTCAAATTTTCAAATCTAAGCTAATTTTAAAACGGAATTTACGCCCCTTCCACAGGCAAATTGTTTTAATTTTACTTTGTAAGTGGAGGTAATTATTTTTGACGTTTTATGTCTTTACTTTGGCACATAGAATCAAAAAGCGTTACGCGAGACCGACAAATTCGGTGACTTGGACTGCAATAATCATTATTCTGAGAAACCCGGGTTCGATTTTAGGCCATGAAATCAAAATTTTTTTAAATACCTATAATAAATTACAAGTTTATATATAATTTTGTTGTTGACATTTTATGTCTTATATGTGTTAAGTAAAGACATAAAGTGTCTCAGTGGCTTGCAGACTTGTATGCAAGAAGGCTCCACTATTTTATTGGTTTTGTAGGGTCAGCGAATATCAACTCTACACGAGATCAATATCGACACTCCTAACGGTTTATAGGTCTACTTCTCGAGTTAACTTAGCAGAAAAAAGTACACTCCTTTATCGCAAGAAACTTTCGAAAAGAATATATTTTTCATAATTCAAACAAATATCAGATGAGGAAAAATCATATTGAAAATGGATTTAGTAATTATAAGACCGAGATGTGAAATTTGATTACAATTTACCTAACAACTGTTCGTGAAGCGAACAGGTTTATTGGTTGAATAAATAAAAAATCTTGGCTTTTCAAAAAATTCACGACAACGAGGAGTTTTAAAATCCAAGAGGAACTTTTTGTTGGAAATTACATTTTGGAGTCATTTCCTGCAGTTTTGTGCAACTTATTTATGGCTTCTCTATGTAAATGTCCCTCTAATCTTGAGTATAATCTGATGACTTCAATGATCAGATTGAAATTCTGAATCAATAATCAATTTCACACGATTTAAAGTAAAAAGCCTCATTTCACCTGTTTTTCATTACGGTGTTTGCAGTTATACTCCCCCTAAACCTCCATTCATCTCCATTCCCTCCGTGGTCTCGCTAGGACGTCCGATCACTTTCGTCTTCGTCCGAACCAGTTTTCTCGCTGTTCGCTTTCAATAGGTCGGGACAACGTTTCTTTCAAGATACCAGTCACTTGGTTGGTCAGGATTCCCAACGATTTTTTCTTCTCTCCATCTCGCCTCCTCGATTATACAGGTTATAACGAAGTCACGTAATTTCTGGAACGATCTGATGGTTCAAATGTTTCAATGGTGACCCACCTCTCACTTTTTGTCGTTGTAGGCTACTCGAAACATTTAATCGAAATCGTACGCTTCTTTCCTCGAGTTACTGTTTCAGGAATTATTCCTCTGAGATTTATGCAAATCAACGTGTAGTATTGTGAAATCAGGGGTTTATCTAAACAGTCAAGTTTGGCGCCTGTTCCGAAATTTTTACTTGAAAAAGGGGAAAATTATCATTTGGGGTGATTATATACCACGTTATTCACATAAATACATTTAAAACACTTTATATTATTAGTTTCTCTGGTACTAGCATCCTGGTGTGGGAGTAAACTAATGCAAAAAGTAATTTTGTATTAAATTTGTGAAAAATTTGTGGCATGCTTTTCAAGATGAATTAAAATGTCTAAAACTTCCACCCTGGAAGCAATCGAAACCCCAAAAAGTTAAAAAGGGCTGAAGAAGAGATTTTCAATGTGACGTATCAAGCAGTGAGGTGAAGTTCACACAAATTCGTATATTATTCCTCTTAACCATCCCCAACAACATACCGTAAAACCGTCAAACTTTACCCCACCAGGGGTAACTTTACCCCAAAAAATGAGAATCTTCAAATGTGACGTAAGCGTGGTAGAACTTAGATAAAAGTTAGCTATTGTGTTTTCGTTATACTCCACATCCTAGAGAATCTATGCGGCTTGCGATGGCGCCTTTATCCATGTTATCAGCTGTTATCAGTCATAGTTTCCTGTTCAGCTGTTTTTGTCCGGTTTCTCGTGTTCCAAAATTTCTTCCAGATCAGGTGTTTGGAGTGGATTTACCAGGCAAGCCCTCATCATATCACTTTCAATATCTTATTTTGAACAAAATACAATAATCAAATCAGATTATTTTTATGATCTTGACATTACCTGTGGTGAACACCTGTAATCATAAAGGGAGCAGGTGTGTTTTGTGATTGATAAAAAATAAAAAAAAATAAAAAATAAAAAATAATCAAATTCTCAAAAAAGTGTTTTCTTAGTTATGCCTTTGTTTACCAAAAATTTGATGATAACTTTACTCCAAAAACCGGGTATCTTTACTCCACTATAAAGGTTGGGATAAAGGTAGCCTCACTCATATTAAATATGAATTAAAATTAATTACGAAAGAAAAATTTTTTCTTATTTAATCTCGAAAAATATTTGAGTTTTATAATTTTCGCAGTGTTGAATGTAAGGTTTCTAGTGTATCTCATGTTGCAGAAGTAAGAGATGGGGAGAAGAAATGGGAAAAAGCTTGGTACGCGCCTCTACCGAAACTTTACAACAATGATATAAACGTAAACGTGCTTTGGTCTCATAAGTTGTGATTTACAATATTATTTACTCGTGGGTTAACTTTGAAATTTACCATTGCAATTCATTTGAAAGTTATCGAATGTGAAACAGACTTTTTCTGTGATTTTGTTAAGTCATTCGTTAATTGTTTATTGTCCTTCAATATTTCTTTACTTGTAGAAAGTCTTGCTCGATTACCTACCTAAGTCTGTCTATACTGGAAGACTGAAATTGTGATCTCTTAACCAGAAATATTGCATTTCGAGCAAATTCGTTGAAATAAATGATGAATAAATGATCATTGGAATTTATATTTTCCTTAGGTATAACTTGTATTTTTCAAGCTAAAAAGTTCAATTTTTCAGAATATATTTTAAAATAATATTATAAATACTCGATGTTATCAAGTATTTCTAGGGTAATGAATTCAATCCCGACTAGTAGCATTGCACCACTGCCCGTTTCTGTATCGATAACCGTGAGTTATTCAGAGTGGAGTAAAGATAGACGCACTCGTAGGTAACATTACTAAAACATTTAAACAATTAAATAGGGGGGTACAATTATCTGATCAATGAGCTCGACCACTCAAAATGTTCAGGAAGCCCTGAAGATCAATTCACTTATTTAAAAAAATCAATTTAACCCTTTTCGAGTGGGAGAAATTGTATTTGGAAATGTTTTGGAGTAAATCTTGGAGTAAAGTTTGACGGTTTTACGGTACCAAAAATTCCCCCTTGATGACTTTCAGGACTGGTAGGACTTGAAATTGATCGTGTACAATCACACTCAGATCAGCTCAGATGTTTCGGGTGGTTGTCGATGTGACGTTGTTGGTCTAATTTGGACAAGATAAAAGTCCAGTTGAATCCCTCAATCAGCCGAACGAGGGAATCAATCATTCACCAGGGATGTCACAATTATCATAATTTTCTCGTACTGTTTTGTGGTAGAGGCTCACGTACTGCTGAGAAGTACTTTCTGGTGGAACGTGATGTCTTCCAAGGCAAGGAGGCTCACCAGATCAAGGCGGTGCTGTCAGTGCATATTATGGGATTGGGGTCTGAATTATGGAAGAATTGATAATACCGAAAAGAATCTTAAATATTTTTCCTTTATTGTCAACAATCTTCCCTTTTAACTAATTATTTAAATCCTAACAAAGTCTCTCCTCGTGATACCTTCACTTCGACGTCCGATGATACTTGACGATGAAGTCCGTAGTCGCTGCAGTAGACTTGGAGATGGAAAGAGTGACACTGCATGTGCCACCTTCTATTAGGGGTATTCATGGTCTGATTCAATCATCAAATCGTCGTATATTGAATCGTCGTAAACTCGAGGGTCTCTTGAGGCTCTTTTTTCCCCCGTCGGATATCGAATTGTGCGTAGCGCTCCTTGCGGCATCAGACGATAACCACGTCAGTGTCAAAAGAACCGCATGTTCATTAATTTCCTTTTAGTTAAAAAATGAGAATACCCCAGAGGTTCCTAATTAAGACTTCTGAATAGGTACCGACGAGGAGTCTTGTCTCGAAGAAAAAACCCTTGCTACTTCCGTCACGCAATTTTGAACGCATTTTGGTCCTTAACTCATGGCTGAAACATGTTCGATGGAGAATGTTCTATGTGCTATGCTATGCCAGCAAGCAACATTTCCACTTCTCCAGCAGACCATCAGATGGTTGCGTTTTTCCTTAGCCGCCTGGGGGTGACTCAGCTCCACTCATTAAATTTTAATCGAGAAAAAAACCCACTTCGAACAGTATAAAAACGAAATGAACGAACGTAAAAACGGAATAAAAAACAAAAAAAGGTGTTGTTAAAAGAAAGACTCAAAATGAAAGGACGAGAAGATCTGTTTTTTGCTGTTATGATGGTTGCTTCGTACAAATTCCGCTAGCGCTAGGATCACATTTTGTAATTCGTCGTCGAATCTCGATTTACGTCGCCTTCAGCCCGTGGGAAATCGAATCTCCAAATTCGAAGATTCGGCGTCGAATCTCCCAGACCATGAATACCCCTATTAACTGCCGAACAGGAGCTAGTTGTCGGCAGCGAACAATCCGTAGACGAATGACGAACCAAGCGATGCTCGATTTCGGTGGTCGCCAGGCTTTTATAAGATCGGCCGGTCGCGGAATCGAATTCGACAGTAGCATCCGATCCCAGCTGAATCATGAAAACGAATTCAATAAGTACTTGACGATGTACATCAAGGCAGTTTTCACGTGGAATAAAATGCAAATGAAGTTCATGTATGTTGACCAGGAATCTATGATTGTCTGAAGTCTCTGAGAAACGCCGTTTACACCAGACGAGCAACGGCCGTCGAGCATTCATGATCGTCAATTTCTCACTCAAAGTCGGTACTTAAAGGCTAAATGTCCCGAGTTTAGTTGTGAAATCTGCCACAACGTGGCAGCACCAAAATGAAGAAAATTTCGTTTACTATTCTTCTTCCAAACTGGTGTGTGTCCTGTGTAGTCGTAAACGGGAAATTGATGAATTTCTAACGACTTCAAATGTTCGCGGAGGGGTTGATGTGCACGATTTAATTGCATTGGTTCAATATAATACATTATATTAATTGTTATGAATTCTTCAAATCATAATATAAATTATGTCTCGTCAAAAATACTCTGGAATATTTCATTTTGGGAGCTTGAAAGGTAAAAATAACTTGTTTGTCAACAAGCTTCGGTTTCGCTGGCATTCATTCTGAGCTCGCAGGTGTAGGTCTTACGAGCCTCTCAGTCGGTCTGACTGCCTCTCACTTGACCTCTTTATGACAAAACTGGATTTATGCCAATTCTTTTATTTGTCATCAGGGGGCGTAGCTCAGATGGTAGAGCGCTCGCTTAGCATGCGAGAGGTACCGGGATCGATACCCGGCGCCTCCAAGCTTTTTACTTTGATTTTGGTTTATTATTTTCAATAATGAACCTTTGGAATCGACCAAGAAAAAAAATTTGTAATAGGTACCCCTCAAAATTTGTTGGTTTTTCGTTTGAAGGTACGTAGAATCCAAAAATCGAATACAAATTTGGCCGTCCGTCCGCCTTACGCGGCACTTTTCCCAGTTAGCATTGACAGATTTTGATGAAATTTGGTATGTAGGCTCCATTTGGGGTCTAGTTGTGCCCCGAAGATTTTGGTTGATGTAGGTCACTTCTAAGGGTCAAAAAATGAATTTTGAAATTTAAAAACCGCCCTAACTCAAAACATTTTGGTATAAAGGTATTGTTTTTCCATCAATTCAAGATTCTATAGAATTTTTAGAATTTTTTGAGACCACGCGGAGCTTTGTAGGAGAAACCGTTCGCTCCCTACGAGAATTTAAGGGTTTTACTTACGATAAATCAGAAACACGAGAGTGAATCGCAAAAGAGGCCTAATTTTCTTTCAAATTAAAGCTGACCGAAATGCGATCGATGTTTTTCTTCATTTTGGATGGTTGGTGGCTTTGCAGACGAGTGATCAATATAGAAAAATAATAAACCATTGTGTAATAATTTGCAGCGTTTTTGAATAAGTACGAGAACGTTAACTGATTTAAATTTTTCGAAGTTTAGTCTGAAACCATATTCCTCTATGAGGTGAATACATAAGTAGAGTAGTAGTGGGAATTCTGGCATAGATAACAGGCCTCTCGGCAGGAATGCTCTGTGGTGTCACAATTTCCCTCGCTTACTCTCCTTAAGTAACTTTATTTTTCGAGTTGTACTTCTTCAGCATGGTTAGAAGCTCTACCCTGAGATTGAATTCAATGATGAACAGTAATGTGATTTTTAGGATCTTATTCAGCACTTTTCATAAAAATCTTCCACAATATCCGCATCACATATAAAATTAATCCACGGCATGTGGTCTATGGCTTTTGTGCAATCGTTTCAGCTATTGAACTGCTTCCTTTCGAAGAAGTTATTTCTGAGAACTGCTTGATTTGTTAGTTGCACCTTCCTTTGACGGATAGTAATAATAATTATTGCTATAATAATAATTATTACAATGATTAATTATTAATCATTGTACCAGCTCCGCAATTGTAGTGAGTATGATACGAGGGTGTAGATTCTCTTTAGATTCGGTTGGGTGCAGAGCCTGAGAGTGAGATGGGTGGTGAGAGCGATGCGGTACCAGCATATATGCTATATATATATACCGATACCAGCATATATACCGAATATATTGGCATACGTTTTTGCGGCTTCGTCGGTTTATTCATTTCCAAATAAATTATTATGAACTGGGATCCATTGTGTTTTTATCGAACAATTCTGTGACGAAGTATTGTAAAATGACCTGGGGTGTGTGCAGAAATACTGTACCGTATTTTTCTCCTCAATTCCCCCTTTCTTCAATCTATTTGTGCCAATATTAGAAACAATTCCTCAAGTGCGATCTCCGACATTGCATGCTGCTGGGTATTTTGGTAGGTAATCACCACATAATTGTGTAACCTCCCAGTGTGGTTACCATCCACAGTAGAACGTACCAGAGAGTTTTACTTGGACATGCATGTTCTACTCATTCAAAGCCACTTGATGGTGAATAATTTGCCTGCTTACTCCTCGATTTATGACCAGTTCAACTGTCCCTTCTTACCTTATTTATATAGTCGTCGGAATATTCAGAAATGGGTTCGATCTTCACGAAGTTTTATATTAATCACGCAAGCACGTAAACAATATGCTAAGGAATCAAAGTTATGTGTTTTCGAACAATGTTTACTGCGTGGAGAGCTACCTGGTGAGCTCCGTGCAAGTCGATTGGTAAACTCGTCGGCTCTGGATCGGAGAAAGTCCTCAGGGAGCATTTAAATCATCCGTGGAATTGCACGTTTTGAGACAACCATTAGATGGAACTCGAGATGAGAGGTGCAGGACGGATAACAAGTAGGTAGAAGGTTGCAGTTTCTCTACAGTGAAAAGTTCATCTTACTAGCAGGTTGCTAACCCGACGTGTTCTTAATTGTAAGTCACTGCAACAACCCTACTATCTGACTGTGCTAGTATCAAAAGAAAAAATTTCTAATTTTTATTTATTGACAAGTGTTACGACTCCTGTTCTGACTTTTCAAAATTTGAAATATAAGTAATATTGAATGATTTTGAACTTTTTGAAAACTTTCTTTAGAACCTATTCAGTGAGATAGTGAGGTTAAATGAAACGATTGAGGAGTTTATCGGCCGGCAAGGTATAGGGTGATCTAAGCTGGCACGTAAACCTTTTAATATAGATGTAGCTGAGGTGGAGCAATCCTAAGGTGTGTGTGATAGAGAAATACGTTTGCGAGAGCAAAATTATTATCAAGTCAGATTTTTATGCAAGTATTGTATTTTCATACAGCTGCCTCAGAGTGGAAACAGGTGGAGGCTCAGGTCTCTCCAGTCCGGTAATTCACTGGGCGCACATGTGGTCAGCTCGAAGTACTTCCGACCTTTTGCTTTATTTATTATTATTTTCCTTTTATTGGCTTTATTTACAACATACAGCTGTTGCAAAATACCTCTCAAGTTACCTCTCTACATTATTAAATTACATATTATGTACATCATATCTTTCTTATAATTTTACAGATAGTTATACAATTTTTTATAATTAATTAACTTTTTTCACAATTTAACGTTTGTAGAAAGTAGAAATTTAAAAATAATACTGCAGACTTTCATATCTCCTGTGGCAACGATTGTATTCAGATTGAAAGGGTTTGGTACTTACGGGGTGATCTTGCGCAGGAACTGGCATCTTTCTTCCGTGTACGTTCCATATTCCAACAATATGTGTTCAGTAGTTTCATCTTGGCAGTTGCACGTTCTGCAGGCTGGTGACCCAACAGTGTTCATTTTACGCAAGTGGGAGTTCGTACAGCAAAGTCCACTCCGCAATCTTGCGATGGTCTTGTAAAATGTCTTGGGTTTCATCTCTGAAACCTGCTTAAACCAGGGTTGACGATCCATCACCCGAGGAAACAGATTTTTGTACCTTTCTCTTCCGTAGTATTCCAGGAAGTCGTTTCTCCAAATACTTCTCATTTTCTCCTAAAAATTCCTCTGGGGTGGGTTGAGCCCTGTCTGCAGCCTCATTTCCCTTAATGCCGCTATGCCTTCTCATTCAATAGAATGTCACTTGAGAATATTTTTGATGCATATTATTTTTTAATTTTTTTTTTATTTTTTAAAATTATTATTTTATGTATATATTTTTGTGTTTATAAAATATATGTTTTGAATGAGTTCAAAACATGTTTCTTGTAAAGGAGAATGGGTCCTTGAAAATGAAAATAAATTATAAAAACATTTCTACCTTCAAAAATATGTATTAAAATGAATATTATTTTAAATGCTTGGGAGCTCCCTACAGTGGAAATAAAAAATGCCGCAAGTTAATTTTATCCTACAGTTATGTTATTTAACATAATTTGCTCTAACTTAACTAAGTGTTGAGTCCTTGTATTAAAAAAAATATAGCGTCTTCAGATGAATGCGAAGTGGAGTCCGAGGCCAGGCGAGGGGGTTAGAGGGGCGGAGAAGTATCGTGGACGAGATACAATGGAAACAATTCACCAAAATCTCCCCTTAAGTAAATGGATGAGAGGGGGATTTTTTTTTTTTTTTTTTTTTTACTGGGACGGGGCAAGCCCTTAGTCACTGAGACCATAGGTTTGATCTATTGTGACCGATGAGAGGGGGATGGTATTTCCTTCTATCGCAATTTCTCTAAGGGCCTTCATGAGTCAAAAAATAGGTTGACCAAAAAAAATTTTTTTTTGGTACTGTTAAAATCTCCGTTTTGTACAGATCAGTTTGATATGCAACACTATGGGGTTCCAGAAACCAAAGGGGTCCCAAATTGAAAGTAATAAGCCGTAAGCGCTGGGCAGTCTGCTGAGCGCTAGATGCCTAACCCTCCTACTGCCTGATAGGGTGGGATTCACGAACATGGAAATGAAAATTCACTTCTGAAAAATCAATTAATTATAATTTTGGTAACTTCATACAAGAGGTGAAAGGCAAAAATATTTACCAATGTCATTGTCATAAGTTAGTGCGCACCAGAAGCGTAGGAAGGGCCAGCTTTATCATCGACTTTTTTGAAGTTTTCATCCAGATTTTTTCGTGAACATCTTCGTTTTTGCCTCTTTTTGAAAACTTTAGAACCACTTCGAGGCATGATATTGTTATACCTAATCGAGAACACGGAAAAGTCAATATACGAGGATGAAAACTACAGTAGCGATCTTCAAAAGTAACAGAATGAAAATGCGAAAACACAAGGAATGCAGTCACGCTAAAATATCAAGTGACTGCAATTTATCACTACCTGAACCTCTGAAACCTATCCTTCTTCTTCTTCTTCTTTTTATTTTCATTCACAAGTTGATGAAAAGCAATGAGTAGAACAAATCTCGGCATCAACGCCGCGCGCGCTGCGATGAGAAACCAGAGCTGAGATCAGAGACTCGAGGTAGGTAACTTCTTTCGCCGTTTTATCAAAACTATGTTTTCGCGCAGGTTAGGAACATTTTCTTCGGCTGAGTTCAACTTATCGAATTGATTCTTTTTTTGTTCTTTAGAGGAACAGTTGCTGAATAGATTGACATTTTTTCAACCTCAAATCCGGATTTTTCTAACATCAAAACAAATGAGTGTGATTTCAAAAATGAGGGTGTGGGAACCTTCGTCCCATAAATTGAATTGCTGAGTGGAAAGGGCAAAAAAATGTCAGTTTGGAGAGGGGATGTGACTGTACAGAATAAAAAAAAAAATCATGAAATTACCTCGAGTGATTGTCGAGAAAAGGTACATCAACGATCATACAAAATTACATTGACTCAGGAAGGCCCGTGAAGAAATCCTTCCTCGTATTGCGAGCACGGCTGGATAGCAACGGGTCACAGGACTCTTGATATTGCAGCGGTAACTTGCAGGGAACTGTCGATGTGAAGAAATAGGCTCGTGGTTCTAGGATGGAGGGGTGGAGACAAACAAAAGGCTTGGATGTCAAAGTCGCCGTAGGTGAGCGATAAGATTCCACCGCCTATCATGAATTGAATGAACTCTCTTTCTTCTGTCCTTGAAATAACACTGTACCTACCTACTAAAAAACACTCCGCCTACCAAAATTTAAATGAAAATTTTAAACATAATCATAGGGTTCAACTGACAATGGCAGAAGGGGAACTAGCTTCACTACAGGTCTCTGAAATGGGGTATTTCGGTGGGTCGGAAATTTAGGTTTTTGACCTCAAATTTGGATTCAGCACCCTTGAAAACCTATAAACTCCAACTTTTAGCCCAATGATACTATAACATGTGGTAGAAAAATTAATTAAAGAGATCACACGTTTGAAAAAGGCGGGCCGCTATAAATGCACACACACAAGGCAAGGACTACGCCACGGATTACGCCGCGCGCCTGTGTGAGTGGTGTTTTGTAGTATCCAAGGGGTCCCCCAAGGGTTTCTGTGCATGGATACTTTTTTCAAAGACAGTTGGCTAGCTACGTCACGATTGGCTAGCTACGTCACACCATTCAAATCTTCAACTTTCCTTAGCTTCTCTGATTTTTTAAAAACATTTTCTCGACGAACAGACCCGATTACCGTTATTCCTGAGCCACTCTTTTGAAAAAATAAATAAAAAAAATTGACCGAAATACCCCATTCAGAAGTGGGATTGCGCAAAGTAACAAAACGTACAGTCCCATCAGATCCAGGGTGAACACCAGTGACCTTGGCCAATGACCATTTGACTCCAATGATTGGAGTGGGGGTATGTTGGTCATTTAGGTCATTTAGGATTTTTTTGTGGTTCGTTCCCTTCTGGTTAATGCCGTCTATTTACTAATGTAAATTTGGATTGTGATAGGTGTTTAGGCGTGTAGTATTCTATCGTTGTCTCACAGTGGACTGAACTGTAGAAAGCCGGGGACGGTTAACTTGAGAATTTCTCTTTTTTCATGAACGAATGCAATAAAGCAGCCTCCAAGCTTGTGATTTTTTCCGAAATATCGGTGAGGTGTAACCAGGACCTGCTACCGAAGATTTCGACGCCGAACAATCCTGTTGGAATGACTCCGCATCCCACTTTACGAAAGAGGGCTACTCAAAGTTACTTTACCAGAGGCAATCAGCCGTCGGTAGTGTCTACTCATCTGATGAGGCCTGGCAGTAGGAATACTCGTGAAGCAGGGGACGTATCTATAATAGGTTGAGAGGCTCTATTCTGAGCCAGAGTTCTAACGGTGAATTCCGCCAATCTTGGGTCTTCATTAGGGCATAACGCATAACAAGTCCGTTATCTCTCATCTCCTCCACCTTCCTTGTTGTGTGGCGTATGAAGCCAAATTGTTTCAGTGTCTGACGAGAGGAAGACGTTCCGAAAAGCGAATTTTACTCTCCTGCAGATTCTTGTTATTTGAAATAACATACCGACAGCCCCACTGCAAAACCCTGTAAGTTCCAATTTTTCCAAAAATAAGGATTTGAGCCTTTCCGATTGATTGTGCACATTGTGCTCTTGCGCACATTATAGTGTCGCCGAAATCGGGCTATGGCTTCTCATTTCTTTTCTGTGGTGAAATATAATAACCTGTAAGCCAGGTTCATATGTTAAAAATGTCTTAGTTTTTTTCGTCTCCTGGAAACTTTTTGGTATTGAATATACAGGGTTTTGCAGTGGGGCTGTCGATACAGTTCATTATTTCGGAATTATCCGTACGTTAAGCCTTAATAAGGATCTTTTTTGTCGACTGCTTGATTCAGAATAGGTGTTGAGGTTCTTGAGGTTCAGTCATAAAATCAATAAACACTTCCTTAGGCCGACGTTTCGGTATACTTATATACCATCTTCAGCGCTGTAAAGAACATTGAAACCAGAGTGGGACATAACAGCATCGTTCTTACATAACAGCATCGATAATATTCTGACAAGCCTTTGAAAGGGTGTACATTCTTTTTTCTGCTGACTACATTAGAATTTGAAACAGCACTTTCTACAATGAAAATAGTACTTTCTGTAATATATTAAGTACAAGGGTAGACACACTCGAGATAGTTTGTTATCAAAGTTGCTTTCTAGATATCAGGTTCACAAACATAAGGTACAGAAGAAGAATGTAGGTAACACCAGGTTGTAACCAAGTGTGGTAACGTTAGAGATAGAAAAGGAACACATAATTTCCCTCGACTAGACTTACAACTTAATTAAACATATAACTATCTATAGGTACATAACATTTACATCTTAAAATTTTATGTTTTTATTTTAATCTCCTGTATTTTCTCACCCGTTGACCTCCATCCTGAGGTGTTCAAAGAGCTACCGTCCAGTTTTCATCAAATTAAGAAAATCACATACATCTCGATAAAAACCAGCAAACACCAAAAATGTGAAGAAAAAAACACATTTTTTGAACAAGTGGGAAATTTTTGGGTTTTAGCCCGGCCGTTACATGACTGGTAGTGGGCATTACTAGGAAATATTCACTCGAAACTGATGCTTTTCAAATGAAATTGAACATGAAAAGCTTCGAGAATAACGTAAGTTTATTCGCTTTCATAATAATAAACCGCTGTTTGCGTTATTACACATGAGAGACTTTACCTGCCAAAAGTTCAAACGGAGATACTTTTTAATTTGTTCTTATTTTGTATTAAAATTTTCGGTTTTTTCTCAGGTCCATAAGTATCTTTTAAAAAAACGATATCTGCTACCCCCATTTTTTTATAACTTTCTGTATTTTTTTACCCGTAAAGCCTCTCTCCAGTGGTGTTCAAAGAGCTACCGTCCAGTTTTCATCAAATTAAGAAAATCACATACATCTCGATAAAAACCAGCTATTCTCTGTCAATTTGTCAAAATATACCAAAAATTTGAAGAAAAAAAAATATTCGGAAAACACAGTGGGAAACTCTGGGCCATTCTGGCCGGCCTTTGGATGCCTTACATGACTTGTGGTGGGGATTACTAGGCAATACTGAATTCACTCAAAACTGAGGCTTTTCAAATGCAGTTGAACATGAAAAGCTTCGAGAATAACATGAACTCGGAAAGTGGGACATCCTGTGTGGACTAGTCAAACTGTAGACTAGTCAAACTGAGCTCGAGAATGAATTATAATGAAGTTCAGTTATTGTTGACAGTCGTTAAATGTTATGTACAGTGAATGTTTACCTTCTAGGGAAAATTTATACTCTGAATTTACGTCAAGGCTTCAGCTCGGTCATGGAATCCAACGAGCGTGTGTGAGAGTCATCGATATTTAGCACACGGTCAGTCAATCACGGTCCGTGTACGGTGATGAGGGCTCTTCGTGTTCGTCATCGTGGCTTTGAGTCTCATTTTGCGTGACTTGCGTGACGTAGACGACCTTATATTTATTCAAGTCTACAAAAGCTACACGAAACGTAAAGAAATTGACTGATCGATTATTACTCGTTTGGTCGTAAACATTCTGTTACTACTTTAATGTGGGTGAGTTGGTGTGTAAAATGCTCACCGCAAGAAGGCTATTCTACGAAACCCTTCACGAAAAGTACTTAATTAAAACCCTGCATGATAAACTGAATAAATATTTGATCCCCCCCTCTCCTGTTATAGGCTCCAATTTTCCCAATTATTGGTTTGGTCGAACGGCAAGTTATATGAAACCCAAAAATAATCCTACTTTGAGGGGGTAACAGACATTTTTTGGCCATCAATTGAGTTTCCAGATAACTAAAGTTTGTGAAAATCGGCGGGACCCCCCAGCCCACTGTGACTTTAAAAATTCATAGGAAAAGATTTACACACGCTAGAAGGTCGCGGTTGGTACCAAAATTCTCAGAATGAGGTCTACCTTAGATTAAAAATAACAATAAACAGTTTTTCCTACCCAGGCGCACACCCTATTGAGGGGAATAAGTCCGTAGTCGTGAAACGTTGTTGTTTCGACACTCTTCGTAAAACTGTAGGTCCGCAAATTCTTTAATATTGTACAGCTCAGCTTAAAAATGAAAATCAGTTTTCCGTTACTCTAAGAGAGCGAGAGGTAAAGGGAGTAGTGAGAGGAAGAGCAACTCCCCCTTCATGGGGGGTTACTTCACAGATCATTTGTCCTAAACCCCAACTTCGCTCGATGGGCTAGACCCCTTTTCATGAAATAATATCTCCATATTCCTATAAAATTACGAGAAGTGAAAATATGTTTGAAGTTGTCTTCGATTTTTCTTTGTTTCAGCTTCAAAATAAGATCAAAATATGAAATACATTCACGAAGATGAAAATAAATAAAGCAAATCCTCGACTCGGTGAATGTGTGAGTTCAGAGGTCTCAATTTAATGAATGACTTGTAAGTGTCGCTGTTCCCCTAAGTAATACCAGTGAGGATGAGGTATGTGATATACGTTGGACGTAATATATTTCACGTATTTAATATTATTGAGAATAGTTGGAATGCAAAACTATCTGGAGTAATATTCTTGAAGGTACCTAAAACCGATTACAATCGCAGTATCTCATCATTTTCTGCTCAATATTTAAACATTCGCTATGACAAGACAAGGCAAGTATTGTTTTCAAAATACTCGTAATTGTGACTTCTCTTTGCTCTGGTGCAAGAGGAACCATTTCTTGCTTGTTTGGATTGGATCAAATTTTCAGAAAAATGAGCAATCTGTGACTGATCTAAAACTGAGCATTTGTTAATGAAGTAAAGACCTCTTGAAATAGGTTACGTAGACATGGTATTTCACCACACATCTCCGTAGATAATTGTAGTTTACTGTACCTGTAAAACATATTGTTTAGTAATGCATGCATTCCAGGGGACGTCCCATTGGATAAGCATTAGATCAGTTTAACCAGTTGTTAAGTGATAAAACTGTTTCACTCGATGTAATTTGGTTTATTACTTTAGGCAAGAAATAGTGACCCCCCCCCCACCCTCACCATTATCCACCATAACATTTAGCGGCGTGGGAGCCTCGAATCTGAAGAGCATTTTAAAATCCATGATCTACGATACCCAACATGCGAATTCGAGTTCACACCCCCCCCACCAACCCCAATGGTGCCAGTCTGGCACCAAAGCGGAAATACGTCGTAACATTGAACTTTCATCTGTTAGTTTTAGTAGGCAGTCCGTCGAAGTTCACATCCGTATTCAAGGTGAAACACAAAAAAAAAAAAAAAACACGAAATAAGCGGTTTATGGCATCATGGCACCATGTCCTGGCACCACTATTAGTCCCATGGTGGTACAGAGAATAATTCATGAAAATCCGGAGGTATAATGAGAATTTTTCCTCAATTTCAAAGCTTGGGTACAATTAGTAAGCAGTAAAGGAACCGAAATATTGAAAAATCGGATATTTTGTGAATATTATCCCTCCACTCACCCCCTCCCCTTGCGAATTTGGTACTCTGGTAAAATCATGTACAACTCGGAAGTTATTTGAGTCAAACAAAAAAAGAAACACGCAAATCGGTTGGAAATTGAGGCCTGGGGAGAGTTTACAAGATTATGCACGCAAACGCACGTTTTTTAAGCGTTAACCCCCCCTTTCCCCCTCTTAAAAAGCAAAATCCAAAATTCCGGCGCCGTAGTGCACAACTAGATAGTATTCCGCGTCAAACGAAAAAAGAACCACGAAAATCGTTTGAGAACTAAGGTCTGGGCAGAGTACACAAGATTATACCCAAAAACGCACGTTTTTCGAGCATTAACCCCCCCTTTCCTCCCCTTAAAAGGCAAAATTCGAAATTCCGGCGACGTAGTGCACAACTAGATAGTTTTCCGCGACGAACAAAAAAATAACCAGGAAAATCGGTTGAGAACTAAGGCCTGTGCAGAGTACACAAGATTTTGTTACACACACACACACACACACACACACACACACACACACACACAGACATACACCTATGGGTTTTTTCGCGGATTTGGATTCAGAATGGTCTAAAACGGATTACTGTGTGGTTATTTTTTTTTTTCTGTTGAGTGTTGTCCAACTTTACCCCAGATCGATCGCATAAGGACGCCCAAGTCTTACTGTGGGACGTCCTAAAAAAATGTACCTCTATCCAAACTAACTCCTTGCCGTTGACTTAGCAGCAATTCGCGCGAGTGTTGCGGGCGAGCGTACTCAGATAAGTCGCAGGAGCTCGCTCTTGGCCGCCGTTCAAGTCCGGCCAGCGACCAAGTCCGATCGGCTACCGCGATTTGCTGCCACGCCTCGACTCAATGACCCAATTTCTTCATTTGGCCGTGATTGATTTTTTCTTACCTGTACGTACACCTTCATCAGGGGGCGTAGCTCAGATGGTAGAGCGCTCGCTTAGCATGCGAGAGGTACCGGGATCGATACCCGGCGCCTCCAAACTTTTTTAAAATCGATATTATCAGCTTATCGGATCGACAATTTATTGTTTTTTATTTTTGTATACATGACCACCATGTTTAACCCTAATTGGACCATAGTATCACTTGCATCATCGAAAACATCTCAGGAACTCCACGGGTGTCCCAAAACGTCACCGGAGTAAACGAAATTAAATTAAAATTTTAAATTTAATGGACAGAGAAATTTATTTTTTGGGGTCTCAAAATAGAGCTATGGTAAAATTTGTTAAGGAAATTGATGAAAAAATTTTCAAAATTTTTGTGATAAGATCATTTTTTGACTCGACTTTGGAGTTTACAAAAAATGGTTCAAAAAATGCAACTCTGTCCGTTAATTTTTAAATTGCAATTTAAATCTAGTTCATCTAGTGACACCTTGGGACTGCTGTGGAATTTCCAAGATGTTTTCGGTGACGCTAGTGACACCATGGTCCCGTTTACCTAAGAAATATATTAGGTACCTACCTATGTCTTGAATTTGCCGAAGCAAGTCGTTCTCATATTTTTTCTATAACGTTTCGTACTTTGCCTATATTATTCAATTTTAATAGCACGTGAACCTTTCACGCTTCGTTTAAATGATGTACATACTGTAAAGGATTTTGCAAAAGTCAAATTAGGACTATCAGGAATCTGTGGCCGAGTTGGTTCCAGAAAGAGAAATAGAAATTGTGCTGAATAAATTTGAAACACATAAGACCACAAAAAATCAATTGATGTGACTTTAGTTGACAGGGTGAATCAAATGCAAAAAAACCTCGAAAGACTTGCTCACCAGAACATGAAGCGCGTTGCAAAAGCGATCAAGAATGAACTTGGGATTGAGCACAAGAGAGGCGATCAACTTTGTGAAGCATGTTTATACAGCAAATTCAATGTTTATACAGAAATTTGGAACAAGAGAGAAAACAACAATGCAAGGTGAGATCGTTTCATGTGAGGTGGTTCAGTCCATGGGGGGACGCAGATGCTATGTTGGTATGTTTTGAGGACCACTTCTCGAAATTTAACCGAGTATACTTCATGAAATAAATCTGAAGTAGTTGACTTGCTTGAACTTGAATGAAACCAAAGTTTTGCTGCACGTCATAAAAGTAGTCTTAATCGATGTAGGTCGTGAATTTCATTGCAATTCATTAAGACAGTTACTAGTAAAACTTGGCATAAGTAATTTTTTGTGTTTCACCTTTCCAAAGGTTCTCTCAAGGTCGAAGAAGAAGAGAGAAACACCTTAAGTGTGTACCTGAGAGATACACAAGCATTTCAAGCGGACCAGTGGCACGCTCGGACAGTTAATGTGTGTATCTCATAGATACACATGGCACTCAACTTGTTTGATACAAATTTGTTTTAGAAGATCAACATTGATAATTTGGTAGGATGTGGAAGTCACTGCTAAATATTATAAACACAACACCAGCCGTTACTCATTTAACCTTGAATTGAATAACTATTGTCTTTTGAATTTGCCGAAGCAAGTCGTTCTCATATTTTTTCTAAAACTCAATAGAATCAGTTTCTTGCATTTTAATAAGAATAGTGTTATTCAATTGTAACTAACGATAGTAAAATTTTACTCAGATATTTCAGGGATAACTCCTTACTGTAGGATTATAGTAGATAACCAAACTAGAAGAACAAATTAAAAGTTGGGCTAGATGGAGTGCATCCTTGTGGAGATTGGTGAATTAGTCTAAAAATGGCTTCTATTAGAATTTGATCTGTTTCTCCCCGGTTGCATTTGACCGAAATCTTAAGGAGCCATGTGTGGAAACTGGTCCAAAAATATCAGCTTTTCGATAATTTTCCTTTCAGGGGTGAAAATCGGATGAAAGAAGCCTAATAGGGTGTGCGCCTGGGTCGGAAAAACTGTTTATTGTTATTTTTAATCCAAGGTAGACCTCATTCTGAGAATTTTGGTACCAACCGCGACCTTCTAGCGTGTGTAAATCTCTTCCTATGAATTTTTAAAGTATCGACCGTTTATGACGTCACAGTGGGCTGGGGGGTCCCGCCCAGGCGAGAGGGGCGCCTGACGTCATAAACGGTCGAAACTTTGAAAAATCATAGAAACAGATCTACTCACGCTAGAAGGTCGCGGTTGGTGCCAAAATTCTCAGGAAGTAGTCTACTTTCGATTAAAAATCTTTAAAAAATCAAGGTGCACCCCCCCCCCCCCCATTCATATTGTCAGGATGGGTCAACAACTAAAAATTTGTCCCATTGCTCTTGGACTAGTTTCTCCGTTTGGTTCCTTATCTGGAACCAAGCATCTGATCTAATGGGCCTAAGGGGGGAGAAACTGATCCCTAAAATGATTTTGCATCACTTCAGCCCCCCTTCCCTCCTTAATCCTGAAACTGTTCAAAAACTAAGGAAAGTGAAAACTTTTCATTCGATTTTCGGATTCTCCGTACGTTGAAACGTAAAACATCAAATTTTGAGGAAGGGGGGGGGGGTGAAAAAAATGTCTTGGTCGATTCCTGTTGTTCGTTATTGAAAATAATAAACCAAAAGTACAGATCGTAAAACGTGACAGTTTTTGGTTTTAGAGGAATTTATTTTCAAGTTCCCAAAAATGAACATGATCTTTGTAACAAACTTAACCACTTTCTTTTACTTGTATAGGAAATGACTATCGTTTGGTGATAGATTAATAACATCAATATTACATCGTATTACATTTACATACTTATTAGTTGGTTTTCGAAGCTTTTCTTAGGCAACTAGTCTAGATCATCACTAGCCACTAGTCTAGTCTTGATTATTATTAACCCTAATTGTACCATGCTATCGCTAGTGTCACCTAAACATCTCAGGAACTCCACCGATATCCCAAAATATCAACCAAAATTAAATTAAAATTTTATATTTAATGAACGGCAGAATGCTTTGTAAGCTATTGGAATTCTTAAATAGAAATATGATAAAATTTCCAAAAAAAATCGACGAAAAAATAAATGTACACAATTTTTGACTTAACATATTTTTTTGATTTTTATTAATTTACGATAAATGGTTCAAAGATTCAGCTCTGCCCGTTACCTAATTTTTAAATTGCAGTGACACCTTTGGATGGCTGCGGAATTCCCAAGATGTTTTCGGTGACTTTAGTGACACCATCGTCCAATTAGGGTTAAAACAACGTATGAAGTTCAGTTGCTAACACGGTAACGTGTGTTTCCAACGGTGTGATTAGAATTAAATTTTCATGAAAATTCGGTGATTTTTAGCCGTGTCACTGAAATAAGTTCGAATACACGAAAAAAACCTTTAAAATGAAATAAATCGAAAATGAAGCCTCTGAAAAACATATTGTTTAGGCATGCATTCCAGGGGACGTCCCATTGGATAAGCAAATTGGATTGTTCTTATGAGTAAAAGGTTACTCTTACGGCTAACATCTTCGTGATTATTTCAATCATGCCGAGACGAAGGCAAAACACTACGAATGTTCGTATTATCGAAGCACAGATTTGGGGACGCTCTGCGTGGACTCAAGTTCATTTAATGGGACCTGTGAGTACCGTTAGAAGGGCCGTTGTCTACTAGTTACTGAAGACGATGAGGTACCGTTTTAGAAAACATGGAACAGTAATCTCAAATGCTGATGAGGCTCTGTTTAGAGCAATGGCGTCCTGTCCTCGTTTTATGTTGGTTTACGATCGACTGTCTTGGGTAACAGTACGACGTGGTTCCTTTTACGGCATTTCTTTCACTGGCAAACCGTTCATTGTTGATTATGGTAGGGTCTATTGGAACTTTTGATCGATAGTAAGTGTCTGATTTATAATGAGAGAAAAGATGTTGATGGAGCAAATTAATGGAAAATTGCGGGTCTGGAGAGAAATAATAAGAACTGGGGAGACACCCAAGAGGAACATTTCATCTCAAATTTATAATATATATATATATTTTTTTTTTAATCACAAACAAGCCGACTTCGAGTTAGTATTCGCAGAAAAAAAACGTATATTATGTACCTACTTCATTAATTAACTCGTCGATCGTAATCCACATTATCAACGTCTTGCTTGAAATTTCGGACAAAAACTGCAGCACAATTATTTTGCTTCCGAGTCTACCAGTGTAGCGGACGCATTGATTTCACTTTTCAAGGTTGAAAAAACAAAAATGTACAAGATTTGGCCTTCCTGGAGAATTTTGGTTTCGTGTCTGTCTGTGTGTCTGTCATGAAATCCTTGTAATGGGCAAAACTATTCCGATTTGGATGGAATTTTCAGTGATTGTGCGGGTTGGCGTGTAGACGGTCCCCTATGAAAATCATCATCAGCTTCTGCTCATGCACAAATGTGAATTCCTTGTAACAGCCATAACTCCCACATTTTCTATCCTATTTCGATGAAATTTTCAGGGATAGTTCAGATTGGCGAGTAGTTCAGATGGTCCCCTATGAGGGTAGTGGAAAGTACTTAGAGACTGATGTTTCAACATTAGGTACAATGCATAAAGTTCTATGGGGTCTTCTCGTACTATAAATAAATCTTAGCTTTTGGTTTATTATTTTCAATATTGCATCTTTGGATTCGACCTAGACAATTTTTTTAACACCCTCCCTCAAAATTTGTTGGTTTACGTTTCAAGGTACGTAGAATTCAAAAATTGAAGAAAAAAAATTTGGCCGTCCGTCCACCGTTTGGAAAAATTTGGCACTTTCCCCACTTAGCATTGACCGATTTTGATGGAATTTGGTTTGTAGGATTTGGGGTCTAGTTGTGCCCCGAAGATTTTGGTTGATGTAGGTCATTTCTAAGGGTTGGAAAATAAGGGTTAAAATTTTGAAAACGCCCTAACTCAAAAAATTTGTTTTTTTATTTTTTATATTTTTTATAATATTAAGTAGGAGGTCTTTAGTGAGTTGATTCACAAACTCCTTCCACTGCGACCTAATGAGGTCTATTGTGGAGTGCCTCCAGGCTATATTAGCCTACAAAGAAAGGTTTACTAAACACCTTTTTAGCGAAGTGGAGAAGGTCGGTGTAGGTCACCTTAGAGATGGTGTCAGGGGCTAGGACATCACTTCCGAGTGTTGTGAATCTAGATTGACCCAATTCTTCACAGTAGAGTATCATATGTTCAAAGTTTGAAATTTTCAAAAATTTATGTTTAAAGGTATTGTTTTTTTCATCAATTTAAGATAGTATAGAATTTTTAGAGACCCTGTGGAACAAACTGTTCGCTTCCTACGAGAATTTAAGGGTTGGACTTTAATCTCCGTTAAAATTTTAGCTGACCGAAATGCGATCGATGTTTTTCTTCATGTTGGTTGGTACTAACAATGGCAGAGCCGTGTTCTTTGCAGATGAGTGATCTATATAGAAAAGTAAATTTGCAATTGGGTTATGAATACGAGGAAGCTATGTGCCACACCCACTTGGCAGACGTTTTTAGTTTGGGCTTTCCACGCTGGTATTGGGAGTAGAAAACTCGAATACAATTTTGCAGCATTGATAAGGTGAAAAAAAGTATTTCTGCTGACATAATTACAGGAACTAAGATCTTAGTATAATTCAAAAAACCGAAGCACCTTCTTGATTCCCATTGATTTTTCGAAAAGGTGGTATTAAAGTAATCTAAGAGAAGTGTTGGGTGTTGAGTTCTAAATTTGCATGTTCGGTGCTCAAATTGGCGATAAAAATTCTGCTCCGTGCGAAGTTACTAATAACTTACTACTTTCAGTTTCTGGGTGGCAGGCGCAGTAATGAATTCATCTCGTAACAAATTCTAAACTTCTTTCTGATCCTTCTGGTGGAACCGGATCAGAAAGGAAGACCAATTAGTCGAAAGTTGATGGAAGCTAATATTCGTTCACAGATGATTAATGCCGCCTGCTGGAAATAACGTCGATTCAGCTTCGTCTTAATGATTTCTTCGATCGCGAGCCGACTCCAGGAAATCCTCATTTCGCGCTTTCCAGCGAGCTGATCGTCGAAAGTTAGCGACAAATATTTCGGCGAATAAGAATCATAAAGTTGAAGAAATCTAACATTCGTTCATCATCAGTACTCATTGATCTTGCATCGGCTTTCGACGCCCAAGGTACTTAGCATAGGATCTTCACCTTATCACATCTTTTATGAAAGTTGTGGAAATTTCTTCTAGAAATCCTTGGATCTGTAGAGGCCAAAATATACAGGGTGTCTACACTTTCGATGGGCATAACTTCAGGGTTCGATTCTACAAGGTATTTCCAACAAAAAATGTCTCTTAGCAATTTTCTTTTAACCCACTCAAAATCTTTTTTTTTTACTTTAAAGTTTTTCTTCGCGTTTTCGACCTTACGGCACTGATATGGTCATAACTCCCTTATTTCTCCTGAAAATTCAAATCTGACTAACCATTAGAAAGAGCGTAAATTCCTAAGCTACCTATTGCAAAATCAAAATGTTTCAGCAATAAAATAGTTTCAAAAAATCAAGTCAAAAAGCCAACTTTAAAAAATTTTCGAAACTTGACTTTCTTCGACCAAAGTTTTCACTCTAAATACCAACCCATTTCGATGGGCGCTCTTCGGAGAAAACATGCTCACATTGTCAGCTTCTCAACGGTCTATCAATTTTTCTTTTTAACGTTCAAATTGGAAGAGTAAATTAAGTTTGAATGCCAGAAAACGTGTGTTTTACAGGAAAATCCAGTGTTTTAAGCGGTTTATGGTCCCCCTCGACCTCAAGATGGCTTGACGATTTTGGTAACATTTCCTATGTAATTTTTTACGCTGAATCAAATAGTGATACTTCCGAATGGTTCCGACTGCTAGAAAGTGAATTTTTTGAAGAAAATCTTCGTTTTTCGTACATAAAATACGCATTATTCGTAAATGTGGTAGTGAGCATGAACTCAACAAAAACTTCAATCAGGCAGCTGGAAATTCAGTGTTTTTGTTGAGTTCAAAGGTGTTACTTTAAGCTCACGACTACATCTACGAATAGTGCGTATTTTATGTACGAAAAACGAAGGTTTTCTTCGAAAAATCCACTTTCTTGCAGTCGGAATCATTCGGAAGTATCACTATTCTATTCAGCGTAAAAAATTACATAGGAAATGTTACCAAAATCGTCAAGCCATCTTGAGGTCGAGGGGGACCATAAACCGCTTAAAACACTGGATTTGCTTGTAAAACGCACGTTTTATGGCATTCAAACTTAATTAACTCTTCCAATTTGAACGTTATAAAGAAAAATTGATAGACCGTTGGAAAGCGGACAGTTTGAGCATGTTTTCTCCGAAGAGCGCCTATCGAAATGGGCAGGGATTTAGAGTGAAAACTTTGGTCAAAAAAGTCAAGTTTCAAAATTTTTTTAAAGTTGGCTTTTTGACTTGATTTTTTGAAACTATTTTATTGCTGAAATATTTTGATTATGCACTAGGTAGCTTAGGAATTTAACACTCTTTCTAACGGTTAGTCAGATTTGAATTTTCAGGAGAAATAAGGGAGTTCATGACCATATCAGTGCCGTAAGGTCGAAAACGCGAAGAAAAACTTTAAAGTGAAAAAAAAGGAATAATTCCTTTTTCAATCAATTAATTAATCAATTAATTCCTTTTTTATCAAAATTATTTTGAGTGGGTTAAAAGAAAATTGCTAAGAGACATTTTTGTTGGAAATACCTTGTAGAATCGAACCCTGAAGTTATGCCCATCGAAAGTGTAGACACCCTGTATAGGGTGTGAACTCGGTTAAGTGAATTCACAACTTCTTCCACCGAAAAGAAGATGTGTTCTTCTTATTTTCAATAATGATAACATTAGTATGTAAGTTAAGTAAAGTGAACATCTCAGGTTGAATTTTCGTTCATCTGCCATTCCTGGCATTGCGGCGAAAGCTGTCTTCCAAAACGAAGATCAGAATTGGTTCAGGACCTGCGATACCGCCCTCGAGTTACATTTTGAGGATTACTAACTGTAAATGTCAAATATTTTGGGATTTATTTCAGAAGTTTCCTGGCTGCCTAAAAATGTCAATTGTGTCAGGTTTTCATTACCCTTTCAAGGAACCAGAGTCACGCCTGACAGAGGTGATCCCAGAGTTTCGGGCTGTTCGACAAAACGGAATAGTTATTAGATCGGGGTTCACAAACCCATATAACATTTCATTACATTTCTTACTAAAATGGCTTTCGCCCGTTTTCTCCATTTTAAATGAAGGGTCGCGGGGAAGACCGATCAATGCCAATTTTTTGACAAAATGAGATATTCATGCCATCTAGTAGCTTGTTCTAGTACCAATCGTTGCGTGAATCGTAACAGTTACAGTTAGTGGAAGGTTACCGTGAATCACAGGAATGGTGGCATACTTTGGACTAATGTGTTTTTTCCCTCTGACCGCGTGGACATAAGTTGTTCTTTCCCAGTACGGCGAACCTTTCTAGCTCTATAACTTCGGACAAAAGTTATTTCATGTTTAGGTCGCTTGGTCATCTGAAACCTTGCTCCGTCTCCTACTAGATGGCACCAGAATATAATTTTTCATCAAAAGTGGACAAAAGTGGTTTTTCCCCCCGCGTCTTCAACTGGAAAAAAAGATCATTGTGTTGAGAAAATGATGGAACAAAAAACCCAGATTGGGAAAACGGACCAACATCAACGTTCAAAGGCTTCTCCCTCACTTGCCTTTTAGTTGATGTCGGTCACTTCTAAGGGTTGAAACTTTGAGAGCGCCCTAGCTCGAAAAATTTCTATATAATGGTATTTTGACATTTTATGTCTTTACTATGGCACATAAATGAAAAATCTTCACGCGGGGAGCGTTATGAGGGGAGCGTTACGCGGAAATTTCTGATGATTTTCACGTACAAATAATCGTTCCTAGGGAAAACTAACTTCCTCATTTTTCCTCGTTCCTTGGGAAAACTAACTTCCTCATTTTTCACCCCACAAAAATCGTTCACCACTCATTGGAAAGCTCTCAATTTATTAAACATGGTACATGGTCCCTAATATGAATGTACCTGTACGGAAAGCTGAATTATGCGCATGTTTACTAACATATGATCGTGAGTAACAAATGTATACATGATCGTGAGAGGAAAATAGGTATAGTCATCCAACAGATCTCTTTGAAGCGTTACGGAGGCAGGGTCAATAGAGAATGCTGAAGGCGCCTGAGTGGTCACTGATCAGCTGAGTGAGCTCCAAGGCCATTTTCTCTCCTGTTGAACGTAGGAAGCTGAAATTTGGGAGGCAGGGTCAATGGAGAATGCTGAAGGCGCCTGAGTGGTCACTGATCAGCTGAGTGAGCTCCAAGGCCATTTTCTCTCCTGTTGAACGTAGGAAGCTGAAATTTGGGAGGCAGGGTCAATGGAGAATGCTGAAGGCGCCTGAGTGGTCACTGATCAGCTGAGTGAGCTCCAAGGCCATTTTCTCTCCTGTTGAACGTAGGAAGCTGAAATTTAGGAGGCAGGGTCAATTGAGAATGCTGAAGGCGCCTGAGTGGTCACTGATCAGCTGAGTGAGCTCCAAGGCCATTTTTTCTATCATTTTAAGGTAGTGTTGAATTTTTAGAGACCACGCGGAGCCCTGTAGGACAAACCGTTCGCTCCCTACGAGAACTTAAGGGTGGGGATTTCGATAAATCAGAAACACGAGTGTGAATCGCAAAAGAGGCCTAATCCTCGTTCAAATTTTAGCTGACCAAAATGCGATCGACTTTTTCCTTTGGTTGGTTGGTGGTAACAATGGCAAAGCCGTGTTCTTTGCAGACGAGTGATCTATATAGAAAATTAATAAACCATTTTGTAATAATTTGCAGCGTTTTTGTTTCTTGCTCGGATGGTTCGTTTTGACGTGTCCTTAGTTCCTTAATAATTGGTATTTTACATACGAAATGATGATTCCAGTGACAGTAGTATGAGTAGTGAGTGAATAATGTTAGCACTAAACGAAAAAAGACTTCTTGTACATAATTCGGTTATATAGATGATCTGACACATATTAGATAATCTCAAAACTTTCGTCTTTTCTCATCTAACACGACCCTCTAGATTTGATGATCACATGGTGAATAAATTAATTTAATCCTAGAAAAATTTCATAGATTCAGATGGACAGTGTAGGAATTATAGATGCTAGAAGAGTTTTCCAGAGACGCTGAGGCTATCATTTATCTGGGGGGGTTGATTTTCGTAGGGGACCATCTGCACTCAAAAACTTGACCTGACGTCATTTTATGAGTAGGTAATTAAACTGAATTATTGAAATTCCCAAAAATTTAAAAAAAATTTCATCCTCCAACCCTTCAAATTCCCTCGTCTTCTCCTATTTTGGCTTCCTTCAAAATTTTTCGAGTCGTGAACCTAATCCAGTTAGGATTTTACTTTGCAGTTCTTCGTGTGACCTCGTAATTACCTACACCTTTGTATCGAAGCTTTGATGGTGAGCTAGTAGTCTAATTGCCTTATAGTCTCGTTCCGCACAAAGTTCTCGGTCACCTTTTCAATATATACCTCTTTCTGTAATTCTATTTATAATAACTCTTGGTCTTAATTTTCTTGTTGTTGTTCACAGTTCCCGGCGGAGCGGCAACGGAGGTGTGGTTGTGCGGACGGCAGCGAACCCGCCACGGCAGCCGACCCTCAACGGCAACTCCACGCCGCCTCCATACGAACAAACTAAGGTAAGCTGTCACACTTTTAACTGTAGGAATCTTTGTAAGTACGTTTCTTTTCCGGTAGGGAAGTGGGAAAATCTTTAGGATCCACAGGAAGAGTTGGATCTCGTAAGATACCTGGAAGGGTCCGCGTCTTCAGGTGATGTGGGATTCGAACCCACTAACAAAAAAAAAAACCTTTTCTCTCATGTTGGAACTCAGCCCGGGACCGTTTAACATTACTTCGGGCAGTGTCCTGGGGTGTGAGATCAGTTCTGTGTGAGGGGGCGGACCAGATGCTCCGATTCTCTTTCTCGTTTCAAGAGTATCTTCCTTGTCTCTCTGTGTACTCTGCCACAGAAGTCCAGCTCCTTTCACTCTCCAGCATCCTGCTGACTACAGCCTCTGGTATTGAACTCTGGGGAGCTAGCCATCAGCTGACTTCTCAGGCGCCCATGAGGTGCGTTTGAAAAAAGTTGTGGAGCACATCGTCATCTTCTTTGTTCTGGCAGTGTAGACATGTTGAGGTGGATACCTCTCCCATTTTATGAAGAACTGCGTAAGGAAGAAGTTCACTTCTCCATGTTTCCTTTCCAGCCACGTCTAAATGGTTGGCACCAGCGCAACCGTGCAATCCACTTTCCTCTATGTACTCCCGTCCACATATCTTGCCAGTTTGCCGTTTGTTAGATCACTACTATCATGTAGATCGTTGGTGGAAAGTCTGTTTTTCAACGGTTTTATTGTGATTCTACAACCCCTTGTCGTGTCCGAATTAGATGGAACAAGATGCCTCTCGAGGCGATAACCAGGGGAGCTGAGAACAGGGATTTCAGTTGCCTTTTACCTACGTTATAGTCCAAGAGAATACAAGAAAAATAGTTCTCTATTTGTTCACGTTTAAAAGCTTTATCAATGCATAGCAGTTGAGTTGTCCAAAAATGCAAGCACTGCAGTTTGCTCGACTTTTATACAAATTGTATACCAGAATTGATATGTACATAGAAAAGGAGGCAAGTCACACCACTTCCTCTTCAAATTTTTTACTTGTCAACTAATGGTAGACAACAGCATAATGGATTAGAAGGTGACATCGAAATCGTTCAAATATCTACCCAAGTCGAGTTGTTTGCTCACATTAAATACGAACACTACCTATTCGTTTAGGATATTGAAAAATTTTTTCAATCGACATTTAATGTAGATGAGTTGCCTTGGCTAACATTGGAAGCGTTCAAATGTTTTTAAAACCAACAGAGGAATACGTTTATTGAATATTTTAGTAGTAAAAAAGATGGACAAGGACTCCAGTAGTTGTCGAAACGTAAGAGATTTGCCAAAAGTTCAAAATGAGTGCCAAAAATTCAAATTGATTTATGCCAAAGATTATTTTCTTCAAAATTGATGATATTTCGGGCGCTTCTGCAAAGGAAATAATTTCCTTTAGGCAGACCAATTATTGGTCTGCCTTTTTCGAC
The DNA here is from genome assembly GCA_009739505.2 of Apolygus lucorum. Taxonomy (NCBI): domain Eukaryota; kingdom Metazoa; phylum Arthropoda; class Insecta; order Hemiptera; family Miridae; genus Apolygus; species Apolygus lucorum. Next base: position 22,804,226 of record CM019171.2, read on the forward strand.
CTGGAATGTCTTGGTCAATTTTTAACTTTTCCGTGGCGTCAGGCTGTCCTTTTGGACGGGATGGCTAACGATGTTATTTTGAGATGCACTTGTCATACAGTTCTGTGAGATCCCATATGTATTTTGTTATGTAATGATTATAATTGCGACTGTTGAACAACCATTGCTTTCCACTAGATTGACACGGTTTGTACATGTTTTGAGCCTTCAGTTCATCCGAACGGTTATCCGCCTCTCGCTCTCGTAGTGCGGGTTAGTATTACAAATCCGGACGGTTTCTCAATCCATGTTTTTGTAAATCAATTCATAAATTTATACAGGAACAAAAAATGGTTATTACTAATGTTTAAGTCAGAAGTTATCCAACTTGGTAACTGTTATTGGATTGGGCTCGTCTCGTACGCACATACTGCGAGTACATACATGGAGGATGAGTTTTTAACTACCACGTTCCCCTAAGGGAGCTCTGAACTAAATATATTTCCTAACTAAATAAAATTAAATAAATAAAACTAAATGTTTGGGTTTGAGGGCGAGGAATATAGGCCAATCCTTTTATATGCTGTTGTCCGAGCGCTTTCGTTTATTACAACATCTTCAGTTCTATGATTACAGCGCCTACAATACGAAATTATAATATAACTCCGAATTATTCTTAAAAGCTAACTTTTAGTACATAAGAAAGCCAACAAAGCAACCTAAACAAGAAGAAAAGGGTCCAAAAAGTGAGAGGTAGGTGCATACCTAACATGATTGTGAGAGATGAGGAAAAAATTGGGTGGACAAACTACACGATAGATATGCCAAAAGCAAATGACAACTTACATAAGTAAAATAACCCTGAAGATGTTGTAATAAACGAAAGCGCTCGGACAAACAGAATATAAGAAAGATGGCCTATTATAGGCCATAATAATATACATACGAATATAATATTCCTCGCCCTCACCCAAACAATTGATCAATAATCGCCACTAACCCACAATAAAATTGAATGAAATTCAAAATTTTTAATGGCCATTGAAAATGTTTAAAAAAACATTAGTTGCGCATAGGTGAATTAGGAAAACTTAAGAATATTTGGCTGTTAGGTATGTTACATTCCGATGGTGGCAATGGATGAGTATCATTTTTTGGTTTTACAGTGTTTGCAACGTACAACGTCAACTGATTAGGAATGGGCTCTACTGAAATAAACTCTTTCTTTGTCGAGCGTTCTCCTTATTTATAAATAAGGTGAACATTAGTAAATTTATTGCCTTCTTCAGGGCTCAAAGAACGTGTTACTCATTGAGCATCACGATCGTCAATAAAAATTCTCTGAGTATCACGTCCTTCGAGCCCTGAAGAAGGTTATAAACATTTACCCAAAGCTCGGCAAAGGAGTTTATTTCAGTTGAGCCCAATCGTTGACGTAGTGCTGTTTGTTGGATCGTCCTTCATATTTGCTGTTTGAAACGTAGTAAATCGTATGAAATCAAGTATATCACTGAACTATTCATGTGATATAATTATATCAAACCATGTATGACTCCTTCGGCCCAAATGTACGCCAATACGTTTCTCTACACCGGTTTGAAAGACCAAGTTAGATCTTTTCCTCAATCTATGAGAGATTATTATACGAATTGTGACTCCCCGCGCCTTCTTCAGTGGGCGTTTCAGCAACTAGGAACGTCCAATCCAGTTCCTGATCTGCCCTAACGGTGTCCGAGTAGGAACCGCGTACTTCTCCCACGCGAATAATATCAGCATTATCAAATCTTGTAACCATTGTAACATTCGTCCTGAGAGTGAACTATCTTGTTGGGTATAAGTCTATTCAACATTATTTACATGTTGTATTCATGACGCCGGAAATGATCAAAATCGACGATAAAGCAGTGAAGAGCTGTGGAAAGTCCTCACGTTCCTTACAAGGAACCTCATCCTCACACGTTTATAACGTCCTTTCTGCTTATTTGTTTCCTTTTGTGACTCGAACTGTTGTACCAAATTTCCAGTACGTTTTTAGCATGGAACATGCTTTAGCTTTGACATAACTGGCAAAAAGTGTTACGTTTTTCGGGACCGGTAACTAGGAACGGTATCGAGTCACGAAATTTTGCTTAGTCGTTGATACGGAACTAAAGATCGTGTAACGTGGTGTAACCTATGCAAGTGAGTCATTACAAGCGCTTTTAAATTCTACGTGAACCCCCTTGTAGACCTACCTTAAGGGTATTGTTAAATATTTTATAAATTAAACTATTGTAAAGCTGAGATCTTTACACGGCTTTTGGTGTTGAGGTACGTGAAAACCCATTCGGAAGTAAAACCTCAGCAACCAAATGAAAAAAAAGGAAACTATGTGCTACACCAACTTTGTACAACATGACTTGAGTAGTTATACTTACTTCCCTCGCTCTCGCCAGTTGTTTATAACATTAAAAAATATTAATTTACCTTATTACTGGGTGGTTCTTGATGAATTGTCTACACTTCCCATTTTCGTAATGAAAAGGATTTAAAAAAATGTTCTTCGCTCTCTCGAGCACACCTGTAGGCAGTGTGTGTATATTATTATTTAGTACCTACTTCTATGTTAAACATACACAACTCAAGTTGAGATAAGTAGGTAATAATAATTCGTAGGAAAATAATAATAATAAGGTAAGGTAGGAATAATAATAATAAATTTAATAATAGGAATAATAATAATAAATAAATAATAATAATTAATTAGGTAATAATAAGTACGAAAATCGAATTCGTACAATCTTACAGCAACTGATTATATCTCACTATGGAGACGCCGCTATGATCACTGTAGGATCCAAAGTGTAGCAGGTAGGTAATCTGTCATCTTCCCTCCTTTGTTGAGGATCTTGATGCATCAAGTGTGTGAAGGATCTGATTTGATGAACCAGGAGTTTCTTCTATACTCTGCGCCAGGCAGCTTTACAGGAAAAAGTAACAGAACCAAAACTGACAACCAACTGACTGTCTGTTTTGTCAAAACTGACTAAAACTTCTTGACTAATTGGAACATAATGTACTAAAAATTAAAAAATTTCGTCCAATTTTTCTCTTGATTTTACTTATTTTTCTAGTGTGTTTTGGAGAGACGTACCTATCATCTTCCAACTTTATTATCACTTTCTCATATCTCACAAAAAGTCTTGATAAATTAGAACAATGTGAACAAAATTTTAAAAAATCATTTCCAACATGTTTCCCTAATTTTACTTACTTTTGTAGTGCGTTTTGGAGAGAATCATCTACATTCGAACAAAGTCTTGTAGAAATCTTTGATATTTTTTGGTTCTACCTAGGATTTTGATGCACCTTAAAATTATTTGATGAACGAAATAACCGAGATCGGCATCTTGTTGTCCAACACCCGACGTTTCCTTCAATTCTGCGCAGTTCCACCCACTCGAACCGCTCCTTGCGAACTATAATTTCAAGGGATTATCATCCTTCAAGTCCATCACGTTCACTACGTTTATATTTATGTAATCAGCTCGTGGCCGTAGGTGTTCTTTCCAATTTCATCGGGTAACTCAATTACTCGAGAGCTGAAAAATCGAACCGATTATCACGTGGATTCTGTTGCATACTCGAGCAGGTTTCTCTAAAGGCCACGAAGAACTTTCGTTTCTAATCTCTCTCCATAAGTAACACCTTTAAGAACAGCCAACTTGGTGATACAGTTTTTTTTTACGTTTCCTTTCTACGTTATGAGGAGTCTCTGTATTATGACACGTCCTGAAGTGATTGTTCTAGGTGAGATAAAATTAACTCGACTGTAGGAATATTGGATTGTAATCTTACTATCTATCGTAGACTATCGATCATCAGACTTACCTTATTGATGAATATGTGTGTAGCGAATTTAAAAAAATCGCAACGAGGTGGTGGCCACCAGTTTTACCAAAAACGGAATCAAGTAGAACGTAGCTGCTCAGGGATCAGTTCTGGGTCGTCAATTGTGGAACGCATCCTACGATGGTATTCTTCGTTTGGAAATGCCTGGGGACTGTTTCCTTGTAGGATATGCTGATGACATAGTAGCAGTAGTGCTGGCAAGAACAATGGATTCAGCTCAAGTCAAGCTGGAGCAGATCATGTGACGAGTAATGAAGAATCATAGCCTGGCACTAGCTACAACAAAGACGGAGGTGGTCATCTTCACGCGCAAGCGTATTCCTACCGTTATCCCAATGCGGATTGAAAATGCCGAAATAATGACCAAAACGGCAGCCAGATACTTAGGAGTCATGTTGGACATCAAAATCACATTTGGAGAACACATAAGAAAAACTGCAGATAGGGCAGCACAATAAACAGCTGCCCTATGTCATTTTATGAGAAACATAAATGGTCAAACCATGCAAGAGACTGTTGTGCAATCAATTCTTTTGTATGGGGCTGTGGTGTGGGCGGACGCCATGGAGGTAGGATATCTTCGACAGCGAATGATTGCAGTTCAACGTCGAGGAGCACAGTCTCAGAACCAGCCGTACTAGTCCTTGCAGGAGTGATCCCCATTCATCTCTTGGCCACAGAAAGAAAGAGAATGTTTAACAGAGGAGAGATGGCAGGATGTATGTACTGGAGAAACCAGAGGCAGATGGACTGCGAGGCTGATCCCTCAAGTCAAGAAATGGCTACCGAGGAAGCGTGGAGAGGTAAATTTCTTCCTAACCCAGTTCCTTTCAGGGCACGGACTTTTCTACGCCTACCTACATAAGATAGGGAAGGTGAGGGCTCCAAAATGTCCCAACTGCCAGTAGAACAAGGATGATGACGCATTCCATACATTCTTTGAATGCATGCGATGGACAGGGGAGAGGAACTGCCTAAGGGAGAAGTTGCATCTCGCAGCACAGTACACAACCCCCGGAGGAAAGATGGAAGATGGAAAGGTGCTGGAAAGCGAAAAAAACTGGAACACTGTGGCAGCTTATTTGGACAAAGTACTGAACAAAAAAATCCTTTAAGCAGCGAAGGGGAACCATGGACCTTCCCCTAGCAGAGAACTAAGGAGTCTCCCAGGACTCAGCCTGAAGAACCGTGTTGAACAGTTCCAGGCTGAGATCCAACGTGGGATAAAACTTTCTGCTGGCGACCAGACTCGAACGCGCGTCCCCGCAAGACGGTTCTTATCTTATCACCGCAGTCGGGTACACTGCCCACCAGACCACTGACGCACTCAATGAAGATTTCTTCATTGAAAAAAAAACAAAAAAACAGTGAACCATAACTGAGAAAGTTAAAAGTTTTCATTGTTCGGATTGTGATATAATACAATAGTTTCTTTTTGAAAATTTGGTCATTCACTCATGCAGTACAAATGGTACCCCAGTAATGGTACCCTTAGAAGTGACTGACATCAACCAAAAGCTTCGGGGCACAACTAGACCTCAAATGGAGCCCACATACCAAATTTCATCAAAATTGGTCCAGGTAACTGAGGAAAGTGCCGCGTACGTGAGTCAAAATTTTAATTCGATTTTTGGATTCTACGTACCTTAAAATGCATGAAACCAACGAATTTTGAGATTTAAAATTTTTTGGTCGATTCCGGAGGTTTGTTATTGAAAATAATAAACCAAAATAAGGAAATTTCTACGAAAAAAATTTCTCGGAAAATTCTTCAAAATGTGATTGGAGGCGCCGGGTATCGATCCCGGTACCTCTCGCATGCTAAGCGAGCGCTCTACCATCTGAGCTACGCCCCCTGATGAAGGTAAATAAAACAAGTTCAATTGGAGGAAAAAAAGAACTGGGGCAACTGGAGTGGTTGCGAAATTTGGGGGACCGCGAGGGTTCGAGGTGCGGCTTTCGGCAGGCGGACTTCTGGCCGACTTTTTAAAATTTTAATTTTAATTCGATTTTTGGATCCTTTGTACTTTGAAACGTAAACCAACAAATTTAACTTGGAAAATGTGTTTTCTTGGTCGATTCCAAAGAGTAATTATTAAAATAGTAAACAATAAAGTGGCAAGTCGGGTGGCCAGTACTCGGTCGCCTAAACCAGACTTTACAAAATCGAAAATCCTGGGTATACACTGTAGGGATTCAACTAGAAAAAATTCACGCATCGACACGAGACAAAGCATTGCTACATAATTTATCGAACTAAGAACCGCCGCCACTTGGAATACGGCAATTCGAGGCACATGACTGACACGTGACAAATCTTCGGACGTCGCAAATGACACCCACGAACCTTCATTTGTCAAGCTCAGTCGAGCGCCGTGGGAACATAAATTTTCCTCGGTGAACGCGGTGTCACCGATTTTAATAAAGCAAATGTACATAAATAAAGATTGCGTCTTAGAAACGAATTCTTTGTCTCCTTCGAAAAGTGGGTTTATCAATAATTCACGACCACGTATCGGAGTGATCACTTCCCGAAATAACCCAAATGAATTCGATCACACCTTAGTTTCGATGATTGGATAACAATCGGAATATTTCGGGTTACAGAATGAATCTTCTTACATTGTTTCCAAAAAAAAGAGAATAAAAAGTGTTTACAAACTCAGCAGAAATTTGAAGATCGATCTTGTCAACGATATCGGAAATGGGGGCAACTGATTACAGCGCCCTACTAAATTTTATTTTCGTTATTCTGCACCAGAACTTGTATTTTAAATTTCTAATGGCCGGCCTGAAAGAAAACTGTGATTTTGAATCTGCCACTGATTCTAGATGTGAACTTCTTCCAAACCGAAAAATTAAGGTAAGAAACGTGAATTTTTTGTAACATGTTCCAGTTTTTCGGCATAAAGGGTAGGTAGCTAGTGAAAATCACTCGAACTCCTATCGTTTTCGAGTCAATGTGGGCACAGCTCGCAATAACTACAAGCTCACTCTGTTGATAACTGTCCCCGGAACTATCTAATCTCAATTGATCAAGTTGCAACAGAATCAGTAATGAAGAGACAGACACAATAGATGTGAATGTTTTGAAGAATTTACATTCAACTCCACCAATTTCCGGTGGTATTGTTACTGCAGCATTTTAAAATGCTCTCCGCTAAATCCGCAATTACCAGAATTTTCCACCAGATCGATTGTTTCTCGTTTTCATGCATCTCGAGACAATCCATCCGTGAATTACCCGAGATATTCTCACAAATAAATTGGGCGATGGGTTATTTCGTATCAGATAAAATTTTATTGCAGCATTTACATATTTAATTCGACTTTTGGTTTATTATTTCCTATAATGAATCTTTGGGATTGACTAAGAAACAAAAATTAACCCCCCTCCCACTCATTAAAATTTGTTGTTTAACGTTTCAAGGTGCTGAAAATCAAAGATACATGTTAATATGTATGTATGTTTTTTTTTGTTTGTTTTTTACATGTAATGAATTTTTTTAATCGAATGAGACCACTCGGTTGGAGGACCAACCGTTCACTCCCTATAATGAGGACAATCGATTGATCGGTTGTAGAGATAGTTGAGATCAAAGTTTGGTATTCTCCCTCTCACTCGCACAAGTGTCGTCCCCTTTAGCCTTAAAGTTGAGATGAATTTGGAAGCAGAAACACAAGTGTGAATCGCAAACGAATGTTTATTGAAGGAAATTGGACGAATCTCCGTGCAAAATATAGATGATAATATTATCTATATTATATGGTAGTTTCTGATAATGGAAAGCAGTGTTCATTGCAGGCGGTTGGTCTGCACAAAAAATAATAAACCGTTGTGTAATAGTTTGCACTTTTGGTTTATTATTTTCAATAATGAACCTTTGGAATCGACCAAGAAAAAAAAAAATTTTAACACCCCCTCAAAATTTGATGGTTTACGTTTCAAGGTACGTAGAATCCAAAAATCGAATAAAAATTTGGCCGTCCGTCCGCCGTACGCCGTCCGCCGTACGCGGCACTTTTGCCACTTAGCAATGACCGATTTTGATGAAATTTGGTATGTAGGCTCCATTTGGGGTCTAGTTGTGCCCCGAAGATTTTGGTTCATGTAGGTCACTTCTAAGGGTTCCAAAATCAATTTTGAAATTTTGAAAACGCCCTAACTCAAAAAATGTTGATATAAAGGTATTTTTTTCCTTCAATTTAAGATTCTATAGAATTTTTATAATTTTCTGAGACCACCCGGAGCTCTGTAGGACAAACCATTCGCTCACTACGAGAATTTAAAGTTTGAACGTACGATAAATCAGAAACACGAGTGTGAATCGTAAAAGAGGCCTAATCTCCGTTCAAATTAAAGCTGACCGAAATGTGATCGATTTTTTTCTTCATGTTAGATAGTTGGTGGCTTTGCAGACGAGTGTATGGGATAATAAAAAATAATAAACCGTTGTGTAATAACTTTTTACATATTTATTTTAAACTTTTACAAATTCAGTTCAGCCTTCTATACAAATTCAATTCACCCTATTACAAATTCAATTCAACTTTTTTCAAGTTTACCTCATCCAAACCCTTCAACTGATCTCACGAAAAAACTTCTTTCCTATTATCTTTTGGGGGTAAGGAAAGTAAAAACTACACTTTTAGTTTAGTTAATGTTGCTCATCCCAACGATCTCCCGAGAAAAACGCTGCTAATTATTACACAAAGGTTTATTATTTCTTACTCGTGTATAGATCACTCGTCTGCAAAGAACACGGCTTTGCCATTGTCACCACCTGCCAACCATAGATACCACCTACCTACGACATACCTACTTCACAATCAAGTTTATTTGGAAGAAATAGGGAGTTGAGGTTGCCCTGATTATGAGGAACTTTGATTGCAGGTTGCTAAGGACGCAAAACTCCATTCGATTTTCGGATTCTACGTAGGTACCTTGAAATGTAAACCAACAAATTTTGAAAGGGTTTAAAAAAAATTCTTGGTCTATTCCAAAGGTTCAATATTGAAAATAATAAACCAGAACATTTTTTCTATTGTCTTTCCGGTGGTAAGGAAAGTAAAAACAACACAGTTCAGCTAACGGTTGCTCTGACAGACTTCGATATGGACTTGCTCCTCATTTTACCGGCCGCAGGTACATAGTAGAGATGGGTATCGTTAAAAAAGTATCGATATTTTGTATCGATACAGTATCGTATCCGAGTATCGATATCTCAAGTATCGTTGGGCATGAGTATCGATATTTTAAAATATCGATTATCGATACTTTAGTGTCACAAACTACCAATATTATCCAATATTCTCAAGAAAAATAATTTTTTCAACAATGTTTATTCATTTTTCATTATCTAGAGTCCAAGCAGAGTGATTTTTTCCATGATATAAAAGTTATTTGTGCAACCAAGGAGTAATGACCCAAAAGCCATTTTTTGACCTTCTTCATTTTTTAGCCATTATGTTGAATATTCCGCGAGAACTGTAGGGAACTGTAGAAAACTGTTTTCCTATCGATATTCGATATTTAGAAATATCGGATCCAAAGTATCGATATCCAAAAATATCGGATAGTGCAGTATCGATACTAAAATATCGAGTATCGGTACTAAAGTATCGATATTTTGAAATATCGAGTATCGATACCCATCCCTAGTACATAGCAACCGTTTCATTAGCTAAGCTAAAAGTGTGGTTTTTACTTTCCTTACCCCCCGAAGGGTAATAGAGAAATGATGTTTTTTCTCGTGAGATCAGTAGGAGGTTGTTGGGATGTGTTGAATTTGTAAAAAGTTGAATTGAATTCGTAAAATGAATTCGTAAAAGGTTGAATTAGATGTGTAAATGCTATATCTATCTGTCTTTTATAGTTGCCACGTTGCTCGAGAGATTCCGCTAGAAGCACTGAAATCACTCAAAAATGTAGGTATTTGTGATGAGATTTCCCCATTAGCTACTGGTGCGATTCTCTTATTCTTGTTGCGTTTCTCCTATTCCTGGTGCCAATTCCCCATTCTCATGTATATTGGAATTCCTGTTCCTGAGGCCGTTTCTCCCTGATTCATGATGGAATATTTTCCATTTCCGATGCGATTTGCTCGAATTTTAATATAGGAGCAATGTACTGCATCACCACGTTCATCTCCGGTCTTTGATATAGTGGGTTGAAATCCTGACGTATTCAGTATGGAAACTAGGGCCTTCTAAATCAAAACCAATCTTGAATGAATGAACGTGGGAAGTCTGGCAGCATCAGCCCATCTTGCTCCACAGATCTACCCGCATAATTCGATTATGAATACATGCAATTGATGTGGTTTCGTTCCAGAGCGTTCGTCTTCTGGTCGCCTTGGAATGTTGGGTTAGGTCCGGAATGTCAGATGACAAGCAAGATACAATATACAATAAGCGAGTTCTCTGCATCACAATAACCCATTGTCCCCAGTCGCGAATAGTTCGTTCGTACATTGTGTTTGATTTTATACCGCTTCGTGAATTATTTTAAATGTATTAATATAATCAATACATGTGACATAATTCCTAGAGCTTTCATACACTTTAGGGATTTTGGATTATTATTTTCAATAATGAACCTTTGAACTCGAGAAAGGAACAAATGTTTACCCCCATAAAAATTTAATAGTATACGTTTCAGTGTAAATGTACGTAAAATCCAAATATCGAATCAAAGAAAAAAATCGGTACGAGTCACTTTTCTTAGTAACCATTTATCGAATTTGACGAAATTTGGTATCGTAAGTGAAGTAAACAACCATCTCAGGTTGAGTTTTCGTCTGACTGACATTCCTGTTTGTAATGTTCAAAACGCCCTAACTCGAATAATCGTGATATTAAGATATTGCTTTTTCAGCAATTTAAAAAAGAATTTAATTTTTGGAATCGAATGAGACCATAACTGAATTAACGGTTTTTCTTATTGTTCTATTTTGATGATTCCAGCGGCAGTATTCAGTTTTTCAATTCCCTAGGGCCGTGCACTAATGAATTTCTAAAATCTTTTTTTACACTATTCTTCTTTTTTTGATTGTCAGTATACCATACGAACATACTGTATGCTCTGTATAGAGGGCAGCAGTGATCATTTATATCTATCAACAACTATAACATTGTTTTTTGGTAAAGAGTTAATTTTCATTCATCTCAAAACAGGCATACAATTATTTTTTTTTGTAGGGCTTTCAGAATGGAAGTATCTCACCATCCTCAAAGTACATACAACACCTCTTCCTAGATTCAAACATTCCGACTATCCCAAAGATGCCCTTGAGGATTCTTTCAGGTTTGTTTGATATCACTTCTAAAATCCATGGTTCCTTCGGTTCATTCGCGATATCGCTTTTGCTCACATCAAAATTACTTATTTGACTTGGGTGCTGGATCTGAGTACGTAAAAAGCAAAATTTCCATACAATGAAATTCTTCATTGTGATAAAAATGGCAAATAGCAAAAGTTATCAACATCTAGGGTTACCCACAGAGGCACTGTTTACCTCGGGAATGAGAACTAAATGAACCATACAGGTTTAGAACTGAAACAGATTCGCGATCAGATTGATTTGAACGAGAAAATAGGAGCGCAGAGTAAAACGCTGCAAATTATTACACAAAGGTTTATTATTTTTCTATATAGATCGCTCGTCTGCAAAGAACACGGCTTTGCCATTGTTACCACCAACCAACTTGAAGAAAACATCGATCGCATTTCGGTCAGCTAAAATTTGAACGGAGATTAGGCCTCTTTTGCGATTCACACTCGTGTTTCTGATTTATTGTAAGTCCAACCTTTAGGAACTCGTAGGGATTGAACGTGGTCTCTAATGTTTAAAAATTCAATTCTATCTTAAATCGATGGAAAAACATTACCTTTATATCTAAATTTTTTGATTTAGGGCCTTTTGAAATTTTCAACCCCTATTATTCACCCCTTCTATATCAACCAAACGGAGCCTATTTATCTAATTTCATCAAAATCGGTTCATGGTAAATAAGGAAAGTGCGGCGGACGGACGAAAATGTTTTATTCGATTTTCGGATTCTACGTACCTTGAAACGTAAACCAACAAATTTTCAGAGAGGGTTAACATTTTTCTTTCTTGGTCGATTCCAAAGGTTCATTTTTGAATATAATGAACCAACAATGGTATGTAATACGTTGGCATAATAGCGGAGGCGTTGGTGCTGCGGAGGGGTTTCTTAGCCACAGCCGTCTTGATCTGCCCCGTGCATTCATGTTCGGTATTAATTGTTCTTAATTATAGTCCTACTTGCTTTATTAGTTCATTATTTCTTGTAGATCTAATGCTGGCCTATTAGTTCTCAATGCAATAACCCTTTGATTGTATGAGAAGATCTAATTTAGTTCATTTTTAGCTCGATCACCTAGCGGCGGAAGCCAGAACTAGAGGGAACTACTTTGTTGGTAAAGGGACTCTTTTCTCCTTGGGCCAACCGCCCATTCTGGGAAAGTTCAAACAGGCACTCTCCACTCTACTAAGGTTATCCTGAAGTAGCATAAGATAATCACAGTGCAAACCGAATAAAAACTACTCCATATCAAATTGCAGAAACTGTGAATTCAATAAACCCACTAAACACGTCATCTCGTTGGCTAAACAATCAAACTTGAGAGGACAGGGAATACGAAAAGTCCGCGGGAAAGGTGTAGAATCTCGAGTAGATATGGAAGTAGAAAGGCCAAATACTTCTACGCCCTTTCATCTGCAAACGGTAGATCGACTGAAATGACTGAAGCCTACACCAGCCTTCAAGCGAAAATACCGCTGACAGCCTCTGAGGCGTGAATATCACTCCGCTATACCGCGAAAAATGTCGGAATTAAAAGCTGACTCTCTCGTATGTGACTCATGAGGCGTTTCTACATTGCAAATCCTCACTTTCTCCCCATCTTCCACACACATTCGGGCCCTCGTGTGTACGAACTTCCCCTCCACTAATACGTGGACCCCGATGACAATTCCAAGGCCACTTCATTTTATCAGTGATTTGTCGGAGCTTTGCTCACATCCCGCAAATTTCCATTCAGTCCTCAGACCATCGTTTTTTCTTTTGCTTCCTCGATACGGAGGATGCTTTGTGCTCTGGAACACCGATTTCTATCGATGTAATGACCCGATTCTGTTGTATAGTTGGAATATGGTTCAGAAATTGTTGCTTACAAATTTCATTGCAATCCGATCAGTAAGAGTACAACTCTTTCTTTCTTCGAACTGAGTGTGAAGCGTTTATTTCTTCCAAATAAACTTGTTTGTGAAGTAAGTACGTAGTAGGTAGGTACTAGGTAGTACCTATGGTTCGTTCGTATGGTTCGTTTTGGCTCAAGACATTTTGTCTTGAGGGGAGTTAATTTAAAAAAAAAAAAAAAAAAAAAAAAAAAAAAAAAAAAAAAAAATTAATATTTGATTTGTTTATATATTTTTGTTATGGCGTGCCCCCTTCGTCACATCAAAACCTTTTATATTTGAGGGGAGAACAAAACAAAAAAAACAACGTTTTTTTATTACGGTTCGCATTGAGACTAGCGATTCCGCAAATACGTACTCAGTGCAAAAAGACTATAAGGTATATTCATATCTAAAGGTGCCCCTACACTATCAAGCGGCTTGAGCAAATGCTTGAATCTCCGATTGATGGGAGCGTACTTCAATCTTGTGATCAAAACTCTCTCGTCAGTCGAAGCAGAGAAGTGGTACAGTGTGTGTTGCGATCGTGCTTTTGCTTTTTCGATGTACAATAGTATCAAATTCAGATTTGGGCTTCCTAGTCGCAACATTGTTGCCGTGAAGCGGAAAAAGAAGCAAAAGAAAAAACGACAGTGGTCTAGGGACTCCAAACTGAGAAACCGCTTCACCCATGAACATCTCTTAAACTTCCTGTGTGATTCGGAACCTGAGGACTACAAGAACTTTTTGAGAACAGACCAAGAACGTTTTGATTATCTACTAGATTTACTCCGCCCTGACATTGAGAAGAAAGATACAAAGATGCGTGAAGCGATTCCTGCAAGTCAGAGCACGGCTATCACTTTGAGGTACTTATCATCTGGCATGGATTTAGAAGACCTGAAATTCACGTGTTAATTGCTCCATGGACTCTGCAACTCATCATAAGGAAACTTGCTCTGCAATCATCAAGGCGATGAAGGAAAACATGGCTTCCACTGAGTGACCGACGCAATGCTTGACGAATATTGCCCTGGACTACCAAGCCGCTTGAGTCATTTAGAGTTTCTACCGTCAACGCTTTCTTCAAGCATCAAACGGGCTTCCAAACTATCAACCACGCTTGATACAATCATTTTCTCAAGCAATCTAATCAAGCCGCTTGATAGTGTAGGGGCACCTTTCTGTATCAGCGGGATGCGTTGTTGTTGCTCAATTCCTCTGCATTATCCATCCGATATCGAAGAAATTTTCAGGGATTGTACGGATTGGCTTGTAGACGGTCCCCTATGAGGATAGTGGAAGGTTAGAGATTGAGTTTTGAGATTAACTAATAATCCATAATCGGATCATCGTATCCGTAATCGGGTTATGGATACGAGGAAGCTATGTGCCTCACCCACTTGGAAGACGGTTTTCCCATTAATGCCTTGTATGACGGCAGGTCATGAAAAATGTGGGCAGAAACAAGTGCAGATCAAGAAGTTATGCAAAATTTCGTATTATAGTGCCTTCGTGACAAGGCATAATTCCACGATAATCAGCCATTATTTATTAATTAAAACCCACTCAAATAATTCAGCAAAAGCGCCAAGTTCACTACTTGGATGTGAGCACCCGATGAATATTAATCGATCTCGATACGATTTTCTTTTCTCTGTGATTCATAATCCGCGATGCCCACGTTGAACTGCAGCGATGGCTAAAACCCATTAAAGTGTAAATTAACGGCTAATTATTGTGCGAACAGTATAATCTAATTGTTGTGAGTTATCTCGGAGATCGTCGATAGGCATCTGAATATACAGGGACTGTACGTATTTCAACGAATCAACTTCTTCACACCTTTTTTTAAAATTTAATTATATTCCTTTAATGTTAATTCAGATGTCGTATTGGCTTGTGAAAATGTTGTATTAATTTGCCCAAGAGCCTTTAGAGCGAACTTACGTCATGTATTGGCAAGACTACGGTTTTCTTCTATTTGTGTACACAAATTTATTAGAAAAGACATAGTAAGGCCTCGCCTTACTACTTAAAGCCTTTGGTTAAATTGCAAGAAACATGGAACATGCTTTAGCCGCGTTTTTCAGCCAAGTACCTCCCCCCCCCCCTCGTGTATCACTTTTCGTCACCCTCCTGCAGGACACTTTTCGGGTAGTTAGTCCAAGGCTGAAGCATGCTCCATGCTAGAGATCAATTCTCCTTGGGACCAAGGTCGTGTTGAAGTCGTCAATAAAATAATTCCAAATATACCTAAAATAGCTCATTTAAATGTTTGAAAATAACAAATAAAAACGATGTTTAGGTTTATCGTTTTCAATGATGAACCTTTGGGATCGAGCAAGAAGAAAACTTCTGCCAAGTGGGTGTGGCACATAGCTTCCCCGAATCCATAACCCGGTTGTATGGATGTTCCGATGCATGGTAGCTAATTTCAAAACAACAATCTTCATGTACTTTGCACTAACCTCATAGGAAACCATCTAAATATCAACCGCACAATCTTTGCATCGAAATCGAGAGAAAAATGAAGAAGTTTTGGCTGTTATAAGGTTTCTACTTTTGCGCATGCGCAGTGGCATTTTCGAGCAATGATTTTCAAAGGGGACCATCTACACCTCAACTCTCTCAATCCCTGAAAATTTCAATGAGATCGGACAATAACTTCGTACAGTTTTGCCTTTACAGGGATTTTCTGACAAACAGACACGGCCAGAAGCGTAAAACGCGAGTCGAAATTTTGACTTTGGAGAATTAATTTTTTCAACCTTAACAAGTGAAAACAGTGTTTCTGCTATCTTGGTAGATTCTGAAGCAAAATTTGACGATTTACGTTTCTAGGTAGATACGTTAAATCCAGAAATCGAATAACAAATTTTCCGTTCGTCCGCCATACGCGCTACCATGGCTTTTGATGAAATTTGGTATACGGTCTCCATTTGGGGCCTAGTTGTGCCCCGAAGCTTTTGTTTAGGGTCAGTCACTTCTTAGGACTGAAAAAAAACTCTAACTATAAAGGATTGTTTTTTCCCTTTTTTGAAATAGAATTGAATGTTTTGAATGGAATGAGAACACTGCTCTGTAATACAAACCGTTTGCTTCCTTTGAGCACTTGAAGGTTAAGCTTATCATCCACCAAAGACCGTTCACGAAATTGCTTTAATTTCTGTTTAAATTTCAGTTGATCAAATGCGATCGTTATTAGTTTCTTTGAATAGAGTTTCGTGTTGTACTCAGTTGTGCGTCTTCAACAACCATGAATCAAATTCCGTAATGAAGTCAGCCTCGGATGTTCTTTGCAAACGGGTGATCTATTATAGCAAAACAATAAACCGTTGTGTGATAATTTTGAGCCCATAAGCACTAGGTACCCTAAATAATTTTTTCTCTCTGAAAATTGGATTTTAAATCAAATAAGATCATCAATTTCAGGTCGTATTCCAAATTGAAACTCGGTAGTTGTAAAAATAGTAAATATACCAAATTTGGAGATGTAAATGCGAAATTTCGACCATTTAGGATGAATTGGATTTTTTCCTATGTAGGAATCTTTATATTTTGATAGCTCTAACTTTCACTATCGGAATAAAAATATTCTCTTTCGATGAAAAAATGTTGTTTTGAAACTGGCGTTTCAATACAAGGAGTTGGAGATCTGACTAATGAATCTCTCCCCACGTACAGGCGACCATTACGATCCAATTTTAATAATTTCCTCGTACAAAACCGCCTCCGCTAGCAGACACTTTGGCGTCGAAATGGAGACGTCGAGTTGAGAACATAATAGGAAAGAGCGCTTTTGAAATTACGAGGAGCGCCATCCTTGAAGGAATACGGAGAAGACGATTTCTAGGCTTAATGATTCACGAGAACCAAATTCAATCATATTGACGTTCCGTATAAATTAGCATAACATTGGCTACCGTCCTGCTGAGAAGAGGAATGAGACAGATAAGATGGAATTATTATTTAAAACTTCTGCCAAGTGGGTGTGTCAAACTTTGTTTTTTGAGTTGGAGTTCGTTTGTTTGTCTCGGTTGTTTTGTGAGTTATTTGAGTTGGACTTGAAGGTATGGAAGTATGGAGGTCTCATGGAGTTATGGAGGGGAGAGAAAAGTGGTTTTGAGGAGCAATTGGACGCAATGGAAGTGAAACAAAAATTCAAAAACTGTTTTCTTGACTACTTCATCAACAAGTTCATGTTTATAACTTTTCTTCCGCATGACTGCAGTTAGTAATTCTCAAGTTTTCAGTGTAAAAAGTAAAAAATCTATAAACCATCTAGGTGGTATAAAAGTTGTCTCCGGTACTCTGTGGTAAAAAACCTTTCTTGTTTCTTTGCCTTGGAACAAGCAATGACGGACATAGTAGATGTTCTTTTTTACATTTTTACCGAATTTATGTATTTATGGCATTTTCCCCTTCTTGTTCACACTTCCTTCACCGAATCAGGCTATACAACAACCATATGACCCTCATGGCTGCGGTCTAGCCACCTAATCGAAGGAGTGATGAGGCTTTATATACAGAGTGTCTACACTTAAGATGGGCATAACTTCAGGGTTCAATTCTACAAGGTATTTCCAACAAAAAATGTCTCTTAGCAATTTTCTTTTAACCAACTTAAAATTCTATTTTTTTCACTTTAAAGTTTTTTTCGCGTTTTCGACCTTACGGCAGTGATATGGCCATAACTTCCTTATTTCTCCTGAAAATTCAAATCTGACTACACCGTTAGAAAGAGCGTTAAATTCTTAAGCTACCTAGTGCAAAATCAACATATTTCAGCAATAAAATAGTTTCAAAAAATCAAGTCAAAAAGCAAACTTTAAAAACTTTTCGAAACTTGACTTTCTTCGACCAAAGTTTTCACTCTAAATCCCTGCCCATTTCGATGGGCGCTCTTCGGAGAAAACATGCTCAAATTGTTACCTTTCCAGCGGTCTATCAATTTTTCTTTTTAACATTCAAATTGGAAGAGTAAATGAAGTTTGAATGCCAGAAAACGTGTGTTTTACTAGAAAATCCAGTGTTTTAGGCGGTTTATGATCCCCCTCAATCTCAAGATGGCTTGGCGAGTTTGGTATAATTTTCTATTTAATTTTTTACGCTGAATCCAATGGTGATACTTCCGAATGATTCCGACTGCTAGAAAGTGGATTTTTCGAAGAAAACATTCGTTTTTCGTACATAAAATACACATTATTCGTAAATGTGGTAGTGAGCATGAAGTAACACCTTTGAACTCAAAAAAAACTTCAATCAACTAGAAATTCGGTGTTTTTGTTGAGTAGAAAGGTTTACTTTATGCTCACGACTATATCTACGAAAAATGCGTATTTTATGTGCGAAAAACGAAGGTTTTCTTCGAAAAATCCACTTTCTAGCAGTCGGAATCATTCGGAAGTATCACCATTGGACTCAGCGTAAAAAATTAAATAGAAAATTATACCTAGATAATGATACCAAACTTGCCAATCCGTCTTGAGATCGAGGGAGACCATACACTGCTTAAAACACTGGATTTTCTCGTAAAACACACGTTTTTTGACATTCAAACTTCATTTACTCTTCTAATTTGAATGTTAAAATGAAAAATTGATAGACAGTTGGAAAGCTGACTATTTGAGCAAGTTTTCTCCGAAGAGCGCCCATCGAAATGGGCAGAGATTTAGAGTAAAAACTTTAGTCGAAAAAAGTCAAATTTCGAAAAAAAAATGTAATGTTTGCTTTTTGACTTGATTTTTTGAAACTATTTTATTGCTGAAAGATTTTGATTTTGCACTAGGCAGCTTAGGAATTTAACGATCTTTCTAACGGTGTAGTCAGATTTAAATTTTCAGGAGAAATAAGGGAGTTATGACCATGTCAGTGCCGTAAGGTCGAAAACGCGAAAAAAAACTTTGAAGTGAAAAAATAGAATTTTGAGTGGGTTAAAAGAAAATTGCTAGGAGACGTTTTTTGGTGGAAATACCTTGTAGAATCGAACCCTGAAGTTATGCCCATCGAAAGTGTAGACACCATGTATAGGTCTACCACAGAAACTTTGCATCCGTGTGGCGCCTCCTAGGTGGCGGATCCGCGAACTATAACGATCGAGTCAATCTTCCATGGTGAAACCTTGACACAGATATTGGAGCTGTGAGAAATTTGATGTTCGTTTAGTGCCACAAAATTTCAATTTCGGAAATGCACGAATTTCAAGCTGCAGTAGGAGGGAAATCATGTCACTTTTGAGGGGAGAAATTCCTGAAAAATTATCGTAAGCGCGGGAATCTGTTTGATGATAAGAGATAATTAGTTCCATGTTCTCCAGAAGAATGCGCAAAAGGGATGCAAAGTTTCTGTGGCAGACCTATAACAACTTTAGCACGTTTAACAAGATAAGCTCAACCGTGAATACCCCTAGATCAAGGGAATCTTCACTTTTCCATCCAACTAATCATAAAAGAACATTGGAAACCATTTAAAAAGTCGTTTTTTTAGGAATCCAGAAAAGAAAAAACTCCGGCGAAAATGGGTTTCAAAACAACTTGTGTGTCCCAATTTCGGTTGTCTTGGAGCGGAAATTATGTTTTTCTGGGCTTCTCAAAAGGGTTTGGGTTTCAACTCTGTCCAGTTAAGGGGCGGTCAAGGTTGATTTTGTGTCTTCCATCGAGTTTTGAAACTTTTGATTCTTGTCCATTTCCAGTCTTTCATATTTGTTCGTTCCAATTTTCATCTCCCTCCGACGAAAATAGTGTATTTCCGGTTGATGAGAAGAGCGGTTCGAGGGTTCAATTCCGTCCCCGTATGGAGAGGACAAGGATGATTGCGGGGAGAGCGATTTGATTGAAACACGAAGGCCGAGCGTCGCCCTGTATGGCAAAAGCTGCGGCGGGTGCCAGTCAAGGACGGGGCATCCGGAAACGAAGTCGAACCCGAGCTCTGCCCGACTTTGGGTATCTGCCGGTGATTGGAGCCAACTTGAGCAGGTGGATGAGGTGCCGAAATATTCGCGTACGACGTGGTGTTGCCACGATGAGGTGTGTGTTTTGTGTACGACGTGGAATCTCTGATCGATGAAAGGAAAAATTGCCCCTTTTTAGGAGAAACCTAATTGAAGACATTCAGTCATTCATCAAATGTCATAGCAATTTCGATTTAAAACCCCTCGTTTTTTTCAATTTGAAGTGTGTTCCCGACCCTGCGTCATTAAAACTGACTTAACTCCAGTGATTTACCAGTAAATTCCAATTTATGAATATCTTTGGAAAGAGTGTTAAATTTCCAAGCTACCGAGTGCAAAAGCAAAATATTTTAGCAACAAAATATTTCTAAAATCTTGGCCATTGTCACTACCTACCGACCTAATTTCGCTTCACTTCAAGTTTAATTTGATGAAATAAACGCTTCTCACTCAATTTGAAAAAAAGGTTACCAATGGACGAAAAACTGAGAAAAAATTGAAAAACGCTGCAAATCATTGCTCAATGGTTTATTATTTTCTGTATAGATCACCCTTCTGTATAGATCACTGGTTCTCCATGGTTCAGGGATCACTTCATAGATCACTGGTTTATTAGAAAGAACTAAACGCTTCACACTCGATTGGAAAAATAGAAAGCTTCATATTGAAATTTGATTACTGGTTACGCAGAAGGCAAAACTGTATACAAATCGAAGAAATGAACAGCGATCGCATTTTAGTCCGATAAAATTTGAATGGAGATTAGACCTCTTTTGCGATTCACACTCATGATTCTGTTTTATCGAAGGAAAACCTTCA
The DNA here is from genome assembly GCA_009739505.2 of Apolygus lucorum. NCBI lineage: Eukaryota > Metazoa > Arthropoda > Insecta > Hemiptera > Miridae > Apolygus > Apolygus lucorum. The sequence continues at coordinate 22,825,073 of CM019171.2, forward strand.
AGTACTCGTAGGGACCGAACGGTTTGTCCTACAGAGCTCCGGATGGTCTCAAAAATTTTTAAAAATTCAATACTATTTAAAATTGGTGAAAAAACGATACCTTTATTTCGAGAGTTTTCGAGCTAGGGCACTCTTGAAAATTTCAACCCTTAATTTTCACCCCTTAGAAGTGACCTACATCAACCAAAAGCTTCGCGGCACAACTAGACCCCAAATGGAGCCCATATACCAAATTTGAACCAAATCGGTCCAGTTTTGCTAAGAAAAGTGCCGCGTACGGCGTACGGCGGACGGACGGAAATTTTTTTATTCGATTTTCGTATTCTACGTACCTTGAAACGTAAAACATCAAATTTTGAGGGGGGGTTAAAATTTTTTTTTCTTGCTCGATTCCAAAGGCTTATTATTAGAAATAATAAACCAAAAACGAACAGCGATCGCATTTTGGGCCGCCCAAAATTTGAACGGAGATTAGGTCTCTTTTTTACAGGCCTCTCTTTACAGGACTGTAAACTGAACTCATGGTGTAATTTTTACAACGTTTCCAATAAAGTAGGTAGAACGGTGTAATTTTCACACCACGTTTCCATTCCCAGCCCCATTCATGGTGTCAGAATAACATCATTTTTGTTTCACAAAACAGCCATATATTAAAAAAACACAGTAATATTCCTAAATCTTTTATTGCTTCCGAGTCTACCAATACGAAGCAATTTGCTTTCCTGTTCCTTTGGAGTCATTTTCATTGTTGGAGGTTACTTTTTCTAGTCCGTCAAATACCTTGAAAGACTGAGAGGAAAACTGTTGAGTTATATTTTGTAATACGAGCTTGAAAATAAAAAGTGTTCATTGTTGAAAAACTATTTATTGGACTGGTAGTAGCACCTGGCAGTTACCCCTTTTGCTATTGAAATCAGCAGAAGTATTGAACTTGGATATTGAGCCCAGGAAAACGAATAGAAATCAAGGGAAAATAGAGAAAGCAAAGAGAATTGGCTCAGAATCCCCTCATTTTAGTAGCATAGAGGCAATAATTGTCTCGAGAACGGCCACAAAATTTGTGGCCTACACTTTAATGTGGCCTACACTCTACTACATTTAATGTAGTAGAGAACTATGCTTGAATGAAAAAAGTGTAAATCAATGCAGAGAGCTGACGAAATAGGTTGAATATTGATGTTTTCTGACTGGTGTAAAAATTACACCTGGCGTTTCCATTAAGCACATCGGGTGACAATTACACCTGACGTTCCATTAATCGGGTGACGATTCCATTCCACGGTTAAGTTCTCAAGAGGAGCGAACGGTTGGTCCTACAGAACTCCGGGTGGCCTCATTCGATTCTAAAAATTCAATACTATCTTAAATTGATGGAAAAACAATAGGTACCTTTATGTATTTTATTTTTTTTTATATATTTATATGTTTTATTTTTTCTTATATATTTATATATTATGTTTTGCAGCTGTCGTTTTCAAATTTCAACCCTTCTGTTTAACCCTTAGAAGTGACCAACATTGACCAAAAGCTTCGGGGCACAACTAGACCCCAAATGAAGCCTACATACCAAATTTCATCAAAATCGGTCCATGGGAACTAAGGAAAGTGCCGGAACGGTGGATAGAAACATTTTTTATTCGTTCTTCGGATCCTACGTACCTTGAACCGTAAACCAACAAATTTTGAATGGGGGTAAGACTAATGTTTTTCTTGGTCGATTCCAAAGGTTCATTATTGAAAATAACAAACCAATATCGAGTCAAAAAACGCTGCAAATTATTACACAATGGTTTATTATTTTTCTATATAGATCACTCGTCTACAAAATCACCAACCATCCAATATGAAGAAAAAAAATATCAAAAAAATATAAAAAAATCCAAATCACCAACCATCGATCGCGTTTCGGTCAGCTCTAATTTGAACGGAGATTAGGCCTCTTTTGCGATTCACACTCGTGTTTTGATTTATTTATATATATATATTTCAATTTAAACCCTTAAATTTTCGTAGGGAGCGAACGGTTTGTCCTACAGAGCTCCGCTTGGTCTCTGAAAATTCTATAGAATCTTAAATTGAAGGAAAAACAATACCTTTATATCGAAATTTTTTGAGTTAGGGCGTTTTCAAAATTTCAAAATTGATTTTGGAACCCTTAGAAGTGACCTACATCAACCAAAAGCTTCGGGGCACAACTAGACCCCAAATGGAGCCTACATACCAAATTTCATCAAAATCGGTCAATGCTAAGTGGCAAAAGTACGGCGTACGGCGGATGGACGGCCAAATTTTTATTCGATTTTTGGATTCTACGTACCTTGAAACGTAAACCATCAAATTTTGAGGGGGTGTTAAATTTTTTTTTTCTTGGTCGATTCCAAAGGTTCATTATTGAAAATAATAAACCAAAACCAAACTTTTTTATTTTATTTTTAAATTTTACATTTTTTAATCATTTCGATGGGCGATCTTCGGAAAAAACATGCTCAAATTGTCAGCTTTCCAACGGTCTATAAATTTTTCTTTTTTCAAATCCGAATTTGCAGCTTAGGTGTATGTGATACATCTTGTATTATTCTCTAACGATCCTGAGACCACTGTCCAGTTGTAAGTGCACCGCAGGAACCTCAACGCTGTATCGGTAAGTTCAACATGAATGGTGGCGGGCTGACTCGGAGAGAACTGGTCCTCTGAAGGCCTGTTTACGGCGAGTTTCTGGTGACTCAGCTCGGCGCCGTCGCATTTGGTCCTCCAGTCGTCGCCCGCCATGTGTCGCTCTGTTTTGACACCGAGAAACCTTCTAGTTCTTCGTCTACGGAGATTACTTGGCGGTTTATCGCGGAAATAACTCTTGCAACTCTCCTACAGGCCGTGGAAACCGTTGAAAACCTGCTCACTTACTTCAAGACTTACATCAATCTGAAACAGTATTGTTCTAGGGGATCTGGAGAATCTGATTAATTAATGAGAATAACTTAATAGTTGCTGTATTGTACCCCTAGAGACGTTAGAAGACCTATTCCTTGGTGGAGATCGACCTAGGACTAGGGATGATGAATGAAAGGTACACATTGAATTAGGAAAGTGAATAGATATATTATCCTATAATCAATGAGGCTTGTATCAATATAATATGAGGGGAGTAGTAAGGAGAATAGGGGGTTTCGGGACAGGAAATGACGTCACAGGGACATCTTCTCCTTGTCTCGAAACCCCCTTGGGCTCTGAGGCTCTGACGTCATCATCTCTGACGTCAGAACCTCTGACGTCATTACCTCTGACGTCAGAACCTCTAAATTGATGACGTAATGAAAAAATTTTCTCTTCAGCCCAGGAATCGAACCTGGAATTTTTGTACCAAAGTCGAGTGCTCATCCAATGAGCTATGTGGTACTTCCTACTAGAGGTGGAAAAGATCTGTCCTATAAGGTGCAGGTGTGAGGACGAGAGGGGTGGTGAGATGTGGGCCCAGAGCAGGTGCCCCCCCCCCCCTCCCCCTTCAACCTCCCCGCACAACCCATAGCTCAGTAGTAATTAATAACTCTCACCTGCACCATCTCCACTATGGTCTCCACCGAAAAAACTACCGAATTTCCTCCAAATCATGAGAGTGTTGGCTTGATTCGATTACAGAAAATTCCTACCTATTGTTATTATAAGAGATATTGGAACACTAATCCTGCCTTGATATCTAGGTTGGAAGTTTTGATCGAACAATTGTATCAATTGGAGATGTCAACTTTCAGACAAGGCAATAACACTTGGGTTACATCACCTCAGGGGAAACATGGCAACAAGTGCACCAGGGAAAAAGAAAATTGCGAATGTGTTCAAATGTATCTCTTGTCTCTCGAATGTGAAAGGATTTTGCATCAACTTGAGCCGCCACCAGAACAGCAGGAAGAAGAAGATGTATATAAAGAAGACTAGAACCAGTCTACCGCGGTAAATATGACTGGTAGTAATTGTGAATCAGTCAATGATCCATCTTCCCTCTTCAGTGTATTGTGCCTCCCAATATTGTCAAATTTGCTATATAATAAAACGAATGAGAATTGTGACCCATCCGTTGATCTTATAGCATTTTGTCAACAGATACACTCTGTCATATACGCCGCCGATAAGCCATCAGAAAGTAGTGAGAATTGTCAGTTGCAAAATCTCTCCCTGCTACTAGTATTATGTAATATCGGTTCAATCATTCTATATTTCGCAGTCAAGGTATACATTTTGCGCTGCTCTCGTCGGGAATATGGAACCCGTAAAAATACTGAGAAACCACGCCTTATATCGAGAATTTCTTCAGATACCAATTAGTACAGTGATAAATTATTACAATGTTTTCAATCTTTTAAAAAGAATTCGTTCTCTGAATGTTATGGTGTGTAGCATTAGAGATGAGCAACATATCACCTCATATATGGCCAAAGACCTCAAGGAAAGAGTTATAGAAATCATAACGCTGTTATACGCTCTTTACTATCCAGAAAATGATGGTGGTGGTGATCGGGGAAGAGGAGATTTGCTAAAGATAATACATCAAATACAAAGAAACGTACAGAAACGACCAGTAGGATTGTTTCCAGTCAAGAAAATGCATGTCGATGACCTTCCAGATCAGCAGACCTTGCCTCCTGCACCTTGATGCACCTGGACTTCATGAAACTTCCTCCATAGGGGTGGTGGCGGTGAGGTCATCGAACTAAAAGGTTTGTTGGGAAACTAACCACCACCCACCACTACCACCTGCTGAAAGGGGGGGGGGGGTAAACAGGTAATATAAAAGAGATACTCTCTCACTCATTATTAATAGTTTATGCAATTGTGAAAATGGTTCGAAGGCTTCTTCAACGTTTCTCTGGTGTCAAGTGTTTTTTCGCGGAATCCTCTAACGATGGGAATGGAGACGTTGGACATCTAACGTTCATATGGAGGAAGAATCGCATAACTATTTGGCAAGATGAATTCAACACCATATACCCTGAGTTGATTGAGAGGATTCCAATCATCTTGAGTGCCAACAAGAAGAAACGGATCGACTTGGTAGTGATCTTATCAACGGAACGTATGGTATTTTCTACCATAAACTCGAAAAATGGTGTTAGACGCTCCCTCGGCCTTTACTTGCGGAACATTCCTATAAATTTAATACCATTCAGCCGGCCGGAGCTTGAAGTATTTTACCAACTACTTCCAGAGCTGCGCGAGATAATTAATGGTGACACTACGTGCAAAGAGAAGGCAGAGGAAAACCTACCAGACAGTCCTCTATCACCCACTACACCCTATGACCGTGGGTTGATGAATGATGAAACACCGTTACCACTTGCACTACCACCACCGCCGCCAGCACTACTAACTCCCAAGAACGAAGAAGATCAAAAGGAGGTGGAGGACAGGAATTTCTACCATCTGAAGAGACCATGGAACTTCTACACTCCACCAGATTTCATGAAACTACAATCAACAGGTGATCAATTTGACCAGCTTTGTCGTTCCACGTTAAATTCACCCTCTTACCAATATATTTATGCTTCTCCAACTGTAAATAATATACCTACCAAGAAAATGAAATATCTGATGAATCCTATTCATATAAAAACGTAATAAAATATTTTCAATTTTATCTACCGTTGTACCATTATTTCATTGTCCATGGTATTCATTTTATACATGGTATTTTCTTCCTACTCTATAAGTGAGGGAAACTAAAAAATTAAACTAGGTCGTATAATTTAATTTAATTAATAATGATCAATGTGCATGGTCATTTGAATCGTTCAAACAATTTCCGTCGTCTTTCCACTCTCTCTTCTCTCTCGTCGCTGGAATAGTCATAGATCATGGGTATGGGGGATGTCTGGGGAGTCGGTGGTACTTCTTCGTCTTCGGAGAATACGAGTGGAGAGGAGGTCTGCTGCTGCTCCGATGGTGACGAGATAGGCGTCCGTAGATCTATGATGTTCGGAGAGGAGGTCTGCTGCTGCTGGTGCTCCGATGGTGATGAGATAGGCGTCCGTAGATCTATGATGGGGCTGACGATCACTGTGGTGTGAGGTAGGTCCGTCGTCGTCGTCGTCAGGTCGATGACAGGAGGAGGTCCTGTCGGAGGTCTCTCCACTCCAAAGATGTCCAGGAAGCTCTGGAAATTCCGTACTGCTAGGAGATCCTTTTGGGAGTTTACATTGAGATAGTACTCCTCATATCTATCAATGTTGTGCATCACAAGTGCACAGCAGGCTTCTGGAAAAATGATGTAACCAATACAAGTATTAGGTTTTTCGTTTTCGTTGATTGACAAGTACGAGTTGAAAAGTTATTAGGAAAAAATCCCCTCAATCAGATCATAGTCGCTGTGAGTTAGGTATATAGCATCTTTGTGTCCGTAAGGATATGTCTTATAAGGAGTCATTAGGTCTGGTACTCTTTTCGTGTCATATTGAGTCAACGCTTTTTTTCTTTGACACACCTCCTTTACAACATGATTCTTAGATTGAATTCTCGATCCTTTTACGTACACGGCTTCTATTTCTCCACTCAACACGTTCTTGTATGTGTTATATGTTATGTCTCGAGCTAGAGCAGCTCTAAACACGCCTTTTGCCTTTTTTATGCACCCTTCTTCGCGTCCTCCTCCTCCTCCTCCTCCTATTTTTACTGTATACATTTTAGGACCTAGTGCTATTATTGATTGCATAGGTTTCGAAGCCAACTCATCCTTTAATTTTCCTACCACGAGTTTATTCACGTCGCTATATTGCGGATGATTTTTAGGATAGTTTGAAAAATCCATCAAACCATCTATTGAGGCCAACTCTTTGTACACATTGGTATTCAAGTCTGGTATTTCTATCGAGTAAATCAATGAATCGGTATCCGTATAAATTAATTGTACCTGGTTAGGTCCAAAATGTTTGATAATTTTTTCATAATGAAGGTGGTACATTAAAGTTTTGCTAATATCGAGGACACAAAACCCTATGTATATCGGTTTATCGAATGAAGTTATTTCGGGAGAATATGTCACAATTGAAGAGTTTTCGTCTAAAATTAATCTATGTTTGAAAGTTGGTCTTTTAACTAATTTATCGAGTCTATATTCCGTGGATACCAACTCAGCTTTTACTAAACCCCGAACCGATTGGATGGATTTCCCAAATATTACGTTATTTGCCAATTTATATAAATCTTTTTCTAGCGCCGTTGTACTCATTTGACGCTTAGCCGTATTGTAATTAATGTAGTCTATCAACCACACTTTTTGTTTATACTGAAGAACTCTATGGATTTTAGTAACGATTAAGCCGGCATGAATAGCTTGTTGGAGGTTTAAATAATGAATAACGTAATTTTTCTTATCGTGTAAAGTTAACAACAACTTTTTAAGTTTTTCCCCAGGGGGACATTCTTTTACTGGACAAAATGGCATGTCCCGATGTTTGTCATGAAGACTTTGAGGGTAGAACAAGTCGACTTCTAAAATCATGCCTGTGGGTGAATTTTCATCCATTCTCATAACTTCGTCTATTGTTACATTGAAGGTCCAATGGAAATCCTTATATGGTAGAGCGCGCATGAGTGAATATGAGTACAAATTGTTACAATCGAGGTAGATGAGGAAAGATCTAGGTTCATTTTCATTGTAGGTTTCTGGTATAAATTCGTTATTTGCTTCCGAATACTTTGTGATTGCATTTACTATCCCTCCACGTAACCCTGACTCTATAAATAAAACCTGATCTATGTCTTTTAAAAGCTCAAGTTCAATCCGAGTTGTTTTTAACATAGCTTGCCACCAAAATGATGGACCTGTGCATGCATGTGCAGGATCCAACTGATAGGCTGAAAAACATGAATCACGGAAAGATTCAAATATTGAGCAAAGCAATAAAATGTCGCTTCGAAGATATAATTTTGTATAATCGGCTAATGTTGTACACTTGAACGTGGTCCAAACACGATTTGCATGAGCTAAATCGTCATCTGTTATGTCACTTTGAGTCAACGAATTGAAAAAATCTTCTTTTCTGGGGAGGGATGTTTCATTAAATTTTTCCCAACTATCCATATAGTTGTAAGGATAAACGCCTTTTCTAGTTATGAGATTATACTCTTCATCTTGAGGATGGAATTTTCTAATTTCTAGATGTTCATTTAAAGAAGCTGCCAGTTTAGAGAGCGAGAATGGTAGAAAACGTAGAGAATCCAAAAACATTGCTTTCAATTTACACTTGGTGAAATGTTTTGTGAAACTAATAACTTTTTGAGTAGAGTCGGGTATAATTGTTACCCTGCCTGGTGTACAACCCATGTGTTTAAGGATTAGGTGGGAGTCGTAGCCAGAGAAATTATGCGTGAAAACACTAATTGAATTGGACCGCTGAAGTTTGCTATTGCATGTAGCACATAGAGTGTAGCGGTAAGATTTAGTGTAATGATTATGGTCGACAATTTTTTTGTTCGTGCTACTAAAAGGCGTTAAACAAATTTCACATACTTGCGCATTTTCATGTTTTTCCCTTTCCTCGGCTGTTAGGGGATTTTTTCCATAGTCAGTCATCAAAACGCTTTCCACTTGTACAGCTATATCTTCTAATGAGGTAATAAACTCTTTTACGCAGTTGGGGCCAAAGAAAACTTTATACTGATCGGATATTTGGGGGATTCGTGATTTTAAATATAATCCCACGCAGGATGGTATATGAGTGTTTTGTTCCTTCGTCCAACTGTCCTGGCTTACAGTCCTCTGCTCCCCCTCTACTTGTAAGGTTTCATTTTTAACCAATATGCTCTCAATATCACAATACACAACTACAGGCATGTGACATAACCATTTGTATTTTGAGAAACATTCTACCGATTTTGAGAAATCAAATTTTGCGGGGTCATATTCCTCGCATAGTTTGATATGACGTTCTAATTTCTCTTCTCCAGTAAGCCTTTCAACATTCGTTGCGCCCCCTGATGATGATGGATTTGAATAGTTATAACCAGCTCTATATGATTTAAAACAGCTTCTGCAAAACAACATTCTGTTTGTAACGTCATGGCTCTGTGAAGAGATTAGTCTTGACAAATCTTGTATGTAACACCAATGGTACTTGACATTGTTTGCTTCTTTCCCCTCTTCCCTTTCATCTAACATCCTCCCATTCTTCTCCTCCTCCTCCTCATTGAAAAGTAATAAATCAATGTGCTTACTTGCAACGTTACTTTTTGGGCTAATATAAACAGGATAAACTATACACTTTGGTCTTGTGAAAGAGTAGACATTTAGGGAAACAGAGGGATTGTGTTTTTCAAAGGTTTTGACTGCATCAAGATGAGCAGGGAACTTGATGTCCTTGAAGTTGAAGTCGTGGGATAGGTTTTTGTAAGTACTTGCTCTGTGAAGTGTTGTCAGTTTACGCTCTATTGCCACTGAGGTTAAAATTGCATAGCGAAAACACTCGTTATCCTTTTTATTTTGTACGTTGATACACGCACGTTTTTTCTTGATTAGAGGTGGCAAGTCTATGTAAGAAGATGCTTGCAAGGGTGTATATTTTGTAACACACACCAACAGCCCGTACGTAGAAACATAACTCCATCCCGAACCTTTTGTGACAAATTCTTCCTGTTCACGTAATAACTTTTTGAAAGATTCTTCTACTAGTTCGTGAATAGATTCTTGCGTTAAAATTGGCACAGTCTTAGTTTTTAAATTTACATCCATGTATTGCGATTCAGTTTCTACATCTAGTTTTTCCCATTTAGATTCGAGACTAAGCGAAAACTTGACCCCCAGCCATTCGTGTACAGCTTTATTCAGCTCCCTCTCCAACAGAGGTTGTACTCTATCCAAGAAATCTTGAATACGTAACGAGTTGTGCATATCTTTGAAGAAAATGTCTCTCGCAGTTGTGTGAAATTTTGCTACAACCACTCCATCCTCTTGTGGAACGGCATAAAGCCTAAACTGTTTCAAACGGGTATCCATTTCAGTTTCATGCAACTCTATCAATCGACTGTTACTGTTACTTGTTACGCTAATTTTTATAAGATCGACATAAGCTTTGTTAGTTGAGAGTTGACTATTGGTGTGTGTTACAACACTTTTCCTACAGTTAACTAGATGAGATTGAAATGAGAGCGCAGACTCAAATGTAATGGAACAAACAAAACACGTATTTATAGGGAGAAGGGTGGTGGTGGGAAGGGGTGGTGAAGAGCTAGAAGCTGGTGAATTGCTTATTTTAGAGCAAAAGTAGGAATTATTGGAGTTGATGACTGACCTGATAGATGGTTGGGAAGGATTGTTAGTATGAGCAATAATACTAGGTCTACAGTTAGTGGCATGTAAATTAAATGTATCTAACGAACTAAATGACAGGGAACAAACAGAACACGTATTTATAGGTGAGGAAAAGTGCAGAAATACTTCTTTTTTTCCTCGCAGGTTCTTCTTGCAGTTTTTACATGTGTAAAGTTTACCTGTCACACACCTTCGAGAAGATGATTCAACCTTACCAGAATCCCAAACCATGTTTGTATTACGACCTGACCCAGATGAAGTTTGCCCCGAGCTCGTACTAGCACTCGCTTGATCAGCGTTGAGTACAGCTCCCTCCAAGTTGAAAAGGTTGTTGAATTCTTGGCTCATTCTAAAATATTAGGAAAGAACAGTGGTAATTAGGTAAATAGGTAATGCAAACATCCTACACGGGAAAATTAAAAAAAAGAAAAAAGTATATTTTACAGAATTTGTTTTTTCCTCTCCCACCACCACCACTTAACTCGTTTTACGATCTACGTATGTTTTTGCACATTTCCACTCAATGGATTGTAACTCATTAAACGATCGGAAATTATTAAAGCTATAAGAGATGTGTTGGGTCGAATTTTATTCTTAGTTTTAAATTCAATTTTAACGTCAACTTGTTGTGCAGAATGGAGATACTCTTTTTGATATGTAGCATCTAAAACAACGATAGGTCTTTCCTTGAAGGTCTTGTAGGATAGTGCTGGTGAACCAAAATGCTGTCCGTAGAATGATCGTTGAAAGTTGGTGTAATTTAAATAAAGTTCGGCCATTTTCCCCTCTGCAGAATCTAAATCAATGGGGGTGTTTGGGTATGGTGTTTCATTAAGGAAAAGTCTAACGTCCGTCAAATCTACTTTGCTGTTATAGGCCAAGCTTTTATCTAAAACATTGAAGATTCCCGTGTACCACGAAAGGACCACGATGCGTGGCCTTGCAAAAAATGATGTGCTTTGTATCGTCCATACGTGATGGGTAGTCTCGGGAACAAGAGGAAATTCTTGCAATGACCAACTTCTAAACGCAATGGGAAGACTTGGGTCTTTTGAAATTAAATCGTAGTATTTCCCTCGTTCCTTATCACTAAGCTTCAAACTGGGGACAACCCACGTGATTTTTTCAATTTCCACGCTGGACTGTTTTGCCTCATCTGACGCCCTAAAAATGTTTACATCGGATATGGATCTTTGTAGAACCAGCTCCATGGTTTGATTAACAAAGGGCGTGGTATGATCTTCAAATACTCCCATTATATATTTCAGCGGGATGACTACATTAAGGAAATGGTCGCCTCTTGTTCTGCTGATCCAAAAGCCCTAGAAAAGGGTGAATCAGGCATTATATCAGAAGTGTTTGGATCTTGAAAGCCACAATGCTCGAGCTCCTCAAATTTCTGCTTAGGAAATGAAATTAAACTTTTCAACCAGGTTGTAAGATAAGGTAATCTCGCATTATCCACTTCATGTCCATTCAAATAGAAAACTATCGAATCAAATAGAGCGAGAAAACCTCCATTAATGAGGGGACATGTAGCTGAGGCAAGTGTAGCTTTTTTGTGAACTTTTCCCACTATGTTCAAGAAACTATCATGTACAGAATAAATCCCGTTGGTATCGTTGATGGATATTCTAATCTGGTCTGATTTATCCAAAGCGCTTGTGTTGAATGGATAAAAATAAACATTCTGCCGAGCTTCGACTTTATCTTGAAACTTGGGTTGTGAGGTAAATGCCAACTCGTTCATTATTTTGGAGCAGTTACAGTAAATCCGAGAGACTGTAAGAACTTTACGTTAGCCTTGCTCAACTTGTCTTTTCTACTAGTACCAATATTGTTGTAGGCGCAGTTTGTGGTGGTGGTGGTGGTTGTTGTGGGACTCGATGAAGTTAGGTGGTGGTGGTGTGGTCCAGTTGAGAGAAATAATAGACCCATCCGTCTTTTTTTTTTGCTTTTCCTTTTTCCTCCTCTCCCCCTTTCTATAATTCCGATAAATGAAGAGTAACAGTCAAAATCTCGCCCAAGAAGTCAATTAATTGATCTTGCTCGTTCACAACACTAATTTCAATACAACTGATGTAGTTGTCACGTATTTTTAAATATATAACAGGCGTTGGGGTACAGTCAATGCGAAACCCAAGAGGTGCATTAGGCGAAAATGTGTAGAGGACAGTAGAGGGATCTCCATTCAAGTAGCTATTTGCTATTAGTGGACATTTTACGCAGATTGCATTGTAGCCCATTATATTGACAGGTGAATCTGACGTATACCATTGATTGGGTTTTACCAAATCCATTTTTTCGCTGAATCCTATAACTTTACCTATAGAATTTGCCGTTGTAAAGTCGATATGAAAAGATGCTTTGATCTTAATTTTACCCAACTCAGGAATAATTTTGTACTCAAAGTCGAATGAACCGGTGGGATTTGTTGCTTTAAGATTGGACAATTGAGACTCCAAGTTTTCAAACAAAGATTCAAGAGTATAGCAACCCTTTTCAAAAGTAAATATTGCACCAGTTTTAGTTGCTCCCGAGCCAAAAATAATTTGCAACGTGTTACATGTTTCGTTCAAATTTGCTACAGTATTAAAGCAAAAGAAATTTAACAATCCTATTCCATAAGTTTTGGATTCGTCTAATTGAATTGGAGGGAAAATATTCTTTCTCAGAGTACTCGATTTTCCTGAGAGAATAAATAATTGGGAAGCCATATGTTATCGATAATTAAAAATGAGAGACAGAGATGTCCACAATGAATACAGTTGAAAGACTGGAATATATCCCTGTTGAAGTATAAATTCAACGATTTTGCATACCGCTTAAATTCTAGGGGAGGGGGAAACCCATAGGGGTCCCAATAGTAAATAGTTCTTTTGAACTTTTTCCAAGCGCACCAATGTGTTCCTTCATCTCTATAAACGGATAAGTTTAAGATGCCACATTCGTTAATTTTTCTATGTTTAGGTAATTTATCTCTACTGAACACACCTCTAAAAACACCATTATTCCTTCCCACGTGATTTTTTCCCACCTGTTTTAAAATATCTTCCGATAAAGGTTCTTCAGGAAGAGACATTAACACATCTTTTGGTGGGTAGGTAAATTCCTGAGCCGAGCCGGGCGGAAGTGGTCTTCCAATCCATGCCTGCATGTGATTTTATTTTTGAATGTCTCGTCTTGCGTCTGTGCAAACCGCTACCAGTTTTTTCAGCTGCTCGATTAGCCAAGCGAATGTCGTTAATGTTTCTTGCCGCTTGAGTTGCGGCTACCGCTAGGGATGCAAGACCTGCCAGAAGGGGCAAGAATCCTCCACGTTTCGATCTTTTCTGTTTACGAAGTCTATAACGTTTATTCGTATTTCTAGACACTGGCTGGAAGGGTTCTATTGGTTTTAAAAACATGGGTAGTTTCGATTTTCGAAAAGCTCCTCCAGCTTTACTGACTCGTCTTCGGCGTGGTTTATACCCTGCCCCTAGTCGATGTTTGACAGCCATAGTACTCCCTACGCCCAATGCGAATAGTCGCTCCTTGAGCGGTGTTTTACTAGACTTTGCCAAACTAAATGCTTTGTCGCGTAAAACTTTGTCGGCTTCGTGCCTATCAGCAAAATTTGGACTGTTGTAACTAATATCGTGCTCTCTACAGGCCTCGTCCAATTGGTTAAAAGGTGTTTTTGTGAGGCTTTTTGTAAAAGGTCCGCAATAAACGTAACCCCCGGGCAAATGTAGTTCTGGTATACCCTTAAGATTAAGAAGTTTGTTCAACAACATACCATTGGAGACTGAGTTTAGTTATATATATATAAATTAGATATATACAGGCAGTGCAGTAGTTCTGAAAGACAAACCGAGATACGTGGAGGACGGGAGGGTCAGAGATGAGCGCTCAAGAAAAAGGGTTTAGTGTTAGTAATTATGACACCTTTGCAGAAGGGGAAATTCGGAAACTTAGACAGGGACCCAACTTGGCAAGAGAACTTCGTTGTATCATTGCTGGCAGGTCAAGTAGTGGTAAGTCGAATCTGGCCATGTCATTGTTACTCCATGAAAAAGGATTGCAATTTAAGAATCTTTATCTATTTTCTAAAACATTATCCCAACCCAAGTATGTGTTTCTAGAAACAATAATGAAAAAAGTTCCCGAGATGAAATTTTACGCCTTTTCAAATTTGAGTGAACTTGACAGAGATTTCCTTCCAAACAGCTTGATATTATTTGATGATGTGGCAATGGACAAAAATTTCGATCGAATTACCAAAATTCTATTCTCGAGAGGACGTCATTATTATATAAACATTATTTTATTGGTACAATCATACGCCTCGTTAGGAAAATGGTACATTCGAGAAAATTCCAATCTTTTAATTTTATTTCCTACGGACGAATTGAATTTGAAACTTGTTCACAGAGATTGTGCAAGTGACGTCTCCTACGACACATTCGTCAACATGGCAAAAAAAGCTTGGGAAACTCCGTATTCCTTCTTTTGTATCGACCAAACTTTACCCAAAAATGAGGGTAAATATCGTATTCAATTCAACGAATACTTTAATAATGTTTAATAGATTTTCTGAATTTAGATTAGTCTTCAAATGGGTCCTTTACATCAAACAGCGCTTATTTTCAAAAAAGTTGAAGAAAGTAAAAAGTCCCTAAAGAAAAAATATGCAACTTTGCAACGAACGTTGAGGGATGAAAAGATGAGGTTGGATCGACAGTTAAGGAGCATTACCGACCCCCTTAATAAAATTGCTTCGGCAAAACTGGCTGAGGGTACACTGAGGAAGCCAGGTAAACAAGGTAAAATCTTGGTAGACAAAGGGGTAAATACGGATAAGGGGTTACAGCTAAATTGGGGTCATTCCTCAGTGAACAGCGAAAGTGATGGTTCAATTAAACAAGAAGAAGAAGAAGAAGAAGAATACGGAGGGGAAGAAGAGATTGGAAACAAATATATCGGTTCAACAGTTGAGAGTTTCAGTGGAGTTTCTACGCCTGTAGTTAGTCCATTAACGCATAAAGAAATTTTAACGAAGAGGCTTAGAGCTCGTGCTACATCATCGTCATCAGACCCTGGTCCAAGCGAAAACGTTGAATCCCTTTGGAAAGCAGCTAAGGAAGAAACTGAATATGTACAGAATAAATTATCGCAGTACCCATCTTACGCTCGTCCCTACATTAACTTTTTGATTACGAATGATCAAACACACCTGAACGGTGGTGAAGTGGATAAAGAATATGGACCTGTTATCACCGGAAGTGGGGGAATTACTTTAGGGGCATTTCCTCTGCATTTCTCGGCTTTTAACGTAAGTCTAAGAAATCTAAAATATCCCATGACACCCGGCCTAATGTCTCTCTTGTTTTTGAAATCTCCTAATAATTTCACACAGGAAGATTTTTCAGTGTACTCGGATATTGTGAGGGCTAGTCGAGTGGCACATGCAGGGTTTTCTGCACACAGACCAATCCGGAGAACAGGAAGCCAAAAGTATAAAACCATTATTTCGAGAATCTACAAACCACAAGAAAGGGCTCCATCCTCAGAAAGCACTCCTACTGGCCCAAGACTTACTCGGTCCCAAACGATAGAAGCAAGGAGAGAGAAACACCTAGGCCTTGGGTTACCACATTTTTCTCCTAGTGATTCAAAACTACCATCAAATGTCAACAAATTGGTAAATTTATTAAGGTTGTGCATTGCAAGCCGTTCTGCAGGAAACTTGATTGTCCAGGAAAAATTCACCGAATTATAAACACATTAAAATTGAACGGATATATTTTCTAAAAGTAATAACTGCGCGCCGCCGCCGCCCGCCGCCGATAGACTGAGGTGGGTCTGTTGAAAATGAGGGAGGGAATCGGAGGAAAGACAAAACTTAACCGTTTAGGTCATCACGTTTTGCAACAAGGAACATATAAGCACGTGTTGTCAGAGTTGAAAAAAACACACGTTCTGTTTCCAAAATCCAAAAAACAGACGTTTAATTTTTCTGGTGCTCAACTGAAGGGGGTAGGTTTGCCTACTGATCCTCAAGATGCGATAAGTAAGGATTTTTGTACAAGATACGTTACTACTCAATTAGTTGAGAAGAACCGGAAGCTACGAACGGAAATGGAGAGTTGGGTAAATAAAAGACTTCAAGAGGTAAAGGTAGGTATTCTCAAGGAGGTAGGTATAGAGAAGGAGACTCCAAAACCCCCTCCTAGCACAGGTGTAAGCAAGGATAAGAGTGGTAAACCGCCAGTAAATAAAAAACCAAGTGTGTGATGTTTTCTATTCAGTTTGTCGTATGGTTTGAACACATCGATACGACGAGATACATTGGGTATTGAAGATGACTATTCTCCTACCAAATGTTACAATCTGCGATATTACCTTATGTCAATTTGGTAAAAAAGCGTACATTAAGGAGATTTCCTTATGCAACCTGCTTCAACCATCTGTGATAAAACACTACGTTTTTAATTTGAGTGAAGAATCTGGAATTCAAGATTTTCCTACAACATCAACTTTTCACGGCTTGACGCTCGAGTCTGGAGGATATTTCTTGAATGAACTTCCCTACATCTTGAGTGAAAATGCCTCGGGTGTCATATTACTCAAAGGACATCAAAAGGTTAAGGTGCTGAGCCAGTACACGAGAAGAAATTTCATCTATGATCTTCATGAACTTGGTATACCAAATTTCAATGTGCTCCTGGAAATGTTGAAAAACCCACCTCTACCTTGTGTGCTGCACAAATGCAATAGTAGATTTTTCTGGCATACGTGTAGTTATGTCAAACTTCAGGCCTGTTTATATTTCATCCTACAGAACCGTGATATGGTGAATTTGAATTTGATGGAAACTCGATTGTCAACTTTTAAAACGGGGAAGAATTCCCATGTGAACTCGGTGTTTTTGGCAAAAAAATGGTTTTATAAGGGATATTTTTCAAAAATCAAATATTATCTGTGTCAAATGTAAATCTAGCTTACCAAGTCAAGATTACAATGTACACGTTTGTTCCTTACAACTGTAAAATATATTGAATTTTTTTCCCTCGACATTCTTCTGTTTTCTGACAACATTCCACTCCCTTCTACCTCCCTCACTCCCTCCCCCCTTACGATTGAAAATATGTGTGTGTGCAGCAACATAGTCGTCAATTTTGTTGTTGTGTAAGCCATTACCAACAAAACCTAATACTAAGTTCAATACTCACGTTATACGAGATTGAGATCCAAAAGTTTCTTGCGTTGAGAAGTTTGAAGGTTGATTAAGTTGTTTCAGGAATTAACTCTACGAAATTCGTCAGAGAAAATTGATTGAAGTAGGAGGAGGAGGAGGACGAGTAGTTGGTAGAACGAAAGCTATAACAAACAAAAAACAGGGGGGAAAGTAACTCTACATTTACTACTTTACTGTACAAACATTCTAACCATATTTCTAACGTGTGATAAAGACCAAGTGGCCGCCATATCATTGTCGTCTACAGGAATGGATACTTGAAATACAGGTTTAACGCAATTGGAACAATAGAAAGGACCACAACGACCGCCGCCGCGACTATATACGAGATAAGGCGAAATGTGTGAAAAATCGTGCACTAGACAAACTCTAGAAATTTTCTCAAAGGTAGTGGCGGGGGGTAAAACGAAATAAAAATTTTCCGTATTTAATGTAACATGAGAAACAGATAGAATTTCTATATGAAAAGGTATCTTTATCAAATTGTACGTAAAAGGAAAATTTCACATCAAAAGGGGTTGGTGGTCCTGGAGGAGGCAAATTTGGCAAAACACTAAAATGAGAGTGGTGTACTCGTTGAAATTCACTTTCCAAAATATCAGTGATCATTTTTGGTAACTTTAACATTTGAATTTCATGTTTAAGTGTAATATTTTGTTCAACGTAAATTTTAGCACAAAGTGATTTCAAAGTCCGGAGGAGGAGGAGGAAACATTTGGAGCGGCAAAAAGAATTACTATGATATAGTTAAGAATAGTATAGTACTTACTTAGGTTGTAAACACCGCACGTTGTAACACCAGAACTGCATACAATGCAATGATCTTGCGAAATCACGCGGTGAGCTTATATACACAGATTTTTGCACCTGTCTTCAAATGCCGTTTGAGACAAAGTCGAGGTGCACCTGCGCGAGGAGACCGCCGCCGCGGTAATAAAAAATTGCTTGGAGGTGCACCTGCACTTCGTATATATCGTACGAGAGTACACGTTTCAACCGCAGTTATTCACAACACACACACACATTTCCAAATGGAAGAACGCAAATTATTAATTAAAGAACTTTTGAGAGATAAACGCGTTAATTTTCGAAGACGACACTATGTCTTGAAATCTCCATGGGATACTTTCTCTATTGATTTAATTTCCCTACTTCAATTCAAGCGTTATAATAGGAATTATGGTTTTATTTTGTGTGCCATAGACAATTTTTCTAAATTTGGATTTGTTCGTCCAATCAAAACGAAAAAGCGCAAGAGGTTACTAAAGCTATGGAATCAATTTTTAAATGGAGAGGACCACCGAGAAATTTGCTCGCAGACGATGGAAAAGAATTTAGGAATACAACTTTTGAAAAATGCATGACACATCATAAAGTAAATTTCTACAGAGTTTACAGTGGTTTCAAAGCCTCAATATGTGAAAGATGGATCAGAACGTTGAAAAACAGGATTTGGAAAAAATTTTACGAGACTGGCGCATATGACTGGTTATCACAAATCGACGAAATTTGCGATATTTACAATAACACGAAAAATTCACGTAGTGGATATACGCCAAATGAAATTTTGAAGTCTAAAATTATCCAGAAAAAATTGATGCAGTCTCTTACAACATACAATAAATGTGAATAAACCGAAATTTAAAATAAACGACTTGGTACGTGTGTCACTGGCTAGAAAATATTTTTGCTAAAGGCTACGAACAAAATTTCAGCTTCGAAGTTTTCAAAATTAGTAAAATCAATTATAGTCAAACCAATAACGTATTTGTTAACTGACCTAAATGGCGGCGAACACATAAAAGGGTCTTTTTACGAGGAGGAATTACTTAAAACCAAAGTACCTCATGTTACTTGGTTGAAAAAAAATATTTAAAAAGACGCCCACACATCACTTTGTGAAATTTTTCGGGTTTTTCTGATAAATACCAAGATAAAAAACGAGGATATGATCTAATTATTATTTATACGAAAGAAACATCTTGAGGTATTGTTGTTTGACATTCCATTGTAAATAATATGGTATATTTTTCTGTTTCATTTGATTAAACTGTAACACATCATCTTCATCTAATCGTCTACCTATTCTTTGAGGTAGAAATACCGAAATAATTTTCTCTTGAGAATCGTTGTCCCCCCCTGAGTAGAACAGTTATCTCCAGAGGTCTCCTTTTTCAGGTCTTGCAATCAACGACGGACCGAATCTGGTCTCTCTAAAGTGAAGTCGGCGAATCAAGTAGGGGTTCCAATCTCTAAAGAGTCGATTTTCTGAATTTCGTTAATCGGTTTAGAGATTTGTTTAAGTTTCACAAGCAGTGAGTCACTCATTTTAGAAATGTTTCTCATCCGAAGTTTACGAGACATCTTATACGTAGGGTAGACGGCTACCTAGCCACTGGCAGGTGCCCTTGGTGCAGTCAAGGTTATCTGGTGAGCTTGGACGGTGGGTACTAATTGGTATCTGAAGAAATTCTCGATATAAGGCGTGGTTTCTCAGTATTTTTACTCGGGTTCCATATCCCGACGAGAGCAGCGCAAAATGTATACCTGACTGCGAAATATAGAATGATTGAACCGATATTACATAATACTAGTAGCAGGGAGAGATTTTGCAACTGACAATTCTCACTACTTTCTGATGGCTTATCGGCGGCGTATATGACAGAGTGTATCTGTTGACAAAATGCTATAAGATCAACGGATGGGTCACAATTCTCATTCGTTTTATTATATAGCAAATTTGACAATATTGGGAGGCACAATACACTGAAGAGGGAAGATGGATCATTGACTGATTCACAATTACTACCAGTCATATTTACCGCGGTAGACTGGTTCTAGTCTTCTTTATATACATCTTCTTCTTCCTGCTGTTCTGGTGGCGGCTCAAGTTGATGCAAAATCCTTTCACATTCGAGAGACAAGAGATACATTTGAACACATTCGCATTTTCTTTTTCCCTGGTGCACTTGTTGCCATGTTCCCCTGAGGTGATGTAACCCAAGTGTAATTGCCTTGTCTGAAAGTTGACATCTCCAATTGATACAATTGTTCGATCAAAACTTCCAACCTAGATATCAAGGCAGGATTAGTGTTCCAATATCTCTTATAATAACAATAGGTAGGAATTTTCTGTAATCGAATCAAGCCAACACTCTCATGATTTGGAGGAAATTCGGTAGTTTTTTCGGTGGAGACCATAGTGGAGATGGTGCAGGTGAGAGTTATTAATTACTACTGAGCTATGGGTTGTGCGGGGAGGTTGAAGGGGGAGGGGGGGGCACCTGCTCTGGGCCCACATCTCACCACCCCTCTCGTCCTCACACCTGCACCTTATAGGACAGATCTTTTCCACATCTAGTAGGAAGTACCACATAGCTCATTGGATGAGCACTCGACTTTGGTACAAAAATTCCAGGTTCGATTCCTGGGCTGAAGAGAAAATTTTTCATTACGTCATCAATTTAGAGGTTCTGACGTCAGAGGTAATGACGTCAGAGGTTCTGACGTCAGAGATGATGACGTCAGAGCCTCAGAGCCCAAGGGGGTTTCGAGACAAGGAGAAGATGTCCCTGTGACGTCATTTCCTGTCCGAAACCCCCTATTCTCCTTA
>CM019171.2:22846319-22891493 GCA_009739505.2 Apolygus lucorum
ATGAAACGGAGATAAGTGCGGAAACGTAATAAGAACATTCAGCTTCGTTTATTGGCCTAGTGGCATAAGTCTAGCGCTTCGAGAATAGCCCAAGAGAAGGCATCACAAGTTCGATGGGCAACATAAATTTAGGAGTTTTTCAGTAAGCTGGACGCAACAAATGCTTTATCTCAAAAACAGATTTCCAAGACTTATGCCACTTGGCTTTTCAGGGGCTCAATTAGCGGTTGGCAGGAAAGTACCTGTATATTGATAAATGTACACGAATTACGAGATAATAATCCTAACATAGTGAAACAAATAATGATATCACAGTCAAATTATATAAAACAGCCCTTATGACAGTTTTAATGGCGTAAGGTCGAAAACGCGAAAAAACTAAGAAGTTAAAACTCGACGCTCCTCGTGTTTCAAATTATTAAAACACAGAATGTGTTTTAGCTCACGCGTTTCACATAATTTCGCTACTTTCCTCCCACTAAATCAGAATCTTATTACATTCAAGCATAGGTTACGTTCAAGGTCGAGTGATGATTCACTAATACCGGTGACTTTCCTCCCACTAAATCAGAATCTTATATAATCACCGCGTCATAACAAAATATCTCACAGGTTACACGATCCTTTCCAGCACACGACCACCTTTTCACGCCACCCACCAATTCTTTATGAAAAGTAAATTTATAATTTACGATGTTGATTTTTTTATAAGATGAACACCGCCTCAGGACAAAAAAACTGGTTATTCACTTCTCCAAAAATCCTCAATTTACTTGAGGAGAGTTTGGAAGGCGAGAGACTCAAGAGATGGATCAACCAAAAAATTAGAACGGAAAACTTTTGCAATAAATTTTCATTTGTATATTAATGGTTTCTACACTTTCGATGTGTATCTACACTTTACTTTAAATACATATTTGTATAACAATAACAATAACAATCACACAAAAATAAACAAAAAGTGACATTCAAATAACTGCCAACGTATAATTTATAACCAATAGATTTATTGTCATAGAAGGATCGTCTTATTCAAACTCCCCCACCACGCTACGAGCTCTGCTCATTGTGGGGGGTATATTCAAGAAAAATTATTTAAATTATGTAAATGTTTAAATGTACATTAAGTATAGTTGAAGTTATAATTATTATTTTTTAGTTTTATAATACATACCTGTATGATGTTTTTCTTTTAAATGTGTGTGTTAATAAAACATTAAAAAAAAAAAAATTTAAACGAAAAATGATCGTCCGATTTCTCTCACTTCCCTCCGTAACATGATGCGTGTTAGGGTCCATCGTTGAAGATCCAACAAAGTCAACTAACTAGCACGGTGAACCAGGACCGTCTCAATCGGGTCCCTGATGATAGGGAGCTCTACTAGGCGAGTTGAGGTAGCGCTACTAAGGTTGACGTGTTTTGCTTCAGGACTCACTCCTACTACCAATTTTAGTTGGAAATTATGTGGCACACGGAATAATCCATCGTACTTCTAAATTTAAGTAGTAAGTTAACTTACATATTTTATTTATTAGATTAAACATTTATTTAAGTAGTACATTATTATTTATCATCAAATTTAAATATTCAGGAAAATGAAATAATTGTCTCAAATAAAGATCATCTGCGTAAATAACACAGGTGTACGAAAAAAAATTTTTTTTTCAACTGCCTCGAATATTATGACTGATTTTTATGTTTTTTGGTGCGCTGAATCCAAATCTGGTAGCCATTTAGCTCCATCTCGTACAGATTTTTTGCTACATTGGGTTATCCATAGTCACTGGGTTATAAATAAGGCTCATTTCACTATGGTAAGCACTAACAAAGATTTATTTCAATATTCCGAAAATCAAATTCTCGTAAATGGAAACAGAAGAAAACAACGCAGTTCGCATGAAAATTTGAAGAATCTTTTTGTGGGCCCATTTTTTCTTCCCCTGAATGCTCCTCTTGGTGCGTTGCTTGGCGTATTTTTCATCAGGGGTTTCCCGTAGCAGCAACCAGCAGAAATCGACCATCATATTAGAGTTCCATTTTTTCCCAAGAATTTGAGAACATCCTTGAAGGAGTCCCAGGCTTCTTTTTCCTTCTCAGACATTGTTGTAGTAAATGATGCATCTGCGATCAGTTTCCTTATATCAGGGCCTACGAACACTCCTTCCTTTAGCTTGGCTTCAGAAAGTCGAGGGAACTTGGTGCATAGATACCGGAAACACTCTCCATCTTTTAGAAGGGACTTGATGAGGCCCAACTTGATGTGGAGAGGTGGTAACAGAACTTTATCACGAGGTACCAAGGTCTCACGAAGAACATTTTTATCGCCAGGTCTTAAATACTCTCGAATTGGCCAGTCTTTTTGGTTTATTATTTTCAATAATGAACCTTTGGAATCGACCAAGAAAAAAAAATTTTAACACCCCCTCAAAATTTGATGGTTTACGTTTCAAGGTACGTAGAATCCAAGAATCGAATAAAAATTTTGCCGTCCGTCCGCCGTACGTGGCACTTTTGCCACTTAGCGTTGACCGATTTTGATGAAATTTGGTATGTAGGCTCCATTTGGGGTCTAGTTGTGCCCCGAAGCTTTTGGTTGATGTAGGTCACTTCTAAAGGTTCCAAAATCAATTTTGAAATTTTGAAAACGTCCTAACTCAAAAAATTTTGATGTAAAGGTATTGTTTTTCCTTCAATTTAAGATTCTATAGAATTTTTAGAATTTTTTGAGACCACGCGGAGCTCTGTAGGACAAACCGTTCACTCCCTACGAAAATTTAAGGGTTTATATTGAAATATATATATATAAATCAAAACACGAGTGTGAATCGCAAAAGAGGCCTAATCTCCGTTCAAATTAGAGCTGACCGAAATGCGTTCGATAGTTGGTGATTTTGATTTTTTTTTTAAATTTTATTTATTTTTTAATTTTATTTATTTTTTGGTTTATTATTTCCAATAATAAGCCTATGTGATCGTATCGCAAAAAAATTTTATAACCCCCCCTCAAACTTTGTCATTTTACGTTTCAAGGTGCGTAGAATCCAAATTTGCAATATCCGTCCGCCGTTCGCCGTCCGGGCCATAAAAGGCCTTAGAATCGGTCCAAAAACCCCGTTCTTTCGCACATAGACTCCATTTGGGGTCTAGTTGGTCCTAACGTCGAACTATTCCGATCGCTCAATTCGTATAGAAGTTATGGGCAAATAACCAGCCAAAAAAGAGGTTTTTGCTTAAATATGCGTGGGGTGACATTTTCAAAGTATTTTTCTTCATGTTGGATGGTTGGTGGCTTTATATACGATTATATAGAAAAATAATAAACCATTAAAATAATAAACCATAAAAATAATAAACGTACGACAAATCAGAAACACGAGTGTGAATCGCAAAAGAGGCCTAATCTCCGTTCAAATTAAAGCTGACCGAAATGCCATCGATGTTTTTCTTCATGGTGGATGGTTGGTGGCTTTATAGACGATTATATAGAAAAATAATAAACCATTGTGTAATAATTTGCAGCGTTTTTTCTCTTCATATTGAATGGTTGGTGATTTTGTAGACGAGTGATCTATATAAAAATAATAAACCTTTGTGTAATAATTTGCAGCGTTTTTCATCCAGTGGAAGTCTCGGGCCCGGCTATCCCACAAGCAAAGGAAGCAGGGATATTTGGTAAAACCGGATTGCTGGCCTAATAGCGAGGCTTAGGCATACCCGATAGAACATGCACTAGCGCGAGTACTGGATTGAAACCCCGCCCCTCTCCATCGTCCAGTTGAATGTTTAAAATGAATACGAAACCTCTCAAAATATCATGAGGGAGTATTTCAAGCATTACAACCTTCATTGTGGGCCATGGAAATGAATTGCCGTCAGCCAAGAAGAAATTATCTGAACATTCCTTATATGGGTAAGAAATAAAATTTTGCAAGAAAACGTGACGTGATAGAGCATTTTGGCTATTTTTCCTGGATTCAGCGTTCCAAAATCTATAGGAATCAGTTGCAAAACTGGAGGCAGTTTTTTGGTCGTGTGCCTGTGTAATCAAATAATTTTCACACTCATTCGAGAAAATTTTGATTATCCATGTGATCCACATACTGGCATATATTGCATTTTGCACATTTTTTTTTTTAAGTGACTTATTGACCAATCATTTCAGAGCTTTGCTCTGAGAGAAATATGGGGAAAATAAGAAAACCTGTTTATTCAGTAGTTTTTCCCATTTTTTTGGCAATTTTTGTTAGATTTTGATGATTCCAGCGGTAATATTTCAGTTTTTCAATTCCCAAGGGCCGTGCACTAATGAGTTTCTAAAATCCTTTAAAATTTCAAATTTAGCTACATTTTATGGGAAAAACGTAACTGAATCAACGGGTTTTCCTATTTTTCTCTGGCAATTATTGTTCGATTTTGATGATTCCGGCGGCAATATTTCAGTTTTTCAATTTCCTAGGGCCGCTCACTAAGGGCGGAATTCACAGTCATTCCTCAACGCCGAGGAACTCCTCAAGGAGGCGATGAGGAACCGTCGCATGCTCTGCGCTATTCACAGTCGTCATGTCGAGGAAATCCTTGAGGAGTTCCTCGAGTCGTATGACCATTTCCTCAGCGTCGTATTCACAATCCTAACTCGACGTTGAGGAAATCCTTGAATTCGGCTTAAAAGGAGCAGAATATCGAGGCACATGGAAAGGTCCCTCAAGGAGTTCCTCAACACTTTTTTTTGTTAACTATCGGGTTGGGTTACCCACTTTTTTCCAATTTTCTGTAGTCAGAATCCCTACATAATGCTTCGATAATCATAATTGAAGGCCTTGCTCAAAAAACGAGCTATATGCATTTTTCACAATTTGTTGGGAATCAAAAAAAGTTTCAGAAACTCCTGCTTCAAAATTTTAAAAATTCAAGTATACTAAATTAATTATGACTAAGGACGGATAGCAACTATATAATTATGATTTGATTTTTTAAAATAATTTACTCGAAGCGCAGCAAGCATTTGAAGTTTGCAGATAGCTCGTTTTTCCAACCAATAGTTTTCCAAATGCCTATTTTCATCACTAGTTTGTTAAAAATTTCTCCTATAACTTTCCAACCACATCATATGGATCATCTATATCATCGGACTTTTTTACATAAACACTCCATCATTTTTTAGGAACATAAATATAAGGGGTCGAATAACGAGGTAAATAGCGAGGTAAAAAGAGGTAAATATAGCCCATAATTCAACCCAATAACGTATTCGAGTTGTCAAGCTATCTGCCAGATGGTCCGATTTTTTATATTTATTTGACATTTATTTTACATTTTATTTTATAACTATCGGAAGGCTAGCGGCTCCTCACAAATGAAGCAGTATATTTTTCTGACCCCAAAACTGTACTTACGGATGTCAGTAAAATTTCTAAATGTCTAAATACAAACGTATACAGCTTCGCATACAACGTGTATTTAATACACGTTGTATGCGAAGCTGTATACGTTTGTATTTAGAGCAATGATGAATGTGAGTGTTTGCAACATCGAGATAGAAAAAACAGATAAAACAAATCACAGATTACAGGAGAAGTCATGAATGTTTGATCGCATTCTTGTTTCTCGTTTGCAGACAACTTCGGTGATTTGTTCCGACAGTACTCACATCCGAATTCGCAGTCCAGGAGGATACAATGTAGAGGTCTTCTGGAATCACTAGGATACTTTTCAATGTCCAGATTGTCAGCCGTCCGAACGATGAAATTCGTGATATTGTTTGAAGGCACAGCCCATGATTGGGGAATTTTCAAGCGCAATCAGACTCTGCCTTGAGAAAAGCTATCATCAATTAGACCCTAATCCGTCTCAAATAATCACCAGCAGAAGTCGCACAAACACAAAACCAACTGACTGAAATAGAAACCACAGAGTACCGGAGACAGAGAAACAAAAATAACAAATCCACATGCCAGTATAACCTCTCAAAACTGTAATAACTCAGTGATGTTTGGCCGGGGGGAAATTCCTCGTTTTCTTCCCTCCAAACGGGGAAATTCCCCGTTTCCTTCCCTCAAAATAGGGAAAAACAAGCTAACAGTGTTGCCAACAGCTGGTTGAGGAACTCCTCAAGGCTCAGATCGAGGAGTTCCTCATGTCGAGGAGTTCCTCGAGTCGAGGAGATCCTCGAAAGATGAGGAGTTCCTCAACCATGAATACCAAAATTCGAGGAGTTCCATATCTCTCTGAGGAGTTCCTTGGGTGAGGAGTTCCTCGACGCTTCCTTGAGCAATGACTGTGAATTCCGCCCTAATACATTTATAAAATCCTTTAAAATGATAAATTAAACACAACTTTTGAAGTTTTTGCTGCTTCAATTTCGCGAAATACCGACCCGGAACGAGGAACGGACGGCGACCGACTGAGACCGCGCCGCTCGGCGCGAACACCTCGAGTGTGAGCGTGATGTTCGAAGGAGATACCCAACCGGCAAAACCGAGCGGTGTTGCGGGTGTAGTATAACGCAGCCCCTTTTCCTCAATTCCGACAGCGCTTCGTTTTGATACGAGTATTTTGTCTTATTCGATTTCAGTGTAGATGAGAAGTCGTTAATTGCGAAAAAGGTTATTTAGTTGTGAGGGGTTTAAAAGTGTTTTTCATCACTACAAAACTCCTTCTATAACTTGAGATCTCCACCCTCAGTACTGCTCTCACAGAACAACTTCCACGGGAGGTCCAACCTGAAATCGTTCCCAGCGGTCATAACGCCGCTTGCAAGACGGTTTTTCCGAGCGATAACCCCCCACAAAAGAGAAAAGAAACGACAGCCCTTTTGAAGCGACGCGGATGGCAGCCTGGGCACGACAAACACGCTTAGCTATAAAATCCGTGATTTATTCCCTCAAAGATTGATAGCGATAGAGTGAAATGGTGGGAATGACATTGTGCGGCGAGGACTAGGAAGGGCTTTGAAGAAGGACAATATGGGATATTGGGAAGTAGCAGAAGTATCGTTTACCTTCCTCTGCTCGGTTACTCGGTGACTTTAGGTTTTGTGATGGTTTACAATTATTCAAAGTGAATATACAAATATTTTGAATTGAAGAACGAGTTTCGAATCTACAGTGCATGCAGATACATCTGTACATGGATATGTCTTATGATGGCAATTTAAATGAATCGAATGTAGCTTCCTGCGTTCAACAGGAGAGAAAAAGGCTTAGGAGCTCACTCAGCTGATCAGTGACCACTCAGGCGCCTTCAGCATTCTCCATTGACCCGCCCTCTCAAATTTCAGCTTCCTGCGTTCAACAGGAGAGAAAATGGCCTCGGAGGTCACTCAGCTGATCAGTGATCACTCAGGCGCCTTCAGCATTCTCCATTAACCCGCCCTCTCAAATTTCAGCTTCCTGCGTTCAACAGGAGAGAAAATGGCCTCGGAGGTCACTCAGCTGATCAGTGATCACTCAGGCGCCTTCAGCATTCTCCATTGACCCGCCCTCTCAAATTTCAGCTTCCTGCGTTCAACAGGAGAGAAAATGGCCTCGGAGGTCACTCAGCTGATCAGTGATCACTCAGGCGCCCTTCAGCATTCTCCATTAACCCGCCCTCTCAAATTTCAGCTTCCTGCGTTCAACAGGAGAGAAAATGGCCTCGGAGGTCACTCAGCTGATCAGTGATCACTCAGGCGCCTTCAGCATTCTCCATTAACCCGCCCTCTCAAATTTCAGCTTCCTGCGTTCAACAGGAGAATGTTATTACTAACATAATATGTTGGTAAATATACACATATAATATAAACATAATATTATTATGTTAGTAAACATGCGCATAATTCAGCTTTCCGTACAGGTACATTCATATTAGGGACCATGTACCATGTTTAATAGATTGAGAGCTTTCCAATGAGTGGTGAACGATTTTTGTGGGGTGGAAAATAAGGAAGTTAGTTTTCCCTAGGAACGATTGGTTGTACGTGAAAAGCATCAGAAAAGAGTTATCTATATAGAACCCGCTCCCTGCTCCTCCCACCCCCTGCTCCTCCCGCCCCCTGCTCCTCCCGCCCCCTGCTCCTCCCGATCGGTGGCTACAGCTTTCGTACAAGTACGCAACCAGGAGAGACATTTTATGTCTTATGTTTAATAAATTGAGAGCTTTCCAATGAGTGGTGAACGATTTTTGTGGGGTGGAAAATAATGAAGTTAGTTTTCCCTAGGAAAGATTGGTTGTACGTGAAAAGCATCAGAAAAGAGTTATCTATATAGAACCCGCCCCCTGCTCCTCCCGCCCACTGCTCCTCCCGATCGGTAGCTACAGCTTTCGTACAAGTACGCAACCACGAGAGACATTTTATGTCCTTTCCCCTTCATATTTCCCCTTCGCGTAACGCTCCCCGCGTGACGATTTTTGACATTTTATGTCTTTACTATGGCACATAAATGAAAAATCGTCACGCGGGGAGCGTTACGCGAAGGGGAAATATGAAGGGGAAAGGGCATAAAAGTCTCTCCTGGTTGCGTACTTGAACGAAAGCTGTAGCCACCGATCGGGAGGAGCAGGGGGCGGGTTCTATATAGATAACTCTTTTCTGATGATTTTCACGTACAACCAATCGTTCCTAGGGAAAACTAACTTCCTCATTTTCCACCCCACAAAAATCGTTCACCACTCATTGGAAAGCTCTCAATTTATTCATTTATGTGCCATAGTAAAGACATAAAATGTCAAAAAAGTTGCATGAAAACGTTGAAATTTTTTGTTGCATTGTTTTGTGTGTCGAAAATTTGGGAATGACCCCCAGAACTAAGACATATCCATGTCAAAATGCTGCAAATTATTACACAAAGGTTTATAATTTTTCCATATGAAGATCACTCGTCTGCAAAGAACATGATTTTGCCATTGTTACCACCAACCAACTTGAAGAAAAACATCGATTGCATTTCGGTAGACCTACTGCACAAACGACAACCAACTAATTATTCTTCATGAACCTCCATCAATTATATAAATGGGGATCATTGAATGACGTCATGAATAAATTATAAGTTCTTTTACCGTAGGTTGGGGTAAGCAATCTTCATTAATTTTCCTTTTCCATTGTGGTTGTGATTGTTATTGATGATTCTCGAATTGTTTGAATCTATTCTCAGGTTCTTCAAGAGGAAAAATATCTAAAAATATCGATTGTTTTTTTGATGAATTGATTTTTTAAAGAATCGATCATTTTTGCCATCCCTAGTAGGTACATACGAATTTGAAACGACTTTGGAGTTGCTGCTCTTCAATGGGAAATTTGCCTCAATTTTAGATTCTGGAATTTCAAGTCAAATTCTATAATAGGGCCCTAGAATAACGTTCAACACTAGAAGAAAATGCCTAACAAGCGAAGCCTCTGCCAAAAAACATCAAGAAAATCGAGGAATTTCGTTCACGTCACACGTAAAAAACGCTGCAAATTATTACACAATGGTTTATTATTTTTCTATATAGATCACTCGTCTGCAAAGCCACCAACCATCCAACGTGAAGAAAAACATCGCATTTCGGTCAGCTTAAATTTGAATGGAGATTAGGCCTCTTTTGCGATTCACACTCGTGTTTCTGATTTATCGTACGTCCAAACTTTAAATTCTCGTAAAGAGCGAACGGTTTGTCCTACAGAGCTCCGCGTGGTCTCAAAAAATTCTAAAAATTCTATAGAATCTTAAATTGAAGGAAAAACAATACCTTTATATCGGAATTTTTGGAGTTAGGGCGTTTTCAAAATTTCAAACCTTATTTTTGAACCCTTAGAAGTGACCTACATCAACCAAAATCTTCGGGGCACAACTAGGTAGACCCCAAATGGAGCCTACATACCAAATTGTCTTCATGTTGGCGGCTTTGCAGACGAGTAATCTATATAGAAAACTAATAAATAATTGGGTAATTATTTGCAGTTTTTTGGTTAAAAAGGTTCTTATTTTACTGTATTTGTATTTTTTTTATTTCTTGTTTATTATGGGATTCCGCCGTCTTCAACCCCGCCATGTGTTTGTCCCCCCCCCCTCAATCACCCCTCCCCTCCACATCACGCAGGTACGCGGAACATCGAGCGAAAAAAACCCTCCAGCGCGAAGAGACGGGAAAATAAATCCGGGGGGGGGGGGGGGAGTTTTGATTGACGTGACGGGAGACCCGGATGGAGCTCCTATTCAACGTCCTGTTGAAGTGACGTTCCTTCGACAGGGGATTAGTATTATTGAAAAGCAGGTTTCCCTCAGAGAGCGCGAGGGTCGAGGGGGGGGCGGAGGGGCTGTCAACCCTTAATAACCGCAGCCGACACACCGCCAATCTTCAGCCTCTTCGAGCCGTCACTCCCGCGGGCCCATTTTTCCCTTCTATTCCCCCCTCAACCGGGGAATCCCTCGTCTAATAAGTGAGTCCCCCCTCAGAGAACTGGTGATTGACGTGCGTTGTTAGTTCATATTTCTTTTGGGACGAATAGAGCAACTTCATTTTCCTGATTTCTACTACATTTTCATAAAGTAAAAAAAATAAATAAAAAACCCTTTTTTAAAGACCAATTTTAATTTTGTTAACAAAATGAACTAAAAAGTTGATAATAAATAATTTATTACAAAGTGTTATATTTCTTATTAGAGGTAATTATTACCTCTAATAAGAAATATTACACTTTGTAGAGCTAAAATTTTATCACAGTCTCAATTTTATGAATAAAAGCGTGTTACATTACATTTAATTTTAGCATCTTCTTTTCCTCTTGTATGTAACACGCTTTTATTCATAAAATTGAGACTGTGATAAATTGTTAGCTCTACAAAGTGTTACATTTCTTATTAGAGGTATTTTATTATTAACTTTTTAGTTCATTTTATTAACAAAAAACCATAGCTTGTTTTTAAAAAGGGTCTTTTCTTTAATTTTAAATCTCCGACTAAAAACAAAAGCTGGTGGGGGGGTATTAAACGGACTCTGACTCCTCCCATCCTTGAATCCTCCTACTCCTCCCGCCTGCTACTCCTCCTACCTTGACTCCTCCCGCCTCCTCTGAAACCTGTCGCCTCCGACTCCCCCCGCCTCCTACTCCTCCTACCCTGACTCCTCCGAAACCTGTCGCCTCCGACTCCTCCTACCCTGACTCCTCCCGCCCCCTCCGAAACCTGTCGCCTCCGACTCTACGGTTGGGGTTTCAGATGGAGGATGGTCCCCTACGAATCAGAAAGTGAAAAATACTGCATTTTCATGCGATTTACACATGCTAGCAAAATTTCAGCTCAATCGGATACCGGGAAGTGGATCAAATTCAACTTGCAAGATTTGACAGACAACGGGACAGGTGAAACTAAAAATTAATGAAAAACGCTGCAAATTATTACACAATGGTTTATTATTTTTTATTTTCCTATATAGATCACTCGTCTGCAAAGCCACCAACCATCCAACATGGAGAAAAACATCGATCACATTTCGGTCAGCTAAAATTTGAACGGAGATTAGGCCTCTTTTGCGATTCACACTCGTGTTTCTGATTTATCGTACGTCCGACCCTTAAATTCTCGTTATGAGCGAACGGTTTGTCCTACAGAGCTCCGGGTGGTCTCAAAAAATTCTAAAAATTCTATAGAATCTTAAATAGAAGGAAAAACAATACCTTTATATCATAATTTTGGTTTATTATTTTCAATAATGAACCTTGGGAAACGACCAAAAAAATATAAAAAATTTCAACACCCCCTCAAAATTTGATGGTTTACGTTTCAAGGTACGTAGAATCCAAAAATCGAATAAAAATTTGGCCGTCCGTCCGCCGTACGCGGCACTTTTGCCACTTAGCATTGACCGATTTTGATGAAATTTGTATGTAGGCTCCATTTTGGGGTCTAGTTGTGCCCCGAAGATTTTGGTTGATGTAGGTCACTTCTAAGGGTTCAAAAATGAATTTTGAAATTTTGAAAATGCCCTAACTCAAATAGGTAGGAATCTTATCAAATTCCTCCTGTTTGTCCTCACTGCCTTTTGAGATCAGAAACAGAACCCTCATCCTATGCATAGTGTTTTTTACTTTAAATTGAACCTTTTCACTTTTATTTTATCGTTTTTTACTTTGAATTATCCTTTTTTCCTCTGGATTAAACCGACTTTTTTTCATTTAAACTTTTGACTCTGAATCAAAACTTTTTCACATTCATTTGAAAGTTTTTAGCTTCGAATTAATCTTTTTCCCTTTGAATAAAACCTTTTTTACTCTGGATTAGCCGTTTTTACTCTCATTTAAACCTCTTCGACTTTGAATTGAAATTTTTCTATTCCCATATAGGAAAGTAAATTGTTAAGGATAATTAAGTCTTGAAAACTTCATTTGCACACAGTCAATTCATGGGGTTACCATCCTCCAATTCATGATGGGCATTATCTAAATCGTTGTGGGCCATCCTCAAATTTAAAGGGGGCCCAATCCTGGGGGGGGGGGGGGGAGATCCTCCAATTCACAGGGTATCATGCTTGGAATAGGATTCATAGGATGGTCCCCAACAAATTGATTGTGTGCATTAATTTTCTTCAAAAATTTACGTCCGTACAAAAGAAACATTTTAATTTAAAGTAAAAAGTTCACACAATCCACCTCGTCGGTAAATGCTGTAGGTAAGTGGGAGAGCCCCACCCCAACTCCTTCCAGGTTCTGGTCGATCTTTGTTTGAATAACATAAACAGAACAAATAAATAAATCTATTAGAAACACAAACGGTGGATACAGCTTTCGTACAAGTACGCAACCACGAGAGACATTTCATGTCTTATGTTTAATAAATTGAGAGCTTTCCAATGAGTGGTGAACGATTTCTGTAGGGTGGAAAATGAGGAAGTTAGATTTCCCTAGGAACGATCGGTTGTACGTGAAAATCATCAGAAATTTCCGCGTGACGATATTTCATTTATGTGCCATAGTAAAGACATAAAATGTCAAAAACTTTGATATAAAGGTATTGTTTTTCCTTCAATTTGAGATTCTATAGAATTTTTTGAGACTACGCAAAGCCCTGTAGGACAAACCCTTTCGCTCCCTACGAGAATTTAAAGGTTGGACGTACGATAAATCAGAAACACGAGTGTGAATCGCAAAAGAGGTCTAATCTCCGTTCAAATTAAAGCTGACCGAAATGCGATTGATCTTCTTCATGTTGGATGGTTGGTGGCTTTGCAGACGAGTGATCTATATAGGAAAATAAAAACCATTGTGTAATTATTTGCAGCGTTTTTCTCGCTGAATCAAATAGCGCCACTCAGAAGGCTGTGTGAGTACCTAAAACAAAAGATCTAGGTAGGGTGATAACGACAAGTAACTAAAAATAATGTAGAAACCCTAGTTCTCCTGATTCGGGTTCCAGTGGAGAAGTTTCAATTGTTCTTGTGGTTCGGATTGTTGTATAGTAATTATCTGCGCTCAAGTATTCTAACGATTTTATTTTATGAAATATTTTCAATGTGTCCCCCATTTTGGGTTATAGTTTCGAGCGTTGCAAGGATTTAATGACACCCATTTGAAACCGTATCTTTTTTTGATCGAATTTTTACACAAAACTTTGTAGGTTCACTAATTTTGACCTCAGGAACACGGGAAAAATATTGAAAAAATTCTGCCAATAGCCAATTTACTGAAATTGGTGGGTGCCATACGGCACCGCTGGTAAGATATGACACGTCCGATGGAGTGCATGTGAAGACCGAGGATATAAGTTTTTTCAACAAAAATAAACTGTTACCTGGTAGTAAATAGAAGGAATGGCAATATTCACATGAACATAATAACATAATTTAGTCAATTCTGTATTTTTTACCACAAAACGATACATTTGAAAATCCTATGAGATAAATATTGTTATGGAACATTCAAATTTTCGATAAAATAACATAGAACCAGGGGCGTGGCGTCCATAAGGCCACTTTGGGTCTAGCCCCGGCAAAATTTCTCTCACTGTAACCTAGATTTTTTACCCCAAAGTTGGAAAAACTCCCTTCAAAAAGTGTTCTCCACAAAGTAGAAAAAAATCCCTAGCAGAAAGTTTTTTCCTCAAAACTCACTCATGATCCATGGAAGCATGGAGCTTTTACAAGTAAAAAATAATTCTACACTGACATGCAGTTATTATGTCAAATTTCCATGGTAAAACCCGAGGCCATGGAGCTAGCTTCCATGCCTACTGCTAGGTCCATGCCCAAGGCTGTCTCCATGGCCTGCTACGAGAGAGAAGATGTAAGATGGAATCGATAGGTATCCAACAATCGATTTGTATCAAACAATCGATTCTCCACTCCCGAATTCCCAAGATCTGGGGCTAGACCCTACTAAACCCCGGCGTCGTCATGCCAACGTGTTGTTTATTTTTAGTTTTTCCTCGTCCGCACATGCGCAGTAGTGTTATTTTAGTTTATCCCCTCCCTTTCTCGGCCCCTGCCCTGGAAGACAAAATCGATTTTTTATTCTTTCTGGTGATGGCTTGTTTTGATTCAACTAGATGGATGGATACTCTGTTCAGGTTGCCATGAAAGTTCATTGTATAACAATGGACTCATCATAGGATGTAAACGCATGGAGTACTTCTGATATCAGTTATAGATGGGTTAAAAATTGAATGGATACTCCCCACTTTTACAGATTTTCACAGTATGTTGCCCAGACTGCACGATTAGGTGTTTTGTGTGTTTACCGACAAGAGATAAAGTTTATCTGATAAACAGGAGGGTGGTTACATCCTGACATGATACAATTTTGCTGATTGACAGCAAAATTATGATTTTTGGAGTGTTATCATTGTTGTGGATGGCGTTTGCTACACAGAGATTTTGTCACATAGGCATGAAAGTAAGTTAAAACTATTGTAAGTTGAAACGAAGTTTTAAAATATTGTTGAAGTTGTTATCTTTAGGGGTTTTTCTCCGAAATGACTAGTCTCTCTGGAGCTCTTTACCTACTGTGTTCCCTAAAGTGTCTTGAAACAATGACAGTTTACGTTCCTGGTCCTCTTATCATTTTCGGTTTTCCATTCCATTTTCCCTGCATTTCAAGTCGTCTTGGTGTTTGTTGTAATCAATCTGATGGAGTTGACCACTGATTAGACTCACCTACCTACTTATCGTATTTTTTCGTTTCTGTTCAACATTTCGGTATGGGGAAATACAATAGGCAGCCTGGTGCTCTTCAGTTCCACAACTTTTCATATATAAATGCTACGTAGACGTTGCAAAAGACAGTTAAAAGTCATCAAAGGGAATATGACCCTCGAGAAGCCTTATAGACATTTCGACTAATATGTAGAATTTGTTGAGACACTTTTTTTTATGATCTCGTCTTTATGATTAAGAAATTATGTGCTTTTCGTTTTAAAAAAATTGAATATTTAATGTTTTAGTAACAAATCAACATTTTTATCTTTTCGAGTCCCAGAAATGATTTTTTTTTTTCATCATTAACTGGAATGAAGTTGAGATGTGATGTTTCACCACAGGGTCCTCTGTATGTCGCAAAAGTATGTAGGTATGTGTGATCCTAGGGTCAAGTTCATGTATTTTCTGGTATGGTGCCCCACCACTTTCAGAGGTCACCCAACGCCCCTGCATAGAACAAACCACTTATAAGCCCACATAGGACTTGTGGCACATTGTTCTAGTCTGGGACTTCCAGTTGAAACCAGCCCACTTCTTTTCTTCTTTTCATTATGAAAAGACGAAAAGACACCTATGATAGTTGCTCACGACATAATGGTCCCTGCGATCAAACAGGATGTCGTCCAACACTCAAGAAGACGGTATTTGTAGGTACCTCACAAACGATTCTGAATGTCTCCTTGACGTTTATACCTAATTGAAAAAAAAAACTTTCGTCACCTAGCATTGCTAAAAATTTCGCAATTCTTGTCAGATTTCAGATCCCAGTAGCAGCGATTGTCAGAAATCTGAATAATTTTGCTGTGGCCAGCAACTGCACCTTGTTAAATCGCCTGACTCTTCATCAGTCAGTACATTTGGCTCAGGTGGTTCAACATTACATCGGGTGTATTGGTTAATTCCATCAGGGATATCACCAATTGGTACCTACATCAAGGGCTTCTTGAACAGAAAATTCAGGCCTGCAATGAAAAAAAGTCTGCCAAGTGGGTGAGGCACATAGGTTCCTCGTATCCATAACCCGATTGAATAGATGATCCGATGTATAGTAGTTGATCTCGAAACATCAACTACCCACACAATCTCTGAATATTTCTTAGAAATCAGATAAGAAATGTAGAGGCTATGAGACAGCAACTAAGAGCCCCTGAGAGACCAGCGGTGCCATATGGCATCGCTGATGTAAAACTACTTCTTGTGAAGTTATAACTTGAACAAATTCCAACAAAACAATTTTATCCTATAAATAAACATTCTGGTAAAAAGAAAATTAAAAAAATACTGACAAAAATAAATATTTTGATTATTTACACCAAGTTATTCAGCAGTGATTCAACACCAACAGATTGGTCCATTTTCAAATGAGAAACAATTGTACTGAATCAAGTTCTGAACTAAACTAACGCTGGTAGGGTTTGAGGTGAATATTCTAGATCAAGAAAATAAGCAGAAGTAGACAATTACGTCAAAAGTTTACTTCTAAATGATGTTCAAAGGAGGTTTCCTCCAGCGGTGCCGTATGGCACCGCTGGTTCCAAATGGACAGACACGGAACCAAAATTGTTCAGTAAGATAAAACGTCAGTAGAAATTTTGATTTTGGGGAACATTTTCTTCTTTCAACCCTGAAAAATGAAAACAAAGCTTCCCTACCTTGATAGACTCGGAAGCGAAAGATTCCATTGCCATCTGAAACCAGAGCCGTTGGAAAATCGATTCCCATACAAAGAAAAGCGGAGGAAGAAGTGAACTACGAGCACGTTTAAAAGGATTTCGAATAGGAACGGCGTTAAAAAAACTAATTTTCAAGGGTTTATATAAAACTAATTTGATCGAAGAAAAGAGAAGATACACAATGTAAAGGTTGTTTGAATCGAAAAAAACGACTTCTTGATTTTTTTCCACGTCGCTCGACTAACAATAATATTTGTTTTCCATTTCCTCGCATTATTGCTCCTTTCAATTTCCAGTTTCACTGTGTAGCGGATAGTATTTGGGCGGGCGGACGGAGGAGGGAAAAAGCATTCGGATCAATTTCGTAATGGGGCCGGTCGTTCAAGGGTTGTAATGATGATTGCTGAAAGCTATTACGGAACACGCTACTCGTCGATACTTTGGAAACGGCAATTAAAAATTTGATGGAGTAGTCCGTTCGGTTCGTGGGTTTTCGTTATTTGACCCTTTTCCGCTGCGACACCTCCACACAGACAATTTACCGGCGTTGATCGCTCTCTTGGAAGTCACACTGTGATAAATTAGTTAAAAGCCTAAATAGTATAGTGTTTCTACTCCGCAGGCTCTCTGATGGGCTCCCAGATGCTGCGGTGTTGACGGCTTTTCACGCGGTTTTTCAAAGCAGAGCATCTTATGCAATCTTGTGTTGGGGACATACGCCTGCTTCTTCGTCTATTGCTTCCGAGTCTACCAAGGTAGCGGAAGCTTTGTTTTCACTTTTCAAGGACGAAAAAAAAAAGTTCTCCAAAATCAAAATTTTCACTCGCGTTTTGCGTTTTAGACCTTTTTGAACAATTTTGGTTCCGTGTCTGTGTGTCTGTCTGTCTGGTTGAGTGTCCGCCTGTCATGAATTCCTTGTAACGCGCATAACTATACAAAGTTATTGTCCGATTTCGATGAAATTTTCAGGGATTGTGCGGGTTGGTGTGTAGACGGTCCCCTATGAAAATCATCATCCCCGGACTGATAGAAGCGACTGCGCATGCGCAAACGTGAATTCCTTGTAACGGCCATAACTTCTACATTTTCCATCCGATTTCAATGAAATTTTCAAGGATGTTACAGATTAACTTGTTTTGATGTTTAGAGATTAACTACTGTGTATTGGATCATCTATACAACCAGGTTATGGATACGAGGAAGCTATGTGCCACACCCACTTTTTTTGGTTGTCAGCGTCGTGCTGTCAGAGTTATTTCTAGCTTGGGCTATAGGGATGACTGCAGACATATTTTTGGGTCAAAAAAGATTTTAACAATCCCAGCCATTTTTATCCGAGAGTGTTACAACTTCGCCAAAAAAACCCCTGCAAAACCTCGAAAGAGTTGGTTCACACGCGTTTAACACGCACAATGCGAATGACCTTCCATTGCCTTTCCATAGGGTTCTCGCATCGAGAAATTCGAAAAATTGGTGGGCGTTTCGTTTTTGGTTTATTATTTTCAATAATGAACCTTTGGAATCGACCAAGAAAAAAAAAATTTTAACACCCCCCCAAAATTTGATGGTTTACGTTTCAAGGTACGTAGAATCCAAAAATCGAATAAAAATTTGGCCGTCCGTCCGCCGTACGCGGCACTTTTGCCACTTAGCATCGACCGATTTTGATGAAATTTGGTATGTAGGCTCCATTTGGGGTCTAGTTGTGCCACGAAGCTTTTGGTTGATGTAGGTCACTCCTAAGGGTTCCAAAATCAATTTTGAAATTTTGAAAACGCCCTAACTCAAAAAATTTCGATATAAAGGTATTGTTTTTCCTTCAATTTTGGATTCTATAGAATTTTTAGAATTTTTTGAGACCACCCGGAGCTCTATAGGACAAACCGTTCGCTCCCTACAAAAATTTGAGGGTTTGTATTGAAATATATATATATAAATCAAAACACGAGTGTGAATCGCAAAAGAGGCCTAATCTCCGTTAAAATTAGAGCTGACCGATATGCGATCGGTTGGTGATTTTTTTTGATTTTTTTTTTTTTGATTTTTTTTCCATATTGGATGGTAGGTGATTTTGTAGACGAGTGATCTATATAGAAAAATAATAAACCATTGTGTAATAATTTGCAGCGTTTTTAATTCAATACCGCATAGTGTTAGCACTCTTCCTGAAAAGAATTTTAATAAATTTGTGAATAGATTTTTACAAGAGTTGGCACCCTTCAGTTTTGATGAATTTTTCGCAGGAGTAAAATTGTTAAAGATCTAAGTTCCCATTGTTTTGTTTCTGTCTTTAAATTATACCTATGTCGTTTGAAGTTTAGATCAGCTAGGTATTTCAGACGAAATCTAATGTCCAGGCTTGGAGAATTGTCTTTTCAGTACCTATGTTTTTTCTTATTTTTTAAATGTAATTAACTTTGTTAATTATTTAGTTTTTATTATTTAGTAGGTATAAAATTTGTATGACCATTGTTGTAAACTTTTGTGTGGCGGCAAATAAAACGTTCTCTCTCTCTTTCTCAGATTTGTGGTAGATCAGGTTGAAAATTCACGGGAAGAATTCAAAGAAGACCATACAACTAAATAAAGTGTCAAAAATCGGGACTAGGGTCATCCAGAAAAACGCTGTTATCGCCTAGCTGTCGGGAAATGTATTTCCTTCATCTGGGCTCAAAAGCAGTTCTGTGGGGAGAGAGCACCCACCAACTCATATGAAATGATATTTTATTCTTCATACTGTAGGCACATAGTATAAGTCCATACAAATAATTAAAGCTTGTTACTCAACTTACTATCTAATTCTAACATGTAGGGCAAGGTATCAACAACAATTATAATTATCAAAAAAGTCAACAATAAAGAGCTCAACAATAAAGAGCTCGAACAGTGAAAAACGATACTCTCTATCCAGTTCTGATTCAGCGTGTACAAGTCAAAACTTTCAAAATAAATAGTATCAGGCTCTCAACAATAACAAAAACAATAGATTTAAAAGAAAATTTTAGGCGTATAAGTAGGCAACTGGCAACAATCAAAGTTTGGAAACAAAACCAAACTACTGATAACAACATCACTATATAATATATAATATTATTATGTCATTATTATTATAATTTATAGTGATGTTGTTATCAGTAGTTTGGTTTTGTCATAATATATTACATTATAATGTTAAAATTGTTTTAATCTACTGTTTTTGTTAATGTTGATGGTATTTATTTTGAAAGTTTTGACTTGTACACGCTGAATCAGAACCGGATAGAGAGTATGAGTTGGTGGGAGCTCTCTCCTCACAGAACTGCTTTTGAGCCCAGATGAAGGAAATACATTTCCCGACAGCTAGGCGATAACAGCGTTTTTCTGGATGACCCCAGTCCCGATATTTAACAATTTATTCATACCGTGGGTCGATACTCACAACATCTCATCAAACTGAACGGCCTGATTATGACTGTGGAAGTTTGCCCATAAAAATAAGCTAAACACGCTGCATTTTTATACACATTGGTTCATTATTTTGCTTCCGAGTCTACCAAGGTAGCGGAAGCTTTGTTTTCACTTTTCAAGGACGAAAAAAAAAAGTTCTCCAAAATCAAAATTTCCACTCGCGTTTTGCGTTTTAGACCTTTCTGAACAATTTTGGTTCCGTGTCTGTCTGTCTGGTTGAGTGTCCGTCTGTGATGAATTCCTTGTAACGCGCATAACTATACGAAGTTATTGTCCGATTTCAATGAAATTTTCAGGGATTGTGCGGGTTGGTGTGTAGACGGTCCCCTATGAAAATCATCATCCTCGGACTGATAGAAGCGACTGCGCATGCGCAAACGTGAATTCCTTGTAACGGCCATAACTTCTATATTTTCCATCTGATCTCGATGAAAATTTCAGGGATGTTACATATTAGTATTTAGATGGTCCCCTATGAAAATCATCACCTTCGGAATGATAGTAGCCCCTGCGCATGCGCAAACGTGAATTTCCTTTTAACGGCCATAACTTCCACATTTTCCACCCGATTTCGATGAAATTTTCAGGGATTATGTGGATTAGGTTGTAGTGAGTCCTCTATGAAAATCATTGTGCGGGTTGGTGTGTAGACGGTCCCCTATGAAAATCATTGTGCGGGTTGGTGTGTAGACGGTCCCCTATGAAAATCATCATCCTCGGACTGATAGAAGCGACTGCGCATGCGCAAACGTGAATTCCTTGTAACGGCCATAACTTCTATATTTTCCATCCGATCTCGATGAAAATTTCAGGGATGTTACATATTAGTATTTAGATGGTCCCCTATGAAAATCATCATCCTCGGACTGATAGAAGCGACTGCACATGCGCAAACGTGAATTACTTGTAACAGCCGTAACTTCAACTGTCCCCCAGGGGTCGCGGGTTCGAATCCCAGCCGAGGCTAAGTATTTTTTTGATCCAATCACATACATCTACTCACTTAATTTTTCATCCGAATTTGATAAAATTTTCTAGGATTGTCGAGATTAGCGTGTAGATGGTCCTCTATGAAGGTAGTGGAAGGTACTTTGAGATTACCTACTATGGATCTGATCGTATATATAATCGGGTTATGGATACGAGGAAGCTATGTGCCACACCCACTTGGCAGACGTTTTTTAATATAGATCACTCGTCTGCAAAGCCACCAAACATCCAACATGAAGAAAAACATCGATCGCATTTCGGTCAGCTAGAATTTGAGAGGAGATTGGAGATTAGGCCTCTTTTGCGATTCACACTCGTGTTTTTGATTTATCGTACGTCCAACCCTTAAATTCTCGTAGGGAAGGAACGGTTTGTCCTACAGGGCTCCGCGTGGACTCAAAAAATTCTATACTATCTTGAATTGATGGAAAAACAATACCTCTATATCATTTTTTGAGTTAGGGCGTTTTCAAAATTTCAAAATTCATTTTTCAACCTTTAGAAGTGACCTACATCAACCAAAATCTTCGAGGCACAACTAGACCCCAAATGGAGCCTAGCACCTAGGCACGGAGCTAATTGGGGAAAGTGCCGCGTATGCGTATGGACGGAATTTTTTTTTTTTGACTTTCGGTTTCTACGTACCTTGAAACGTAAACCAACAAATTTTGAGGGGGAGTTGAAAA
This sequence comes from Apolygus lucorum, assembly GCA_009739505.2. Taxonomy (NCBI): domain Eukaryota; kingdom Metazoa; phylum Arthropoda; class Insecta; order Hemiptera; family Miridae; genus Apolygus; species Apolygus lucorum. The sequence goes on from CM019171.2 coordinate 22,868,264, forward strand.
ATTTTTCTTCTTGGTCGATTCTAAAGGTTCATTATTGAAAATAATAAACCATAACAGGATTTTTCCATTCTCATAAAACTTTTTCTCCAAATGTTTCCTGGTTTCGAATTTTCCAGAACACTTTTTCGTTTTAGATGTTTGTGGGTTAAAGGTTGAAAATTTTCCGGAATTGCAGTCAAGTGAATTTGGGGTTTATCGTCATCAGATCAACACAATAATGAAGTCGAATAATTTTAATAGACGGAATATCAATATTGAATGGCCCAACCAAGATGGAGGTCTGTGGAGCGTTTTGTAGATCCCAGAAAATAACTACTATATTCCACGATTGGTAAATGCATCGCCATGTCGAGCCATATTTTTTTAGGTATTTATTATCAATAAAGCTCTAACTAGATTTCGACTAAGAGCCAGGACAACTAGCTCCATCACAGAATGAGTGAGGGGGGTAGGACCTCACCCTAATGGAGACAGGCCTCCCTCTCCTGCCCACATTAAGCACGGAATCTACACTGAAGTCAGTCAAAATTTCAGGATTCGATTCTAGAAGGTACTTTCAACTAAAAATGTCTCTTGTACATTTTGTTTTAACCCCTAGTTTTTCCAAGTTATTCAATTTTAAGAGTTTTGTTTTTGACCCTATGTTAATAAATTACCAAGTAAATTCAAATTTAAGGATATTGTTGAGAAGAGCGTCGAATTTCCAAGCTATCTAAGCAAAATCAAGATAACGGGAGTTATGGCAATTTTAATGGCGTAAACACGAAAAAAATGTAGAAAAAAGGGGTTAAAAAAATATTGTTAAGAAAATTTTATTTTGCAGCATGGTTGGTGGAGGGATGGAGGGAGAAAGGGGAAAATTATAGTTGTTCGTGGAGAACCTGGGAAGGTAGCGGAAGTCTACCAAGGTAGCGGAAGCAATGTTTTCACTTTTCAAGATTGAAAACGAAATTCCTCCAAAATCGAAATTTTCACTCGCGTCTTACGTTTCAGGCCTCCGGAGCAATCTTGGCTCCGTTTCTGTCTGTCTGTCATGAAATCCTTTTAACGGGCAAAACTATACAACGTTATTGTCCGATTTCGATGAAATTTCCAGGGATTATGTGGATTGGGGTGTAGATGGTCCCCTACGAAAATAATTGCCCCCGAATTGACAGTAGCCTTTGCGCTTGCAAATGTAAAATCCTTGTAACAGCCATAATTTCTACATTTTTCATCCAAATTCGATGAAATTTTCAGGAATTGTGCGGGTTGGAGTGTAGAGAGTAGTACAAGGTACTTAGAGATTGATGTTTTGAAATTAGCTACAATGCATCGGCTTAATGACACGAGAAAGCTATGTGCCACACCCGCTTGGTTATTTTTATCAAAAAATTTGATTGTTGGAAAACATTTTGCAGTTTTGACCATAATTGATTGTAGAAGGATATGAATGAACGTAGTTTAATTTGAATTTTTGTGTAAAATGCGATGAAGCACTGTCCACTTCTAATCCAACGAAATTAAGAGTGCCTCAAGGGAGTGTTCTTGCACTCTTTCTATGCCTTGTAACTTAAACCCACAAATCGGTTCTATCGCCTAGGAACTTAGTTCACTCAATTTTTGTTCAGATCCAAGTTAACTCTGTATCCGCAAACATCACGTTCATTCAGGACACACCCTCTCAATGTCTATCCTAAATGAACTCCCAATGTTATCTGTACCAATGACTGTACAAAATTTGTTGAATACTGCTTGACTCTCATCCTTTATACGCCTAAATTCTCCATCCATGAACATTTCGATGAGGTCAATAAAGCAATAATGTTCTTTTGGAGTTGACCTGGCGGTTGTTTTCAGAGGGAGATCAATACTCCACCACCGTTAATTCATTAAAAGGGAGTGGGACATTGGAAATATCGGTTTCAATAATACGTTATTGAATTTTTTTTAGTAATTTAATTAAGGATAAGTATTTCAATGTGGAGAGGTTCATTGCACCGTTAATTGGCAATTTTGAAGGGATTGAAAAACATTTTTTATTGAAAAACTTGAAATATTTCATCGATGATTAAAAACTCGATTTTCACATTAAGCGGAAGATTGTAATGTTGAAATACTGTTAACGGCTACGAAAATATAAGTCAGTACCAACGCCGATGAGTTTCGAAACAAGAACACTCGGAACTTCGTAACACAATGCTTGGAGGTGACCTGAAAAACAAATGCTCACCCTTTAGAGGTCGTACCGCAAAAAATAAAACTTTTCAAAGTCACCCCGACACAACAAGGTTAAGGGCTCACTCGGTCACAACAAATGGTCGGAGGTTCTAAACCAGGAAAAAGCTACTTCAGGAGAACTCTCGGGCGAAGGGGTACAAGAGCAGAGTCTTTTGATCGTAAATATAAAGAACCGTTTGCCATCCCCGGCACTGTGGACCCGCAACTCTAAAGACAATGGGCCTCGAAAAATAGGGGAAGACCACTCAAGTAGATTGGCACCCCAGCGGTTCCTACAAGTACAAATCATCTTGTAACTTCGGATGGGTGGAGTCCTCATCGTAAAAAGGGGAAATATCGTGGGTCTCTGAGGATGTACTTGAAGGAATACCGAAGGAACACGAGGGAAAAAAGTCTTAGACAGTCTGTACAGCAGACTATTACATTTTCGAACATTTCTTACAGAAGCGAACCAACGAAGAGAAATGAGAATATGAGGTTATTATATTGTAATGTCATACATCTCTATTCAGTAGTTCACCAATAAAGTGACGTGTAGGAAAACCCAGAGCAGGCATGAGTCATCACCAAAACAGGCGAGGTGAGGAAGGGAAAGAACACGTCATCTGACGTCACCTCTTTTCCACTCTCCCCTCACCATATAGCTAGAGAATAAAAGCCGCACTCAGGGGTCTTCCTACATCCATTCATACCTAGTCAATCCGACTTATCATTTCTTGTCTTCACCTTACCTACAGCCCAGTTCTGCAGAGGGAATGGTTTGCCCCATAAAGGAGCCGAACCTCTATCTCCCTTCAGGGACCTCTTCAGAACAACTAGGCTTCATTAGGTAAATGCTCTGCTTCCTACTGGTCGGTCTGGGTCCAGACGCCGAGGTTTGTGGATAGATATTTCAAGCACTTATCTGGACGGTAGGCCGCGAGGCGCCGCGGATGTAGTGCCAAAGCCTTAGGCTTAGGGATCAATCTCTCCATTGAGTAGGGTTCAGGCTAGTTTACAAATCAGCGCATCGAGAGGACCATCGCCCTCACTCGAATACACGCAAACACAACATCGGTCAAAAAAAGCTTCCGTCCGAAAACCTCTAGTAAACCATCAAGAAGCATCTCCTTCACGTATTATGTAGAATAAATTATTAATATTGTGAGTATTAATAATTTATTAATTTAATTAATTTATTCACATAAAAGTTACAAATTAAAAGTAGCTTAAAAGTAGCTAATGAATGATGAATACCTACAATATTAATGATTCAACAGTACCTACTTTTCGCCTTAGGTAGTAGTTAGTTAAAGCTCAAGTACCTCAGCAAACGTAAGGAAAATCGAACAATTAGGTGATGAGATATTACTCTGCCGAGTGAGTAAGGCTACTCTTTCATCACATAATTGTTCGGTTGCCTTATTTTTGGTTTGGTACTGGTCGTTCTGACGACCTCCAATCAGGTCACCCACTCAATCATGTTGTGAATGACGAGAAAGCTATGTGCTACACTAGCACATAGGTAGACTCTCTTTACCCAATTGTTCGATTTTCCTCATATTCTCATATATCACATTCCTCATATATCTCAGAGCGTCGTTGGAAATCTACAGGAATCACCTAGATTTCAGTTCTCGCCTGACCAGTTCCTGACTAAAGCTTTCCTCTTTTTGCTTAGAAAAATCTCATCAGGACGTCATATCGAGGCATTCGAGGTCACTCAATTGGCTGAAAACGGCCAGCAGTTAGCTAGGTAAACGTGGGAAGGCAATAGCCATTTTTTTTAGCACCGTGTAATTTTCCATGAATCAGAGAAAAATTGAAAGAAATCGGTTTCTTCCTGCGTCAGAATTTGTCATTAGATGAATGTTGTCTTTCTGGAACGGTATTGATGGTAATAATTAAATAAAAGTTCTGCAACCAAATGAATGAATAACACACACACCGAAATACCCAGAAATACTGTTTACTTCGAAATACTTGCAAACTTTTTTCCGAATGAGATAGAAGGTTCCTAGTGAATGAACAGACGTTAAAGTCTTTGTAAGGTCGTACAAGAAAGCTGAGTGGGCATTAGTATTTAATTGGGTTGGAGAACACTCTGAAAAAACTTTCCAAGGGCACTTGACTTCTGAATGAAGAGAGGTGAGAGGTCCTTGGAGAAGAGGAAATCCCGAAACAAACACTTTATTTGAAAAACGCAAAAACCTTGAGTTCAGTTCTTTTTGTGAGTTTCCGCTCTCCCATAATTGGTTCGTATCTTTGCATTCAAATTTATTTTTCAAAGAGTGCGGGGTTCAAAGGAACTGCATATACACAGAATATTCATTCATGTTCGTTCAGGGAGCCGAAATGACCATTCAAATAATTCTTGATGTTTTGAGTAGAAAACGATTAAAAATTGGTCTATTTTATCTATCTTGAAAGTAAGTAGAAGAAGAGCAGTTAAATATAGGTATGAAACTTTACAGGTAACCCGAGGGGATTCTCTCATTACCGACTTCTAAAAAAAATATGGAGGAGAGACTTTTGTGTGCCTTGAGAGAACTTAATTTATATTTTTGTGTCCTGCCTTATTTGGCCTGAAGCAGTGTATACAATTTCAACGACCACATTTAATTACATTAAAAAAGAGGTAAATTCACTTGAGACACTTGGATCAGTCGTAGCATTCTGTAGAATTCTTAACACTCGGTTCAACTGAGGTCAAACTGAATTTTTATCACAGATCCACAAGAGGAAGAGAGGCGATGTACTACTACAGTACTAAGTACTAAACAGACGGTTGTCGTCAAGATTTGTACAGGATGCTACTACTTGGATCGCACAGTAGTAGATTAAAATGGGGGGTTTGAGCACAGATGGATATTAGCTATATGGATAATAGCGGTTTAAAGGGTTGAGAGGAGTCTGTTGATTTTTCTTTCTCGGGCGAGTTCATTGCAACCCGAGACACAATGCAGCGTTGTCTTACGCCTAGATAATAATCATCCTTGGGGAGAGATAACTACGGAACGTTCAGCACGAAATTCCCCCCACATATCAGCGTTCTTTATTATGACGCGAAAAAATAGGTAACAGGTATTAGTAATATCTGTAGTAATAGGTACTGTAGGTGTAGTAAAGTTCCTATAGTAATAGGTGTTGAAGAACTTCTATTTAATTATTTTACGTTTTGGTTCCATGTCTGTCTGTAATGAAATTCTTTTAACGGCATAAGTATACGAAGTTATTGTCCAATTTCGATGAAATGTTCAGGGATCATGCAGATATTGAAGAATTGTTTCTACACAGCAAAACAAAAGCCAGTCAATTATTAATTTTTTTTGTTGATCGATATAATATATGGATGGAAATTCTTGGGACAGATGTAAATGTTCTGGTTTCTGTAAATGTTACTGTGCAAGGTTTATATTATAAACCTTGCACAGTAACATTTACAGAAACCAGAACATTTACATCTGTCCCAAGAATTTCCATCGACGTGTGTTCTTGGTTGAATGAAGCACTCGAGTTCACAACAATATCTCGGTGTGTAAGTGGGATCCAACACATGTCTTATATATGGACAGCTAGGAATCCAGCGTTCATCATCCGCAAAAGGATCGTCTATTGGGTTCCAACTGTGGAGTTTCAAGTAGCAAAATGGGCAGACGACCAGATTTCGTTCATTTAGATGTTTGTTAATGTAAGCCTGCCTAAGATATATGAATCCAGCTTCTGCCATCTTCATTATTGACTTGGTATTGAAAGGTGAGTTCTCGAAGGTCTCCATTCAAACTTGTATCGAATTGAAAATCGTTTCTGGAATTTCCATTTTCTGGCTTGTTGCTTCTATTCTAGTAGGATTTTCTCGAGTTATAGCCTGCAGTTCTGCCTTTGGAGTAATGGTTGCTTGGTCGCAACTCACAGTGGTCTCTTAATTTCAGTAAGATTTGGTTATCAAAGATTTATGAAATTTTTTCGCTGTTGGGAGGAGTGTAATGTTCATGATTGCTTTCCCACAAAGGAAAGGAGAACAGCAAATAGTTTTGATGCAGTTGCACAACTTTCAATCTCGAACCTCACTCATACATTCTGGGTTAAGCGGAGAGCTCCAAAAATCTGCAAGAGCTTTACACTATGGGCTCAAGAGACACAGTGGATTGCCAAAAACGCTCAACCATTCATTTATACTCTCACATATGAGAGTGTTTTCAAATTACCCCGTCCACTTCATGTCCCTCAGAGAATATATGCCTCCAATACGCCATCTCAGTCTCTGGAGGTTTATCTGACTCAACGCTGGGCTGATGGTACATATGTTTATACCGATGGTTCGATCATGGAAGGCCGCGTGGGGTGTGCGTTCTATGACTCCACAAATAGCTACGCACGAAGTTATAGACTCTGGAATTACGCTACCATATACTCAGCAGAAGCCATAGCTATCATGGAAGCTCTCCAATATGCTCTTGACATCAGGGAAAACTGCCATACCCTTGTAATTTTGTCTGACTCGCAGAGTGTCATGAGCAAACTGAAATACATTGATCCCTCTACACCCCTTTCATTCATTGAAGCGACCATAGTCAGCAGGATATCTCAGCTACGGCAAATGAACACCCCAGTACACCTGATTTGGATCCGTAGCCACAAAGGCCTAAGGGGGAACGATGTGGCAGGCTAAACTGGCGACCGGGTCTCCACAGCGTTTGACTCTACCAGAGAAATATAATTAAAAAGATCTTTACCGAAAGTTTAGTGCAAATGTTATTAAAAAATGGCGACAACAACACTCTCAATACCCTGCTGGCCATAAATACAAGACCCTTTTTCCCTCTCCATCCAAACATAAGTGGTTCAGTCTTATTAGTGACTCCCATTCCAAAAGTTTTTACAAAACCGTTACCAGACTGAGGAGTGGACACGGTTTATGTAACAAATATTTGAATAAAATTATGCCAGAGCGATTCAGTGCGACTTGTCCAAGATGTCCAGAGGGCGAGAGTCTCGAGCACATCATTTTAAATTGTCCAGCCCTGAACACGAGCCGAGACACCCTTCTCCGAAGGATCACATCATCCAGCAACACAGTTCTGCACCCGTTTAACTTGGATACACTGACGTCAAGCGGGGAAGTTTTCGTCTACAAGGGCATTTCGATTTTCTCTGCCAAAACGACATTACCATTTAATTCATTTTAACAACAGTGTTATTTAACGAGTCTTTTTGTTTTTTTCTAATTTTCTAAATTTGTATTATTGATTTTGATTTATAGTAATGTTTGATTTATGAAATACCCTAGGGCGGAATGTATTTCATTATACAATGCCAATAAAAACAAAAAAAGCAAATATGTAGATCGACCTCAACAAACACACTACGTCTACTTACTGGGAATGGGGTCAGCTGGAATTCATCTCCATCTTTGCCGAGCTTTCGGTAAATTTTTTACCTTCTTCAGGGCTCGAAGGACGTTTTACTCATTGAGCATAACGAGCGTCAACACGAAATGAGATGGTGGAGACGCCATCATAATTATTGAAGACCAAATTTCATGGTATTATGAAGAAATTAATTGAATTAAACGCCAGTTTTCAAGGAAATTGGTATACAGAACAATTAGACACATATAAAGATGAACCACAGCTAGGAGAGAATAATCACTTACATAACCAAAGCTATAGCTGCTTAGCTATAATATCTAAGCTACATAGATAATAACTTATTATTCAAATTATTAAAACTTAGATAATAACTTATCTAAGTTATTTAGAATCTAAGTTTGAAGAAGGTAATAAATTAACCGAAAGCTCGGCAAAGAAGGAGTTGAATTCCAGTTGACCCCATCCTCAATCAGTTAACGAAGGAAAGGGGAATATTGCAATTTTAACCCAAATCGGGTTCCAATCCGGTTCATCCACAATGCATGAATATTTTTGGACATCTAGAGACAAATTTATACAGTTCACATGAGGGCAAAGCGTAATTGTTGCAACAATAGACAAAAACTGAGGCATGGCGCCATCTTTTTCCTTCGTTCATGTCAACTTAACAGGTTTCAATATTTAACGCGGAAGCAGCTTCTAAAGCCAACTGATAGGTTGAACCATTGACCCGATACCGTTCTATAATAAGGTCATCAAAATTGTATGAAAACGTTGTAATACCTACCCGTTGTGTCCCGTCATCGTGGGACGGTGGTGCTCGGGTAATACGTAATGCAGGGTAGACCGATGGCTGAGCTCCTCTGGGGTCATTAATTATGGAATTCAGAAAGGGTATCGGCGGACGGTATGGAGGGTTGAGGAGATTAATAATTGAAAATACTTGCCGGGATATTGCATTTCATAATTACCCACTTTTAGACGTAGGTGGGTCACCAGTGTTAAGCAACAAGGCATCACGAGCTATTATAGTATCTAATGAGAATGAGCATTGAGGAAACCTAATTACTTATTTCATGAGTGGAAATCGAAGCTGTAAGTTGAAATACATTTATGTCGGTGGATCATATCAGTGGAACATCACTCACAGAAACCAAAATATACGGTAGTGCACACCGGAGAAGATCTCGTTTTGATCCAATTTACCTGATGGAATTTGAATTCTTGTTTAACTCAGTCATCTTCCTAGTCGTGTATTGCTTTGCCAGAATATCGAAATTTATATTCAAAGGGAGTAAAGCGCCGGGAGATAAATACGTTACAAACGGTAATAGTTCTCTACACACAGACATACGGACAGACGCGGAACCAAAATTGTGCGAGAAGTCCTAAAACGTAAAAACGCTGCAAATAATTGCACAAAGGTTTATTATTTTTCTATATAGATCACTCGTCTGTAAAGAACACGGCTTTGCCATTGTTATCACCAACCAACATGAAGAAAAACATCGATCGCATTTCGGTCAGCTAACATTTGAACGGAGATTAGGCCTCTTTTGCGATTCACACTCGTGTTGCTGATTTAACGTACGTCCAAACTACAAATTCTCGTAGAGAGCGAACGGTTTGTCCTACAGAGCTCCGCGTGGTCTCAAAAAATTCTAAAAATTCTATAGAATCTTAAATTGAAGGAAAAAATACCTTTATATCAAAATTTTTTGAGTTAGGGCGTTTTCAAAATTTCAAAATTCATTTTGGAACCCTTAGAAGTGACCTTCATCAACCAAAATCTTCGGGGCACAACTAGACCCAAAATGGAGCCTACATACCAAATTTCATCAAAATCAGTCAATGCTAAGTGGGGAAAGTGCCGCGTACTACGGAAGGCGGACGGACGGCCAAATTTTTATTCGATTTTTGGATTCTACGTACATTGAAACGTAAACCAACAAATTTTGAGCGGTGTTAAAAATCTTTGTTTCTTGGTCGATTCCAAAGGTTTATTATTGAAAATAATAAACCAAAAGCGAGTAGAAATTTTGATTTTGGAGAAAATTTTTTTCAACCTTGAAAAGTGAAAACCGTTACCTTGGTAGACTCGGAAGCAAAACTTGTTCTGGTTCTGCGGTGAAACAGCACAGGGAAGTGACTGAGAGAAGTATTACAAGCTTGAGAGTCTATTGGGATGAAGAATGTAATGTAATTTTTCCAATACTGTGACCAACATTTCCAATACTGTAAATATTACTCCTCATTTCCATTAGAAGGCCCACCAAGGGAGTCATTTTAAAGTAATTTTGAGTTGTTCACCTATAGGAAGATCGTTTTATTATTTTTTCTTTCTATTCAAACTTGGCTGTGTTTACTTTTTGGCTTTGAGAGTGATAATGTTTTGCCTTTTCCCCGATATTTGAATTTTTCCCTAGTTCACTTCTTTTTACTTGCTACTGTAATAAAGGACTAAAATCTAATTCAGTAATTGGGAATAAGACTGAATTGAGAATGTTTGTGATGGTAAGTGATAGCATTCTGAAGAAGGGACCTAGGGTAAAACCCCCAATTATTGACACATCTAAACTAGATTTTCAGTTTCTGGCTTCTTATGTTTGAGTTACCTTACGGATTTTCTGTTTCTATTTTTTTCTGTATAGTTCAGGCTTTGCTGATTAACTTCTGCTAGTCAAATTGATGAAACTAGTCGGTTGTCCGACGTTTTTCGCCTAACGTTGGAAGCAATTTTTCCTCCCGGTTATTGACACTCATATGTGAGTTATTGACAGGGCAAAACGTCAATAATTATTATTGACACTACATTATCAACGACAAAATCTTTTGTATTTTGGCATTATGACCCTCTACCAGAGTTGTTAAAATAGGAATTCCAATTCCCATTACCCATTCCCATTACTTTCGGAACAAAGTAATGGCCATTCCCATTACCCATTCCTGTAATGGGAATGGAATTTTCAATTACTTTTTCCAATTCCTTGTAATGGTAATGGTTTTTTCAATTCCCCATTACTCGTAGTTGGAAAAGTAATGGGTCCTTCCAATTACCCATTACAGGAAGAGTAATAGTCCAGTCAAATTAGCCAAAAAAAGGGGGGGGGGGGTTTGCATTAATTCCGGACAAAGCGAAACTTTTATGGGTGACTTGTGGGTGCCTATGGAACATGTTTTTAGTATATTCTACTAGATTCTCCTTGTGCTAACTTTTTGGTGCCCGAAAAACCGCGATTTTTCGGCACTTGTTTCAGTTTTTTGCCTATAACTCGTACACGATGCATCCTACGGAAAATTTTACTCTTTCCTTTATTAAACAAGATGAATTTCTGCGTCGAATGACCACCTGAAACGTTAAGATCGGTTCAGCCGTTTGGCCGAAATCGATCGTTGAAGTTTGGCGATTTTTCCCAAATTGGTTGAAAAAATGGGTTACGCTCAAGTTTCAAGGCCTGTACATCAAAAACGGCGTATCCAACCAAAAAATGTCACATACTCAAAGTTGTAGAGAATCAAATTTTGTGTAAGAAAAGCATCCCCCCTTCCTCCCCCCTCCCACCCGCCCCTACCAAATGATAGAATAACGAAACAACTTCTGAGTAAACGAAATTATGAGTATTGAAAACGGTGTTGCAATCAAAAAATGTCATATAATCAAAGTGAAACGTCTGTTGTTCAACTTACTAAGGCACTGAGGTACTTGTAATACTAGAAAAGGCGAAAGAAAAAACATTCTCCTGGTCCTAACTTTTTGGTGCCCAAAAAACCGCGATTTTTCAGCACTTGATTCAGTTTTTCGCCTATAACTCGTACACGATGCATCCTACGGAAAATGTTACTCAATCCTTTATTAAACAGGATGAATTTCTGCGTCGAATGACCACCTGAAACGTTAAGATCGGTTCAGCCGTTTGGCCGAAATCGATCGTTGAATTTTGCCGCTTTTTCCCAAATTGGTTGAAAAATGGGTTACGCTCAAGTTTCAAGGCCTGTACATCAAAAACGGCGTATCCAACCAAAAAATGTCACATAATCAAAGTTGTAGAGAATCAAATTTTGTGTAAGAAAAGCATCCCCTCTTCCTCCCCCCCCTCCCACCCGCCTCTACCAAATGATAGAATAACAAAACAACTTCTGAGTAAACGAAATTATGAGTATTGAAAACGGTGTTGCAATCAAAAAATGTCATATAATCAAAGTGAAACGTCTGTTGTTCGACCTAAGGCACTGAAGTACTTATAATAATAGAAAAGGCAAAAGAAAAAACATCTCCTAGATTCTCCTTTTGCTCACTTTTTGGTGCCCGAAAAACCACGATTTTTCGGCACTTGTTCCAGTTTTTCGCCTATAACTCGTACACGATGCATCCTACGGAAAATTTTACTCAATCCTTTATTAAACAGGATGAATTTCTGCGTCGACTGACCACCTTCATTTTTTAGATCGGTTCAGCCGTTTGGCCGAAATCGATCGTTGAAGTTTGGCGATGTTTCCCAAATTGGTTGATCGCCAAAACTTCAACGATCGATTTCGGCCAAACGGCTGAACCGATCTAAAAAATGAAGGTAGTCAGTCGACGCAGAAATTCATCCTGTTTAATAAAGGATTGAGTAAAATTTTCCGTAGGATGCATCGTGTACGAGTTATAGGCGAAAAACTGGAACAAGTGCCGAAAGATCGTGGTTTTTCGGGCACCAAAAAGTGAGCAAAAGGAGAATCTAGGAGATGTTTTTTCTTTTGCCTTTTCTATTATTATAAGTACTTCAGTGCCTTAGGTCGAACAACAGACGTTTCACTTTGATTATATGACATTTTTTGATTGCAACACCGTTTTCAATACTCATAATTTCGTTTACTCAGAAGTTGTTTCGTTATTCTATCATTTGGTAGGGGCGGGTGGGAGGGGGGGAGGAAGAGGGGATGCTTTTCTTACACAAAATTTGATTCTCTACAACTTTGATTATGTGACATTTTTTGGTTGGATACGCCGTTTTTGATGTACAGGCCTTGAAACTTGAGCGTAACGCATTTTTCAACCAATTTGGGAAAAAGCGGCAAAATTCAACGATCGATTTCGGCCAAACGGCTGAACCGATCTTAACGTTTCAGGTGGTCATTCGACGCAGAAATTCATCCTGTTTAATAAAGGATTGAGTAACATTTTCCGTAGGATGCATCGTGTACGAGTTATAGGCGAAAAACTGAATCAAGTGCCGAAAAATCGCGGTTTTTCGGGCACCAAAAAGTTAGGACCAGGAGAATGGTTTTTCTTTCGCCTTTTCTAGTATTACAAGTACCTCAGTGCCTTAGTAAGTTGAACAACAGACGTTTCACTTTGATTATATGACATTTTTTGATTGCAACACCGTTTTCAATACTCATAATTTCGTTTACTCAGAAGTTGTTTCGTTATTCTATCATTTGGTAGGGGCGGGTGGGAGGGGGGAGGAAGGGGGGATGCTTTTCTTACACAAAATTTGATTCTCTACAACTTTGAGTATGTGACATTTTTTGGTTGGATACGCCGTTTTTGATGTACAGGCCTTGAAACTTGAGCGTAACCCATTTTTTCAACCAATTTGGGAAAAATCGCCAAACTTCAACGATCGATTTCGGCCAAACGGCTGAACCGATCTTAACGTTTCAGGTGGTCATTCGACGCAGAAATTCATCCTGTTTAATAAAGGATTGAGTAACATTTTCCGTAGGATGCATCGTGTACGAGTTATAGGCGAAAAACTGAATCAAGTGCTGAAAAATCGCGGTTTTTTGGGCACCAAAAAGTTAGGACCAGGAGAATGTTTTTTCTTTCGCCTTTTCTAGTATTACAAGTACCTCAGTGCCTTAGTAAGTTGAACAACAGACGTTTCACTTTGATTATATGACATTTTTTGATTGCAACACCGTTTTCAATACTCATAATTTCGTTTACTCAGAAGTTGTTTCGTTATTCTATCATTTGGTAGGGGCGGGTGGGAGGGGGGAGGAAGGGGGGATGCTTTTCTTACACAAAATTTGATTCTCTACAACTTTGAGTATGTGACATTTTTTGGTTGGATACGCCGTTTTTGATGTACAGGCCTTGAAACTTGAGCGTAACCCATTTTTTCAACCAATTTGGGAAAAATCGCCAAACTTCAACGATCGATTTCGGCCAAACGGCTGAACCGATCTTAACGTTTCAGGTGGTCATTCGACGCAGAAATTCATCTTGTTTAATAAAGGAAAGAGTAAAATTTTCCGTAGGATGCATCGTGTACGAGTTATAGGCAAAAAACTGAAACAAGTGCCGAAAAATCGCGGTTTTTCGGGCACCAAAAAGTTAGCACAAGGAGAATCTAGTAGAATATACTAAAAACATGTTCCATAGGCACCCACAAGTCACCCATAAAAGTTTCGCTTTGTCCGGAATTAATGCAAACCCTAACTGCTAATTTGACTGGACTATAATGGGTAATGGGAAAACCAATTCCCCATTACCACCATTCAATCAGTAAGTTGACCACCCTCCAATTCATAGGGGACCACCCTCCAATTCATAGGGGGCCATCCCACCATCCATTTCGTTGGGGACCACCCTACAATTCATAGGGGGCCATCCCACCATCCATTTCGTTGGGGACCATCCTCCAATTCATAGGGGACCACCCTCCAATTCATAGGGGACTACCCTTCAATTCATAAGGGACCATCCCACCATCCTAATCGTTGGAGACCACCCTCCAATTCATAGGGGACCACCCTCCAATTCATAGGGGGCCATCCCACCATCCATTTCGTTGGGGACCATCCTCCAATTCATAGGGGACCACCCTCCAATTCATAGGGGACTACCCTTCAATTCATAAGGGACCATCCCACCATCCTAATCGTTGGAGACCACCCTCCAATTCATAGGGGACCATCCTCCAATTCATAGGGGACCACCCTCCAATTCAAAGGGGACTACCCTCCCAATTCATAAGGGACCACCCTCCAATTCATAGGGGACTACCCTTCCAATTCATAAGGGACCATCCCACCATCCTAATCGTTGGGGACCACCCTGCAATTCATAGGGGACCACCCTGCAATTCATAGGGGACAACCCTCCAATTCATAGGGGGCCATCCCACCATCCATTTCGTTGGGGACCATCCTCCAATTCATAGGGGACCACCCTCCAATTCATAGGGGACCACCCTCCAATTCATAGGGGACTACCCTCCCAATTCATAAGGGACCATCCCACCATCCTAATCGTTGGAGACCACCCTCCAATTCATAGGGGACCACCCTCCAATTCATAGGGGACCACCCTCAAATTCATGGGGGGCCATCCCACCATCCATTTCGTCTGGGACCATCCTCCAATTCATAGGGGACCACCCTCCAATTCATAGGGGACCACCCTCCAATTCATAAGGGGCCATCCCACCATCCATTTCGTTGGGGACCATCCTCCAATTCATAGGGGACCACCCTAAAATTCATAGGGGACCACCCTCCAATTCATAGGGGACCACCCTCCAATTCATAGGGGGCCATCCCTCCATCCAATTTGTTGGGGACCATCCTCCAATTCATAGGAGACCACCCTCCAGCACATAGGGGACCACCCCCCAATTCATAGGGGACTACCCTCCATTTCATAGGGGGCCATCCCACCATCCATTTCGTTGGGGACCATCCTCCAATTCATAGGGGACCACCCTCCAATTCATAGGGGACCACCCTCCAATTCATAGGGGACTACCCTCCCAATTCATAAGGGACCATCCCACCATCCTAATCGTTGGAGACCACCCTCCAATTCATAGGGGACCACCCTCCAATTCATAGGGGACCACCCTCAAATTCATGGGGGGCCATCCCACCATCCATTTCGTCTGGGACCATCCTCCAATTCATAGGGGACCACCCTCCAATTCATAGGGGACCACCCTCCAATTCATAAGGGGCCATCCCACCATCCATTTCGTTGGGGACCATCCTCCAATTCATAGGGGACCACCCTAAAATTCATAGGGGACCACCCTCCAATTCATAGGGGACCACCCTCCAATTCATAGGGGGCCATCCCTCCATCCAATTTGTTGGGGACCATCCTCCAATTCATAGGAGACCACCCTCCAGCACATAGGGGACCACCCCCCAATTCATAGGGGACTACCCTCCATTTCATAGGGGGCCATCCCACCATCCATTTCGTTAGGGACCATCCTCCAATTAATAGGGGACCACCCTCAAATTCCTAGGGGACCACCCTCGAATTCATAGGGGACCACCCTCCAATTCATAGGGGACCACCCTCCAATTCATAGGGGACCACCCTCCAATTCATAGGGGGCCATCCCTCCATTCATTTCGTTGGGGACCATCCTCCAATTCATGGGGAACCACCCTCAAATTCATAGGGGACCATCCCACCATCCTTTTCGTCTGGGACCATCCTCCAATTCATAGGGGACCACCCTCCAGTACATAGGGGACCACCCTCCAATTCATAGGGGACCACCCTCAAATTCGTAGGGGACCACCCCCCAATTCATAGGGGACCACCCTCCAATTCATAGGGGGCCATCCCTCCATCCATTTCGTTGGGGACCATGCTGCAATTCATAGGGGACCGTTCCCAAATTCTTTGCAAGCAACAATTCATTGCAGGATGGTCCCCAACGAAATGCATGATGGGATGGTCCCCTATGAATTGGGAGGGTAGTCCCCAAGGAATTTGGGAATGGTCCCCTATGAATTATGGGATGGTCCACAACGATTAGAATGGTGGGATGGTCCCTTATGATTTGGGAGGGTAGTCCCCAAGGAATTTGGGAATGGTCCCCTTTGAATTGTAGGATGGTCCCTGACGATTAGGATGGTGGGATGGTCCCCTATGAATTGGGAGGGAGGTCCCCAAGGAATTTGGGAATGGTCCCCTATAAATTGGAAGATGGTCCCCGAAGAATTGGATGGTGGGATGGTCCCTTATGAATTGAGAGGGTAGTCCCCAAGGAATTTGGGAATGGTCCCCTATGAATTGCAGGATGGTCTCCAACGATTAGGATGGTGGGATGGTCCCTCATGAATTGGGAGGGTAGTCCCCTATGAATTTGAGGGTGGTCCCCTATGAATTGCAGGATGGTCCATAACGATTAGGATGGTGGGATGGTCCCCTATGAATTGCAGGATGGTCCATTACGATTAGGATGGTGGGATGGTCCCCTATGAATTGGGAGGGAGGTCCCCAAGGAATTTGGGAATGGTCCCCTATAAATTGGAAGATGGTCCCCGAAGAATTGGATGGTGGGATGGTCCCGTATGAATTGGGAGGGTAGTCCCCAAGGAATTTGGGAATGGTCCCCTATAAATTGCAGGATGGTCTCCAACGATTAGGATGGTGGGATGGTCCCTTATGAATTGGGAGGGTAGTCCCCTATGAATTTGAGGGTGGTCCCCTATGAATTGGAGGATGGTCCCCAACGAACTGATGGAGGGATGGCCCCCTATGACTTGGGAGGGAGGTCCCCAAGGAATTTGGGAATGGTCCCCTATGAATTGCAGGATGGTCCATAACGATTAGGATGGTGGGATGGTCCCTTATGAATTGGTAGGGTAGTCCCCTTTGAATTGGAGGGTGGTCCCCTATGAATTGCAGGATGGTCCCCAACGATTAGGATGGTGGGATGGTCCCTTATGAATTAGGAGGGTAGTCCCCTATGAATTTGAGGGTGGTCCCCTATGAATTGGAGGATGGTCCCCAACGAAATGGATAGAGGGATGGCCCCCTATGAATTGGAGGGTGGTCCCCTATGAATTGGAGGGTGGTCCCCTATGAATTGGAGGATGGCCCCCTATGAATTGGAGGGTGGTCCCCTATGAATTGGAGGATGGTCCCCAACGAACTGATGGAGGGATGGCCCCCTATGACTTGGGTGGGAGGTCCCCAAGGAATTTGGGAATGGTCCCCTATGAATTGCAGGATGGTCCATAACGATTAGGATGGTGGGATGGTCCCTTATGAATTGGTAGGGTAGTCCCCTTTGAATTGGAGGGTGGTCCCCTATGAATTGGAGGATGGTCCCCTATGAATTGGAGGGTGGTCACTTACTGATTGAATGGTGGTAATGGGGAATTGGTTTTCCCATTACCCATTACTCTTCCTGTAATGGGTAATTGGAAGGACCCATTACTTTTCCAACTACGAGTAATGGGGAATTGAAAAAACCATTACCATTACAAGGAATTGGAAAAAGTAATTGAAAATTCCATTCCCATTACAGGAATGGGTAATGGGAATGGCCATTACTTTGGATTAAGGTGTCTCTCAATCCCCCAGTTATTGGTTTCATGTGTACATAATCATAATCACTTCACTCATTTCATTGCTTATAAGAAAAGTAATTTTGAAAAGTAATCATTACTCAAAGTAATCATTACTTTACAACTCTGCCCTCTACACTCTACCAGTCTTTCAATTTCAATGTCACACTTGTCCAATGAAGCTCTCAAGAAGTGACAATCTGAGGAGCACTCCCCCCCCCCCAGCAGGCAGGTGACTTCTAAGGGTCAAAAAATGAATTTTGAAACCCCGTAACTCAAAAAATGTTGATATAAAGGTACCTTTTTTCCTTAAATTTAAGATTCTATGGAATTTTTAGAATTTTTTGAGACCACGTGGAGCTCTGTAGGACAAACCGTTCGCTCCCTACGAGAATTTAAGGGTTGGACGTACGATAAATCAGAAACACGAGTGTGAATCGCAAAAGAGGCCTAATCTCCGTTCAAATTTTAGTTGACCGAAATGCGATCGATGTTTTTCTTCATGTTGGATGGTTCATGTTGGAGTGATCAATATAGAAAAATAATAAACCATTGTGTAATAATTTGCAGCGTTTTACAAGAACGTTACATGTGGAATCTGATAGTTCCCGGCTGCAGTTGCTACTGGCACACCTCTTTTGACTTCCTCAATTGCTCCCAACATCTTTTCTTCATGCTGCCTCCTTGGCTTGGGACCGTCGCGATTCTTTCGTCGTTTATTTTTGTCGTGTTTTCTACAGTTTTACAAAGTTCTGAAGAACCCTGAGTACGAAAAATCACTAGACCCTTCCTCAATTTCCCCAAACGCCCAAGAGAGATGGAATCCATCCCTGGTATCTGCAGCTGAAGTACTTTCAATAACTGGAAATTGAAGATGTCTATAACTGAAAACGATAGTAGTTTAGATATTGACACCCAATCAAACTAATTATTGACACCCCCTGTCGAAAATTGGATTCGTGCCTTTTCTCACAAAAATATGATTGCAGTCTTGTTACAAATGAAAAATCTGACCTAACGAGCAATAAAAGAAAACCGTCGTCACAAACCCAGTTATTGACACCAGTGTCTATATCTGAAGAACGAACGGTTTTCAGATCCAGTTATTGACACCCCGCCGAAAAGTTGTTATTATTTCAAAATGAGGTTCAAAAACATAGTTTATAACCACAATAGTTATGGAAGAAATGTTTAAAATGAGATTGGGCTCTAAAACCGAAAAGAAATGAAGCAGCAGCCTGTAGGAATCAGTCACCTCCTTACCGTTTGAAGTAACGAAGGAGTGGCCAGCTGACTATGGCTATTTACTTCCGTTTCTTTGCCGATTACCATACCGTGGCGTTCTTGATTTTGGTGGGAAACGGTTGCTAATGACCTCACCTGAGAGATGGCACCAAGTTTGAATCTCTATCTAGCGCTGTTCGCTTATTATTTTGAATTGAAAGGCGAAGTGTCAATAACTGGGTGCGTGTCGATAATTGGGGTATTTACCCTACCTGTTTTTTTTTTTTTCTTCAATGGGATACTGTTTTCTGATGAGAGAGGTGGAAGCTATTTATTTCATTATTTTGCTATAAGAATGAAGTCCGAACGTGTTATTTAGGTACCTACCAACCTGCTTAGAAAACAGCAGACACCTACCTAGTCTGAGAAATAGATAGATACCTCCAAGTTTTTTTAAACCAATTTTCCTATAATTTGACACTCGAATGTTTGTTCATTTGTATTTTTCAATACAGAATGAGTTGCTCACATTGTTTATAAATGTTATCCGCCTAAATCCATAACCATTCAAAGAAAAAAGGAGGTTTCCTACGTGGGAGTAAAAATTAATCAATGTTTCTATTGAAAGCCTTGAGAGGCATGTTTCCATTCTAGGGTTAAGGGTTTGATTAATCGGTGAATCGACATATTCAGATGAAATAATCGTTGATTTCATTAATCGAATAATCGTTGGTCGATGCCCATCCATAATAATTATACATTGTAGATTCCCCACCAATGTCATGTACTTCTCCGTATTCATCATCAAGTAGATGTCCATCTGTGACGGGCGAGAAGTCGAAAGCCGAGTGTGACCAGCATATCAAGAACAAGGTTTGACAATCACAGCTAACGACTGGCCTGGAGTGGGGAAGCATTCTCCGAAAGGGTTTCCAACTGTTTAGCGGGAGAGAGACGAACTCGGCTCCATTTCCTTTGCCACACCCCTCAGTGAATACAGATCGCGAGTGTTTTCCACCCGGTCCGAGCTCTAACCGAGCCTTAACCGAGCAATCTGCTCCCCCAAACCCCGGGTTTCCTTTACTTCTAACCCTAAGAACGATAACTCAACTGCAAACACTGACCTCCTGCCCTTGGTTCTCCTCGGCCCTACAAGACTACCATTTGTTGTTAAGTAGCCCAGAGGCCGGTGCGAAGGGTGAGTTTCCGCCGCAGTTGCTCTCAACTTGTCTAACTCGATAGCAACGCAGTGACGGCAAACGGGGTAACTACTACCTAAAACCGACCAACTTTCCAGCCAGAGGATTTGTATGCAACCACGGTTCAAAGTAACAAAATGAAATTAACGGTAAATAATTGAGAGAAAAGGAAGGATCTCGTTTTTGAGAATTACCGTCTGATAAAGGGCTGACGGCTGAGTTGATTCGTTCAAAGCTAATGACATTTTCTCAGTCGTTGGACCGAAAGGAAGAAGCGGAGTAATTCGAAAAAGAACGAAAATAAAATCAGTGTCGATTACTTCACCAAAAAACCTTTTTTCCTTTATCTTCTTTACTGATATTTGAAATATCCATGTTTAGAAATCCAAGTACAGTCATGCTCATAAAAAGTGCAATAATGGTAGTAGAAAGAGACTATTGAGACTACATTTCATTTCCTAGGTGCCAACAATGATGGGTATTTTATGACACCAATGAAACCAATCGTTGCCTTGTCGTCACATCTAGCTAGTATGTAGTCATCGCTCCTAAGTAAACATCCAGTTTTCTCGATATCAAGTACAAAATCTAGGGGAATACAATTTAAGGGGGGAAATATCGCTTGTCGGTAGATGGCAAAATATAAAACGGCTGCCAAGTGGGTGTGGCACATAGTTTCCTGATCCGATGCATAGTAGCTAATCACAAAAACATTCATCTCCGAGTAACGTGCGCTCCCTTCATAGGGGACCATCTACACGTCAATCTACAATCCTTGAAAATGTAATCAAAATCGTGTGGAAAATGTAGAAGTTATGGCTGTTATAAGGTTTTTACATTGGCTAATATCGATCCGGGAGCAATGATTTTCAAAGGGTACCATCTACACGCATGTTATGTTTGCGTGTCGTCGAGTGAAGGAGATGGCCTTCTCGATGCGGCGTTTGTGTTTTCTTCAACCCCTACTCAACGAAGAGAGAAAAGTCCCTATCCTAACTGCTGCACTGTCGCACCGGAGGCTTATTAGCCAGGCTGACGTGTGGAGTGCAGGGAGTTCAGGCTAGCTCGAAAGCCCCGGCGTTTCATAGAAACCTACCAACGGGATGCGGGAGATTTACTTATTGAGCATAATACTTCAAGGAGAAGGTATAAGGAGCATAATACTTCCTTGATGAAGGAGAAGGTAGAGAGCGAAATGAACAAGGCGATAGACTGGACTAGAAGGAATACTGGAGCATCCCTGAGTGAGCTTATATACTCGTATAGTTTCCTTGGGGGAGAGACAGGTGGAAGGGTGACGTCATGGTGACGTGTTCTCCCCACACCTCTCCCTCCCTTGTGGGTG
Organism: Apolygus lucorum; assembly: GCA_009739505.2. Classification (NCBI taxonomy): domain Eukaryota; kingdom Metazoa; phylum Arthropoda; class Insecta; order Hemiptera; family Miridae; genus Apolygus; species Apolygus lucorum. The sequence continues at coordinate 22,889,905 of CM019171.2, forward strand.
GTGGCTCACTCAGGGATCCTCTTGTATTTCTTTATTTAAGAACTATTTTAAGTATTGATATGTGGGTCATAACAACGCCAATCCGTACATTCCCAAAAACAATCCATCGAAATCGGTCTATAACTTCGTACAGTTATAGCCCATTACAAGGATTTCAAGACAGACAGACATACACAGAACCAAAATTGTTCAGGAAGGAGTAAAAATGTAAAAAGAGCGGCAATTTTGATTTTGAAGAACATTCTGCTTCAAAGTCTACCAAGATAGCGGAAGCTTTGTTTTCACTTTTCAAGGTTGAAAAAACAGCTCTCCAAAATCAAAATTTCCATTCGCGTTTTACACTTTACGCCTTCCTGAACAATTTTGGTTCCGTGTCTGTGTCTATCTTGGAATCCTTGTAAATGACAAAACTGAAGTTATTGTCCGATTTCCACGAAATTTTCAAAGATTGTGCGAATTGAGGTGTAGATGGTCCTCTATGGGGGCGGTACAAATTATCTAGTTATTATGTTGTTAGATTAGCTACAATGCATCTGATCAACCGAGGACATTGACTACAAAGTAGGAGTCGCGAAAATATAAATTGGGGGGTCCTCAAGGGATGACGTCACTCGGCAACCACCGGGAGATCTTTCACTCATCCTTCCATTCATATTCCAGTTTTCCAGTGGTCAAGTTCGCGATATTCTGTTCTGTTTTCATGCGTTGTCCAGTTCGTTCTATTTTGTTTTGTTTTTCATTTCTTTTCAAGCCCTTTTTCAATCGCCGGTTTCCCAGCGTGTTTATTTATGCAATTTTTATATGCAGTAACCACCAAAGAAAGCAAGAAGAACTCGGGATCAACTGCTCCGGTTCCCGAAGGAGAAAGTTCTTCAAGAAAAATGGAGTTTCTTGTGCAAAAGGGCCGATATTTTTACAATATCAAATGCCCGGGTTTGCTCTAAACTTTTCGATGAAGGTGACTACGAACGGGATTTGAAGAATCCTGACTAAAAAGACGAAGAACTACTCGAAATGGTAGCGAGATATCTGATATACCGGCTCAAAAAGAAACAACCGGAAAAATCAGCCCTTTATGAAACCTATTAGAAAGATGTGCCAACATCCTCCGAAGAAACTTGGGCGGGAACCTTATCCAGGGGTTGGCTTATGCGACCAAAAGAGAGCTTTTTGAAGGACGTGACGGACTGAGGAGGAATTTTTATTATATATACATTAAATACCATGGAAAAGGAATCAACAAAAATGCAAACAGTTTCTCAACTTTGAAAACTCGCATCTTGGAGTCCAGACGATATTTTTGGTTCCGTGTTACGTCAGAACACGAACCTTCGTCAGAATGAAAAATTCAAATAGACAAGCTCTGGAGATGACAAGCGCTCTTCAAAAAATGATCCGCCAGTAAAAACCGCCAGAATTCCACGAAGATGAAACAAAATCATTACTTAAAAAAGAATTAACTGTTATCTACATACTTTCAAATGTTATTTTACTGTCCATTCATTTTCTAATGTCACGATGTAAGCATAAAATAAATTAAGCTAATTATTGAAATACGTTGGAGTTTAATGAAGCACTTCAATCAGAGG